>PYSS01000175.1:12730-56969 GCA_003049465.1 Magnaporthiopsis rhizophila
CAAAAAAAAAAAAAAAAAAAAAAAAAAAAAGAAAGACGCATACATGGGGAAAAACGGCGCGAAAGCAAAAGTTTTTGTTTTACCATTTCTCTGTCCTTCACCCAGTCCCTTCGCGTACAATATTTATGTATTCACCTTGGTTGGTACCTGTCGCACCCCCGCTTGGCCGGCCAAGGCAGGATCCGCACGCATCTGTATCCCTCATTTCCTTTTCCCCGGGTCTAGAAAATACCCACCCTAAGAGGGTATTCGGGCAACCCATCATTTTTTTTTATCATTTCAGTCATGTTTTTCTGTTTTCAAACAACAACACAAGATTCCCCCGAGCTGAGCTTCGTGTCCTCCTGGAGAGGAGAAAGGGAGGGACAGACGGCTCGGGACTCGGCAGCCCGCCTGTAAAAAGTATGGCACGCATTAGCCCTTTTTTTAATAAAAATCCGCTGCTCGCCTCGGTTTCGACGCGAGTTGCACGTCCCTGCTTCGGTGATGATGCACATTCTATGATAAAATCACGGCGAGCATCAGACACGAGGCACAATGTGTGGAGACGTGGTTTTCGATGTCATGGGACTGCCGAGGGCGCAATACCACCCCGAGAAGGTACGTGGAGCAGAGACTGCTACTTGTTGCCAACGGTCAACAAACCCACCCCTCTCAGGAGAGTCCCAAAGAAAACAGAAACTACCAAGGCAGCGCGCCGGCTACCTACCGATGTACAGATGATGGGGGCTATTCCCAATGCCGTCATGAAACAGAAACTGATCGCAACAGATAGATGATGGGCTGGAGGCGTCGGGTATCAAGGACCACCAAGTACTCCCTAGCCAAGAAACCAGATGAGCTCCGAAAATGCCGCAAAAGCGCCGCCATGGGGACAAAAAGTCCAGGTATCAACAAGAAACACGCCCGTGGTAGGTGGGCAAGAACGGAAAGTCCGTAAAAAAAAAAAAAAAAAAAAGACAATTGGCCCTGGCGAAACTGCCCTCATGGATATGCCAGAATAAAACAGCGCGAGTAGAAACATGACCCTGGAGAGCACAAAGACTGCCAGACGGCACGCCAAATATGCCAGAACACCATGGCAGAAAATAAACAGTGAATACATAGACAAGAAACTTGACCTGTCCGGTCACAATGACATCCGTTCCAGAGACATCCAGAGGCTTCCTGCCTCGTTCGAGATTTCCTACTCTCACAAGGATCCCAGTCTTCCAGCCCGATTCCGGGCTCGGTTGATGGGTCCATTGGAATTTGCTGTTCCTCTAAGACGAGGACGACGAAGGCGGCGCCAACGACGAGACCCTCTTTGTGCCGCGCGACAGTCCGCCGAGCACCGAGACGGCGCTCTTGGCCCTTGCAGATGCAGGCACACTGACGCCCCTCGGGCCGGCCCTGGGCTCTCGCGAGGCGGTCTTGCGGGACGTTACGACAGAGCTCGAGCTGCTGCGAGCGCTGCTCCGTCGCGACGCGGGCACAGACGCGGGCGCGGACGCCTCGTAGTCGTCGTCCACGTCGTCTTCAGCATAGTCTTCCTCGTACACGGGCTCCGGGCTGCTCGATAAGACGATGACCTCGGCATCGGCCGGGGGCTGCGACGAGGCAGGCTTCTTGGTGGTGCTCCGGCCAAAAAGGGCTCCCTTAATGGCACCTCTGGTCGAGTGCGACGGTGGCGAGACGGACGCCGCAATGCTGGCCGGTTCCGGCTTAATATTCTCCTTCTTAACCAGCTGCGACGGCTGGACGGCCTCGATCGAGGTCATCGGCTGGCTGCGGCCCTGCTTGATGAAGGACGGCGCCTTTTCCTGCTGCACTCGTGAAGTGTCCTCGTCAGCAACAGCCTCGTCACCAGAGTCGTCAAGTCGCCGCATTGCCTCCTCGTACTCGGCATCGCCCTTGGCGGCCTGCGCCGACTTGGCACCGAGGTTTGGCTTCTGCACCGTCCTAGACGGCGACTGAGTGTTGCGGGATGTCGAGCACGTAAACCACAGAGTGCTAATCGATGGCAGGGATGACGAGGTACTGGACGGAGCTGAACCCACCGCATCTTTGCCCGACTTGGCCGGCGTCTGCGGCTGCGGCTGGCCCGCCTCGTGCTTGCTGAGCTTGCTGCTGGCTCGCGGAGTTGCGATGTGGTCGTCGTTCTCGTCATCGTCATCTGTGTCGACGGCATTGCTAAATGCATCCGGTGCCATGTTCATGTTGTCGTCCGCGTCCGGCTGTCGACCGCTGCGGACGCTTCCGACCGACGACGAAGGGACTTGAAGCTGAGGGTAGCTCACTTGCTGGGATGTAACTTCGCTTTTGGGGTTGGTGACAGCATCGCCGATCAACTGGCGCGAGGGGCTGTCCGAGTCGTCCACCGGCTGGCACGGGGGCAAGCTGTACTGTCCGAGTACCGGCACGCTGATGAGTGCGTTCGTACTTGTGGCAGCATTGTTTGCCGATGAGTTGACGGCCATGAGCTCGTCGTCATCCAAGATGAGCGCGTCGCCGTCACCGCCGCCGTCGCTGGGGACCTGGGCCGCTTGCTGGGGGCGCGAGGCTGAAGCGCTCGTGGAAGTGTCCTGGTTCGTATCCGGGACGCACGACTCCGGGGCCTTGGCACCATTGCTGGCCTGGTTGCCTGTCTCGCCGCTGGTGGTTGACTTGCCCTCGGTGGTGGCGGTGGTGCCCTCCATGTTCCGCGGCGCCTGGCTGTCAGGCACCACGACAGAGCTGTCCGCCTGCTGCGAGACACGGAGGTTGGTGGGCCCGTGCAGGAGGGCCTGGCTGTCTTGAGTCGCGGGCTCGTCGTTGAAACTGGCCATGGCGGCCTGGAGGATGCGAGGCTCGATCATGTCCACAAAGGCCACGGTGCGCCAGCCCTCGTTCCAGGCCTTCTCTGCCTCGGGGTCCGGCTCGTCGTCGTCGGAGAACTCGGGCGGGTCAAAAGTCCTATACTGGCGCTCGCCTGTCTCCTTGTTGAACAGCTTGGCGAAGTTGAACTGGCCACGGTCTCGCTTGGCCATCATCACATCCAGAGTCTGGTTGTCTTCGTTCACCCTGCCGATGACAGCGGTGACGTCGACGATCTGGGGCTCCCAGCGGGTGGCCTCGGAAAGCAGCCACTTCTTCCAGGTGATGACCATGGACAGCCGGGCGTCGCTCGGATGGAATACCGGGAGGATGGTGAGGTCCGAGGGTAGCGATGGCAGGTCATCGCAATCGGTCAGCTGGCTGTCGGCAAGCGACGTCTCGTGCGCGACATCGACCTGCGTATCGCCGACGTCGACGTCGACCTCGACGTCGTCGTAGTTCAGCTCTTCCACTGTCTCGTCGGCCTCGTCAGCGAACCTGAACTTCTTGCCGGGGCGCCTGCCGTCGGCGTGGCCCTCCTCGTAGTAGTCGGGCTGGGGCCGCTGCTTCCTCTTGCGCTGCTTGCGCTGGGAGGGATCCCAGCGCTGGACGAAGGGAAAGGGCGGCGTACTCAGCGCCACCTCCTTCTGGGCACACTCGACCGCGTGGTAGTTGATCTTGGTGCTCCACGGGTCGGCATCGTCGCCGCTGGGGGAGGCGGCCGGGACCGGGCTTCCGTCCGGGCCAGCGACTGGAGCGGGGGGGCTAGGGTCCTCTGGGTCGCAGCCAATAGCGGCCAGCAGCGCCTTCTTGCGCTCTTCCAACTCGCCGTTCCTAAGGAGCGTGTTCTTAGCGCGCCGCCGAGCATTGCGGTTCCGAGTCTTAGTCGTCCCCTGCGCAGGTGCTCCGCATGGCTCGCCTGCCTTGTCCTCCTCTGGAGCCGCCGGGCCAGCCGCCGGCTGCGGCTCGATGGCTGGGGTGCTGGCGGGAGGCCGGGCCGACATCTCCTCTGGCGGCTCGTCGTCCGAGGAGTCGCTGTCCGATTCGGAGCCGCTCGAGCTGTCTGAACCGGTCTCCTCCTCGCTCTCCTCCTCGTCCTCGGAACTCTCGGAACTCTCCTCGGAGCTGCTCTCAGAGCTGTCCTCGGAGTTCGTTTCAGAGCCGTCGTCAGAGCTGCTCTCGGAACTGCTCTCGGAGCTGCTCTCTTTCTGGTCTGCGGCTTCTTGGTTGCCGCCAGAATCGTCGCTGTCCGAGCCATCTCCACCGCCCTCACCCTCGCTCTCGGCCTCGTCAGAAGCGGGCAGACCTGTCTGAGCGGCAGCGTCGGCTTCATCCTCGTCATCGTTGCCGTCATGGGCCGAGTCGCCCAAACCCTCGTCGTCATCCGGGTCGGAGGCGTCGTCGCTTTCCGACTCGGAGTCTGCATCCGATCCGGACTGGGCCGTCTGTCCTGTGGCGCCGGGGGATCCAGATGGGCCGTCATACGCGGTGGAGCCAGAGAGGGACTGCGTTTCCTGGGCATTGCCATCCCCGGAATCAGAACCCTCGGGTGTGCGTTCTCCAGCGTATGAAGCATCGTCGGACTCGTCGTCGGCATCCGACTCGTGCATGTCCGCGTCTTGGGGAGAGCGAGAGGGCGACTCGGCTGCGGCCCTGGCCCTGGCGAGGTAGTTATGCTTCACACGGCGGTAGCTGATCTGAGGCACATGGCGTTTCTTGAGCAACTTGAAGATTTTGCGTGCGACATAGGTGCCTTTGCGAGCGTGGCACTTGCGAAAAGCGCGGCTGACTGCGGCTTGGGATGCGCTGGGGAATGCGAAGGCCATGCTTGATTTGAGCTCGATAATATCGGCATCAGAATCACTATCGACGTCCGTATCATGCTCGGCGGCTTCGGCAGGCTGGCCCTGCTCGTCAGAGGGAGCGGGCGGCGACGAAGGGAGTGATGGCTGTGCAGGATGCTGACCCGCATAAACCGCGTCATTGTCGAGGAGAAGAGCTGTCAACTCTTGGTCGTCAATCTCCGGGACGTCCTCATCATCAAGATCCATGTCATCCTCGTCGCCATCGGCCGAGAAGGAGCCATCTTGCTCGTCTTCCTCAGCATCCAGAGGTTCTCCATGCTGTGTGAGCTGCAGAGGCTCAAAGTCTTCACCCTCTTCGTCATCATCCTCGTCGTCCCAGTCATCTTCGGCGGCTGGGGAGGCAGGTTCCTGGGAGAGTAGTCTACGCCGTTTGCGGGGCGGGATCTGCAAGGCCGGGCGATCGCGTGGCTGGCGTAACAGAGGGCGACCGAAGGGGACGCCGTCGACCAGATGCTTGCCGTCTTGGCTGATCTGGTGTCGGCCGCTAACGATACGCTTCTTGAGGTCCGGAGTCGTCAACGGGCGGATGTAGACCTCCTCGTCCTGCCGGAGAATTGAGGCCACAGGCTGGAAGTGCAGCGCCTCGAAGGCGCCTCCAGAAGGGTTGCGAAGCTCGACTGCGTAGTCGTCGAGACCCCAGTCGGCGGACTCAAGAGGGACCGTGACATTGACGAGCTCGAGGAATTGCGCGATGGTAGGATCGTCGTCGAGGGGGACGCTGAAGAGAACGCGCGTGTCGGGCAGGCCATGGCGTCGAACCACCAGCCGGAGCCGCATGTTGTTCGCCATGGCGAAGATCAAAGAAGGGTAGGCGCAGGTTGATATCGCAGGGCGCCCCGAAGAGGGCGCAGTGGAATACGGGAAATGCCAGAGGGACGGGAGAGCAGAAGCAGAATGGCGTGAAGGTATCTACAAATGCATGTAATGCTGCCGAAACCGCGTTGGTTCCAGGCAGTCCGGAAAGTACAGATGACGAAGTTGAGAATGCAGACGTGAGAATGGAACAACAAGAAACGAATACAGGCAGAGAAAAGGCAAAAAGTGGGAGTGGAGGGGAAGGTGCAAAGGTAAGGACCAATTCCCACCCAGGGCTGCTTGAGATACAGAAGGAAGCCACAGCCCACGAACTTTTTTTTCCCCTTGACGCGTCTATCACGCTCAATTGACGGGTAAGTGGGGCTTAGCTCCCGCCAGAAGCAGCCAGGGGGTGGGGCAGAAGCATGGGAGCTGTGGTTTGGAGCGGTTGGAGACAAGCTGGGTGAAAGACCAGCTTCTAGAAGCAGGGAGGCGTTCTAGTTCCTAGATAATGGTAACAAAAGAACTGCCATGCAAGCCGTGATGTCTGAGACAAACCCTTCAAGAGCTGGAAGTGGCTTGCACCCAATGAGAGAAGCGAGGGGCTGCAGCAGAGACAAGCCCACCCACCCCTGATATGGAAAGTACCAGACCCAGGCGCTCGTACCTCTCAGCGGTCCACGTGCTAGCGCCAGTCCAAAAGTAGTGCTGTGGGAGCTAGCCCGAGCTAGGGGTGGTACACGCACGACGTTGCGTCGGTGCTTTTTCTTTTGCCTTGGTCAACATCGCATCAAGGTTCTGACGTACTTGACTTGACAACCCGATAAAAAGATAAAAACAAAATGCCGGTCCCCGTCGGCACCAAACAACTCACCGAGGCCGACAGGATCCGCATCCGCGCCCTCGCCTTTGACGCCGGCTTCACACGGCGCCAGATCTGCGAAAGAACCGGCGCCTCGGTCGCGCAGGTGAAGCTGGCCATCAAGTGCCAGACTCCAGTGCCTCGTTCCGGCCGGCCGCCCAAGGATCCATCCAAGTAGGTGGTAGCCCCGCCACCCGTGGTGGAGATGAGATCATCAAGGTTCTCTGTGCCGTGTGCCTCTCAGCATACTGACTTTTGTCACTTGCTGCCAGCCCTTCGAGACGGAAGAGAGGACCGAGATCAGTGCCGACATCAGCCCTTAAGCCGCCTCGCTTCGAAAGAGGACCAGGGATCTCGGCAGCAGAGGCCATGGCAGCGTGGGCGGCGGCAGAAGCGGCCACCAGGTCGGGCGAGGCCGCGGAGGACGCGGCTGGCCCGGAAGGGTTTAATCTGCTCATCCTCAACCCCAACTCGTCCAGGGACATGACCGAGGGGATCAAGAAGGCCATCGAGTCGGTAGGTGGCTCTCTATCTCTTAGTACCCCGCCGCGAGCAAAATAACGAACACCACCAACACAGAGCATCCCCCACGGCAACAACACCATCACATACTACACAGCCCCCGCACCCAGCCCAGCCAGCATCAACGACGGCTACGGACTAGCACGCAGCACAGAAATCGTCCTCAACGACCTGCAAGCCACAGCAGCAGCAGCAGCAGCAGCAGCAGCAGCAGCAGCAGCAGCAGCAGCAGCAGCAGCAGCAGCAGCAGCAGCAGCAGCCGCCGCAGCCGCCTCTAGGGACGCCGAGGCCGACGCGGACGACGACGACGACGCCGACGACGCCGACGAAGAGGACACAACCACAACCACAGCCACCGCCGGGGCCGGTGACGGCAACCACGACGAGCTCGATGGCTACGACGGCGTCCTAGTCGCCTGCTACAGCGTGCACCCGCTCGTCGCGCACCTGGCCGAGCGCCACCGCGGCCGACGCGTGGTGCTCGGCATCCTCGAGGCGAGCATCCTAGCCGCGCTCTCGCTCACAAACCCTTACCCGCGGTGTCCGGAGTCGCCGGGCCGGACGTGGGGCATCGTGACGACGGGGGCGTTTTGGGAGAAGCACCTCGAGGACGGCGTGCGCCGGTTCCTGGACGCTTCCTACTCGGGCAGCTTTTCCTCCTCCTCGGTCCCGTCGCTCGCGCACCCCGCCGGCCAGAACCAGAACCAGGACCAGAACGCGGCAAAGTTCGCGGGCGTCTACACCACGGGCCTGGACGCTGGCGACTTCCACGGTGAGCACGGGGTCGGGCCAGAGGTTGTGCGCGCCAAGATCAAGGACGCGACGAAGCGGCTGCTCGCGTTCGGCCGCGTCGGGTGTGTTGTTATGGGCTGTGCGGGCATGGCGGGGCTGGAGGACATTATCCGCGCCACCATCACTGAAGAGTACGGCGAGCCGCAGACGCCACAGGAGAAGGTGTACATTATTGATGGTGTCAAGGCTGGAGTTGGGATTCTTGCCGAGACTGTCAGGAACGAGCGGCTGTTCAGCCAGTAGCACTATTTGTTTGCTTGCGTGGCGTGATTTGTATTGTTTGATACCATGAATTCAATAACTTCAATCCATCGCTGTAACAGCGGGCTGCTTGCTCTCTGGCTGCTACTGCGTGCTTCCTTCCACTAC
The DNA here is from genome assembly GCA_003049465.1 of Magnaporthiopsis rhizophila. Lineage (NCBI taxonomy): Eukaryota > Fungi > Ascomycota > Sordariomycetes > Magnaporthales > Magnaporthaceae > Magnaporthiopsis > Magnaporthiopsis rhizophila. The sequence goes on from PYSS01000175.1 coordinate 20,771, forward strand.
CCAGTGCGACAAGCCAACTCTCCGCCTCCATCAGTCGATACGCCTAGTCCGACCCCAGACCTCGTCGGCGTCCTTGCGGCCCAGCGTCTCGGGCACATACGCCGAGATGAAGACAAACCAAAACGCCGCAGCGGCCGCAAACACAAAGTAGACATAGCCAGCTCCGCCAAACGCCTCGTTGAGCGCCGTGTTGACAATGGGGAAGAACTGGGCAACAATAAAAGTGGCAATGTAGTTGGCGCCCAGCGACCACGACTGCACGGCGCCCACAGCCTCCTGGCCGACCAGCTCCGACGCCATGATGAACGGCACGGGGCCCAGGCCCAGGGCGAACGAGGCGACAAAGAGCAGCACAAACACGGCCGAGAGCGTCTTGAGCCCGAACAGGATGGACAGCGCCAGGCCTAGCGAGCTGGAGCCCTGCCCCGCGATGGAGAGCAGGATGCATCCCTTGCGGCCCAAGCGGTCGGGCAGCGGCGAGCACGCGGCCGTGGCGACCAGGTTGACGGCCGAGATGACGATGGTGACGAGGGCCGAGTTGATGGGCAGCAGACCGTTGAGCAGCGAGACCGAGTACATGATGATGCTATTGATGCCGCACATCTGCTGCGCGAACATGATGCCCACCACAGACACGATGGCGGGTCGGTAGAAGGGGTCGTGCGCCACCTGCAAGAAGCCCAGGTGCGCCGACGCCGACTTTGCCCCGGACGCGGCGTGCGGCGCGGGTATGGCGGCAGCGGCGGCAGCCTCGGCGTCGCGGTTCTCGCCCGCCGACAACAGCCCCTGGTGCTCACTGCCCACGAGAGTCTCGTCGTCCTCGGCCCCAGAGCCCCAGGCGGCCACCTCGTCGTCGACCGAAGCCTTGGTGCCGCGGATGCGCTGCAGCACAGCACGCGCCTTGCCCGCCTCCCCTTTATGTGCCGCCAGCCAGGCCGGGCTCTCGGGGACGAAGGCGACCAGCCCCAAACCGTGGACGAGCGCGACGACGGCGCCGGCGCCCATGATACAGCGCCAGGCGGAGCCGTAGCTGAGAAAATAGCCGAGCGTCTGGGTGGCCAGGATGCCGACGTTTGTGCTGATCTGCGTGAAGGCGCCAAAGAAGCCGCGGCTGGCGGGCGGCGCCGTCTCGGAGATGTAGAGCGGAACGATGACGGTGGCGGCGCCGGCGCCGAAGCCGTTGAGCACGCGGCCCAAACCCATGACCGCGACGCTGCCGGCCAGCGCCTCGACGGCCGAGCCGAGGAGGAAGACGACGGCGGTGGCCTGCATGGCGGGGCGGCGACCGCGGCGGCTGCAAAACGGCCCCGCGGCCAGGGCGCCGGCGAGGCCGCCCAGGGTGAAGACGGACGAGATGGTGGCGAAGGCGGCCTCGGTCATGGGGATGCAGTCGGAGCCCTTGTGGCCGGAGCTGGGGGGGCTGCGGGCGGCGACGAACAGCAGCAGGTGGCGGGCGACGACGGTCCAGACGGACGACTTTTTGCAGGTGATGACATCCTGGGGGGCGTTCAGCTCGGCCTGTTTTTTTTTTTTGCAGAAAAAAAAAGGGGAGGAGGGCGTTAGCGATGTCGACGAGATGGAAAAAAGCAGCAGGTGGTTTTCAACCGACCAGATGGAAGCCAAACTGCAGCGGCCCCAGCGTGGCGACCAGAAGCAGCACCAGGAAATAGGGCGTGATGCCACGCAGGCCAGCCGGTTGGTCGGCCATTGCGGGCAGGTGTTGTGAGGGCAGACGCGAGACGTTGGCGATTCGGGCTGGAGGATTCGGACGACGCGTCGTTGGGAGGGGAGCGCAAGGAGTCGTGGACGAGGCGGAAATGGGCGATGGTGGTGGATGCCAGCTCTTGACTTCACCGTGCTCAAGTTCAGCCCAGCCGTGCCGCCTTGGCCCCAGCGGGATATGGTTGGAGGGATCGGCGACGCACGTGGCTGCTGAAACCTCGAGACCTCCCCGCTGCGGCTGCTGTGGCCAGGGGCTGCTACTGCCGTCCGGGGGACCCGGCTTGGGGATTTCCTCTAGGCGCTGCCCGGTGGCTCGTGCGGCTATCATGTGTGTTTCGATTGATGAATTTGATTTGCACTGAAAAACTGCACCAAAGTTGTACACCGCTCGCCATGCCGGCTTCACTTCGAATCACTGCCCCAGATTTTTCTTCACGGCCGCCTCCAGAGAATCCAAATCCGACTCGCCCATGCCCAGCAGCTCATTGTCGTTCTTGTCGTACAGCGTGCCGCCCTCGGCCCAGATGCGCCGCAGCGTCATCATCGTGGCCAAGGGGTCGCCCTCCTCCCACAGCTTCTGCTCCCGCTTGCGGCACTCGTCCAGCGGCGTCTTGGTCACCTTCCACTTGGCCCCGCCCGTCTGCTTCTCGTACTCGGCCAGCACCTGGTTGGGCGTCACGACGAACGACTGCACCTTGAGCGCCTTGCCGAACGACGCCTCGGGGTGGCGCAGGGCCGCGACGAGGAACTTGCCCACGCTTATGGCCGGGTCCCGTCAGCTTGTTTCTTTGACGTCAATGTAACAACAGTAACAACAGTAAGGCAGGCGGGACCACTCACTCGGACATGGTGCAAAACCCGATCTTTCCCTCGCCGTCGTCAATCACGTTGGCCTCCTTCTTGGCCGCGTCAAAGTTGCCAGCCCTGACCCAAAAGTCAAAGTAAGGGCCCGTGACGAGGTACGTGACGTGCAGCCTCTTGATCTCGTCCCGGATCATGCGCCGCACCGCCAGCTTGACCTGGTGCGGCTTCTCGCCCGCGCTGCGCTCGTTGTGCTCGATGTCGGTGCCGTACTCGGACGGGAAGAACCACTTGACCGTGCCCGACGCCTCGGCCAGCCGGATCAGCTCCATCTGCTGTGCCAGCACGTTGCGCCCGACCGCCGACACCACCGTGTCGACATTGTGGTCCTTGTAGGCCGCCGACACGTCCGCGGCGCTCGTCACGTCGCCCACCACCACCTCGGCCCCCTGCGACTTCCACCCCTCCAGCAGCTGCTTCTTACCATCCACCGTCCCCTGCGACGTGAAGATGATGACCTTGCCAAAGCCTGGGCTCGCTTTGAGGATGGCTTCTGTGATGGGGACGCCAATGTTGCCGGTGGCCCCAAAGATGAGGATGTTGGTGGGGGTGAAGGATGCCATGCTGTGGAGTTCTCCCTTCCGTCTCGTTCGAATCCAACTGACTGATCTCAGTAACGGGATACGAGGTAGGCTTAAACGTTTGTTTTAAGTCCATCCAAGGATGGGCTCGGCTCTGTTGGTAAAAGGGCGTAGGGCGTACCTGTTTCGAGTGGGGAGCACGGTCGTAAGCTTGGTTCAGATGATGACGCTATTCGCGGCGGGGTCACTGCTCCATTAACATTGGATATCGATTCCCCGCCCCCGCATCGCCGGCAGTGGTCTCGCTGGAACTGTAACAGCGTATAAAGCGAGCCGCACCATAAAGCCCTGGGTCATTGGGCCGTTCGGCCCAGCTCGGGTGTCCGGCTGCACCTCTGCCTGGACAGAGGTGCAGCACTTGCTGCGCCGGTAAGAACTAACCTTGGCTCTGGCTCGATGTAAGCCGGACCACCGAGATTCCGAGGTCGTCTCCGAGCAACAGCCATTTTCCACGGCCAAACATGGCTCGCGACTTGCACGCGGAAGCATGAGGAATGCGCCTGTCACGGCCCAGTGACCAACCATGCGTCTAGAATGTGGGACTGATAGGGACTCGCCGCCTCGTCCAACCCAGCAAAACCCCGCCAACGGGCCATACATGGCCCTCAGCCACTGCTGGGGCGACAGAGACTGCTTAAAGCTCACAACAAATCATTGTGACGTCCACCCGACCCACTTGTATACTGTCAGGGCTTGTTGCAACGCCCTTATGGAAAGCGGAGAAGGCTTCGAATGGATCATGGACGAGGAGGGAACCAAGTTGCGCAGAGGTGTTGGCGTGGCGAGACTGTACACACAGATACAAGTTACTTTAGGAGCGCCTCCTCGCACCTAGGCTCCTCCACTTCGGCCGCATCCAGGTCTGCTGAGAATGGGGCGGCGTCTCGAAGCTTCAGAGGTATGGATGGCTTCAAGGCTTCCCGGCGGATATGCGGTACGGTTTCGCGGCCTTCTGCCACAGTGACTTTTACCCTTCGTCGAGGTCTAGGTAATTGTACCGGCTGTGAGGTCACGTTTCCAACAGACGAGCTCGTCGCGCTCCCTGCCATCGCGCGACGTGCGGCGTTGCCCGGCATGTGACGCAGCGCCCTCAAGGGCTTCTTATTTTGGAAGGTGAGGCAAAAGGAGGCTACCGGCTCAGCCTAGAGAAGTCCGGGTTTGACCAGGCCTTTCGAAGTTTATCGTGCCCCAAGCTGGTCCTGGGTATCGATGAACAGTCCGGTCCGGTACAAATGGCGGGAGCATTCAAGCCCAGGGTTGCTCGTTGCAGCCGAGGAGGTGCACCTGGACCGTGCCACTGCCAACCAGATGGGCCGTTTAAAAGGCAGATGGCTGCGGCTCAGAGGGCTCCTGCGACCAGTTGATTCCTAAAGACCCTATACTCTTGATGGGCTGGGAGCATCCCAGGACGCCTTGACGATTGGCGCCGGCTCGATCAAGCCTCGTCAGGGTAGGTATCCAAAACGCGCTTTTCTGCTACATGCCACGATGGGCCAACAAGTCTCGCGCGTGCTAAGTCCAAGGGAGGGCAGGTTCCACCGACTGCGACTTTATTGCCTCAAACGCGGCCAGAACCATTCCGCCGTCTGGATTTCGTTGACATCTCGGCCGGTCAGGGATCATAGTATAGATTAGGGAAGTTTTTTTTTAGATTCTCCGTGGAAGATGACACCATCGACTCGAGCGAGCTGAGAGATGTCGTTTTGGCCCAGTCCCAGATGATCACCATAATCGAGCGTCTCGACCGCCCGATTGCTTGTTTTCTACTCGATTCTATCACGGTGGAAAATGGCCTAGTTAAACCGCAGTTTTTTTTGACGAATTTGCGAGAGAAACGAAAGAACGAGGAGAACGTAGAGCGGATCTGGAGGAGACAGGGCCAGAATGGAAGGAACGAAATGGAAATATGGAAATAAATAAACCAAAAAGAAGAGTACCATAACCCCAGACTCAGCCAGGCTTTTTTTTTTCAAGGAGATGTCAAGTTTTGGCTTGAGCATGTCACAGGTGTATGACTGTTTACCAATCTCATTGTAAACTTGGATCTGAGAATTTCACCGCCTCCACTTGATCGTCCGCTCCAGGGCACCGCGTCACGATTTATCTCTGTAATTTGCCGGTTTCGTTGGGTGCTCCGTTGGCTAGATGGTGGCCGAGCCGACAGCAGTTCTCGAGGCGGTGGCGAGATAGACGGCCCCGGGGTTTCCCGTCCCGAGCGGACAAATATCGGCAGACCCCCGAATGCGACCTGTTTCGACGACGGCACGGAGGGGTAGCCGGGGGGAATCCATTCTCTATTAACGGTCGGGCACGATAACTCTAGATCGTGCTGTGATTACAAGTCGCCCATCTCTGCCTGCGCTGTCACCACTTAAACCTCGGCATTCCATCAGAGTATTCCTTGCACCCATCTATCAGCTTTTCTCGCACAGCTGCTGCGAGATGGAACCCTTGACCGTCGCCACGTCCCTCACCACAACAGCCCTCCCATCCCCAAGCTGCCAGACGCCAGGAAGTTCAAGACGGCACGCTCTGTGTAACGTGGACGCGCACCATGCGTCACTTCCTAGCACGAGCTCATCGGTTCCGGGGGCCGTGCCTTTCTTCATCTCGGGCTAGAACTGCCACCACAGAGACATGGCGGGGCGTGGCGGCGTTCCTCGCGGCTCCCCGCGCAGTCATCCGAACCGTCTCCCCAGGACCACAAGAACAGCCTGGCGATCAAGCAGGTGACGGACGGTACCTAATCGATCACATCCCTCCACCGCCCACACCTGGCTCCGCACGCACGACAACAAAAGAAGGCCAACAGTTTCGTGCTGGGTAGCACCCCGGAGCGCTCGTGGCCTTGAGGTCAGGTGCGGCTCCAGTCGCATTTAGGAGCAGCCGTTCCACGTGGAGAACGCAGTACTGGTTTCGGGCCGGAGCTTCCCGCAGTACCCGACGCTGCAGGTGGTGCTGTTGGACGGGGCGGCGGGTGGGCGACGGAACAGAGCCCAGGCAAGGCAAAACGGCTTCTGATCGCGGCGGTCATAGGTGATACGGAAAAAGTCGGCACAGCGGATCCTGTCGGGTATGCTCGGGCGCCTGGTTGGCACTGTTTGCGGGAGAATATAGTCGCTCCAGAGCTCGACAAGGCGTATGACGCGTTCGCCGAGGGAGCGGCGCTGAAAGTATGGTATTTCTAGATGGTTGGAGCAGCGGCGCTGGATCGCGATCACCAGTGGCCTGCCCAGAGCGTAACGTGGAGACAGGCAACGCAGCAGAGGAGAATGCAGTAATGGAAATTATACAAACTACTACAGGCACGTATGACTGAACCACACCCAGTCATCCCCCCACGGCTACCTCGGCTGCTGCACGTGATCACCATGGAGTTCGCCGGCCGCCCACCCATTGTGGCTCGGCGGCAGCTCAATGCCCGGAGTGCTCCCCCTGAGCTCCGGCCGCCCCGGGTGATCACCGGCCTTGGCGTACGCCTCCTGGTAGTAGGGCGGGATCGTGCTCCCCGGCATCTCGCTCGACTGCGGTGAGCCAAAGGGTGTGCCGTCGGGGTGGTAGCCTTGCGGCTGCTGCTGTTGCTGCATCTGCTGATACTGGTACTGGTCGTTGCTGGAGGCGGCGGCGCCTTTCTTGGTCTTGTTCCGACGCCACAGGAAAAAGATGCCAAGGGCAAGAAGGCCCAAGCCAGCCGCGACCCCAATCGCGATGCCGGCGATGGCGCCGCCGCTAAGCCCGGTCGAATCGGACCCAGCCGGTGATCCCGCACCGCCAGGATCGGTTTGTGCGGCGGGGTTTGTGGTGGATGTCCTGGAGGTGCTGCTAGTCTGGGTCGTGGAAGTCGAAGTCAAAGTCGATAGCGGGGCGGTCTGGGCGATGATGCTCAGGGGGTCAAAGGTGATGGAGCTCGCCGCCGTGGGCGCTGCGGCGCTGAGCGACGAGTGGGCCGACTGCAGCGCGGGTACGCTGATGTTCTTGAGCGTGTTGTAGCCATTGCTCCAGCAGATGTTGATCTGGCCGCTGACGGGCGTGCAGACTTCGCTGTTGCCGCAAGCATATCGCAACGTCAGTCGGCGCTCCCCAAGGTTCACGGACAGGAGCTGGAACGCACCGCTTGCTTATGCAGCACCACGTGTACTGGCCGCTGCCGCACTGAAAAGTCGAGCCGTCGGTGCTGCACGTCGTTGCGCCGGTCCAGCAGACGTCGTAGGGGTCGGTGTTGGCGTTGCAGCAGTACCTCTTGCTGATGTTGGGGTCGCGCGCGCAGGCACCGGGAGCTTCGCACTTGAAGCCGCCGATTCCGGGGCACGTGAACCTGCTGGCGTTGGTCGACCAGTACCAGCTGTCAAAGTATGTCAATGTCGACATGATCGTCCGTGCCTGTTCGACGACGTCCAATCGTTCGGTCCGGATTTTCCAGCTGGTTTTATTTTTTAATTTTTTTTTTTTTTTTTTTTTACGAGTGACAATAGCGCGTCAAGATGACACGAGGGGAAAAGAGCGGGAAAGAAGAAGAAGGAAAAAAAGAAAAAGGAACAGAAGGAAATTAAATGCTGACCGCCCCTAGACGCGCCGCACAACCGCCTGTCTCAGCCACCCCTGTTGACGATGGCGTCGCCGATCGCATCCTACGCGACAAAAACAACGAATCAACGGTGGGCCGCCTTCAGCCGCACAGGGCCAAGACTGGAGCTGGGGGCCCCATTTCATGGGCTCGACTCTTTGAACCATTGGTCGATTGACAACTAAGTTTAGCTCAAGGAAACACAGCATCAGAGCTGGTGTTGATATTTTGCAAAGACATTTGTCTTAATTCTGCGAGAAGGCTTACTCCAGCCATGGTCTGCAAAAGCAGAGCCTTCGTTCCCCGCCGAATGCTTGCCAGGATAATTACCCACTTTGTAAATAAGCTCACATGTGTACTCCATCCCATCCCAGCTTTTTAGGGTCATCTTGACCGGTGGCCTTGGCCAGTTCCCGATGTTGTAGCCCAGGTAAAGCCAAAAGAAGGATAAATAGAGCCCAAGGCGCAGGAACGGCGAATTGTAGGTAATGGGGTAGGTAGGTGGGTGGGTCCCTGTGAGCTTTCATTCCGAAGTTGGTTGTCGTGGTTAGCATTGTTGGCAAATACTTGGAATAAGGCTGGCCAGGAAGGACTGCATACCGAGTGGGCTTTTTTCCGTCGGCTCGACCTCCAGCCAGTAGGAGGTTAGGCGGGCCCGGGGGCGGCCGGAGGAGGAGTTCCGTCCACCCGCTCGTCACATTCGGCGACGAGGGACGGGAGAAGGAGACCGATGACGAAATCCAAAAGGATTTTGCCAAGCCGCGGTCCCTCCTCCAGGTTGCCTCGCAGGGACCTCACAATGGCGGCTTCCATTTCTTCTATAACCGCTTTGTGGAGTGCGCGGTTTAAAACTAGCCCTCTGGGAGGTGACGACTAAAAATTAGCAAAACCTGTCAGGTTAGAAGGATTAATCAGCTTCGGAAGTGTAGGCAGCAAAAGGGAGTCTGGAGAAGGGAAAACATTCAAAAAGGGCTGGGCGAACTTGCCAATGGAAAAGAAAACAGATACAAAAAGACACAAACAAAAAAGGGTAGGCAGTATTAGAAACAGGAACTTGCAGACGTAAAATAACGTAACAAATAGCGTGCGGCGCGCTTAAAAAGCGGATTGTTGTATGCATTAAGTCGCGTTTAACACCACTTGTTTCATAAAAAAATTTTTTTTTACACACCCAGGTTTATAAATAAAAAAAAACAGGCAATTGCCGAAATTAGCATGAAAGGAATGAAAACTGGTTGCAGTTTAAAACAGCCAACCGAAGCCATTAATACAACTAAACGAACTACACGGGACTTTCAAAGCTGAATGCCCTCAGGGGGCTTGTATCGGGAAGGGGCGCGACCTCGACAACCAAAGATTCCGACGCAACATCCGAGGCCACAGGGCTGGGCAGCCCTTGGACGGGCGAAGCGTCCCTGCGTCTGGCAGTCGATTTGCACGAGTCGCTCTCGTAAACGGGCACCTCGTTGCTAAACGGCGACCACCTCTTGTTCAGGCTGACACCAAACAGTTTTCTGCAGAACAGTTAGAACCAATCCGCCGTCCGGGGTGGGGTGCTGGGGGGGAGAAGTAGGAAAACCTACGGGGCTGTGATGCGGGCGAATCCTTCATATCCGGCTTCTGCCCCGATGCAGTAATTAAGTGAAGCTCTGTTAGCTGCCGACCGAGGCGTGTCCATGCACCCTGAGGTATATATCGACGGCGAGATCGACCTAAGTGGGGAAATGGGTTATAAAATCAGCATCCCCGAACTGGGAATTTGGTATTCCGTAGTTAGGTTGATGCAACAACTTACCGCAGCTCCAGGGAGCTTCCATTTGGGATCGAAGATGACGCCAAAAGTCACCATGGGTGTTCTGTAATTACGAGTTAGATTCGCTTGTTAGGGGGCGAGCCGGTGAATCGGGCTTCCCCACGGATGGGTTGGAAGAAAAAGAAGCTACAGGTGCAGCTCGACGACGCCATCGGCCGTCACCCGCCAGTTGAACTGGACCTTGCCTCCGTCCTCGTCCGACGTGGCAAACGACGGTTTTTCGGGCGACTTCTCCTTGTCCGTCACGCGGTACTGCTCGTTCTCGGCGGGGAACCGCTGCGAATAGTCCCACTTGGCGACGTTAAAGTCCACGCGGGCGTTGCTGCGCGAGTCGGATGTATGTGTGTGTTAGTTGGCAACAACAAAGGACGCAAGGATGCGCGCAAGAGAGAGACGGCGGTGGTGGTGGTAGTGGTGGCCCTTACGCGTCAATCTGCACTCTGCCCTCCAACGACGCGAGCAGCTTGAACTCGGGTCCGATGGTCACGATCCCAGGGACCTTGAAACTTGGTCCGATAGGGGCGATGCCTAGGAAAAAAAAAAATTAAATCCGTCAGTGCTGGAAGAGCGAGCCCGCAGGGTCGTGCGCGTTTCATCTTCGTACCGAGTAGTTGTTCCTCCAGATACGGGATGCGGAGCTCTCCGTCGGCGTTGAAGACGAGGCTGGCTTTGATCTCGCCCTTGTTCCTAAAGTTCATGTACGAGTGCCGGAACGAGGCCAGATTATTCTGTGATTTTGTTAATTTAGGCAACTAATCAGTCATAACTCGGGGCGGCTTTTGTCAGCACGACATACCTAATATAGCTTCCACCCTCCGACTCCAATCACGCGAGCACCTCCTGCTCCTGTTCGAAATTGCTGTAGTCGTCAGCGAAGGGATCACGCTTGGACGGCATCGAGTCGAGTCCGTCAGAAGAGCAGTCTCGCTTCTGCAGCCCCTCTACTCCGGCGAGCCCGCGGGACTGAAGCTCGCTGTCGGGGATAATGTGGCCTCGCATGTTTGTCTCGATGTCGAACTCGTAGACACGATTCGGCGGGTCATAGTCGCTGCCCGTTTGTAAAGAGGGGGACCGTAAGTATGCGACTGGAAGTAAAAAAGAGAGGGGGCTTTCCAGAACGAGGCGGAACGTCGCGCGAACTTACACGACGAGGAACCTGGTGACTACGTCCTGGTTCTTCAGCGCCCTCAGGACAGGGCGGTCCTTGTTCCTCCAAATGTTGGGCTCGCCGGTGAGGTAGCGGCCCATGTCGTGGGCGCTCATGGACATGATGACGACCTCGCCCTCGCAGCTCTGCGCCATGGCCTCGGACATGTTTTCGAAGTACCCGATGGGCGGCGGCGTCTGGCCGGGCTGCTTGCGGATGCCCTCGATGGAGTTGAGCCAGTTGTCGCTGTTGTACAGCCCATAGAAGTTCCGGTACCGATCCGGGCTGTCCGTCGCCATCGGCTGGTTCGGCCAGAGGTGCTGTGTCGAGGAGAGGTGGCGGGCGGTTTGATTAGTTGAAAGGCAAGCTGCCATGGGCGCCGAGGCACGTTCTCACTTTGCCACCAAAGCCGCAGATGCTTACCCAAATGGAATGTTTGTTGTGGGCGCATGCCCAGACCGAGGCCCCTTTGCTCAGATGGGGAATCTCCGGCTTGCGGAGCGAGTACGTGTAAAAGACGCACTTGTTGCGCAGGTCCCCGGCCCGGGCGCGCATGTACGACTTCATCTTCGTGGTCGTCAGGCTCTTGAGCAGCTGGCGGCCCTTGAGCTCCCTGACGTCCACCTCCGGACAATGGAAGCAGCCCGGGACGTGGACGAGCTTGCCGTACGTGTCCATGCCCGGCTCTCCCGGCTCGGCGCGGCCGAAGAGCACCATGCCGGAGGTGCCGTTGTTCAGCGACTGGTCCGCCCCGACGGCGGAGCTGGCAGCGAGATGCCCGTTGCCGTGGCGCCTGTAGTGCTGGCGGCGTGCGAGCTGGCCGTAGAACGTCTCGATGCCGGCGTCGCCATGGCGGCTCCTGGGGTCGGGGATGAAGTTGATGGATCCCGCGCTGGCGATGCCTGTCGCCCCCAGCAGGAGGTAGCCGACGAGGAGCGTGGCGGCTCTGAGAAGGAACGGCATATTGTCGAGCGCGGGCGCGTCGGCTGCGTTGACGGACTCTGTCGGTCTTGTCGACACGAGCAGATACGATGCGCCTGGAAACGCAACTTGTAGTGGATTTTCTTTTTTTCTTTTTTTTTTCTTTACGAAATTGATCATGAGGGCGGCATATACAACCAATATCACTAGCGAGCTCCTCCCCTCGGTCTGACTCCCTAGACCTTGTCGCCTCGTTGCTAATCCCGCCCCTCCCTACCTCGAACAGCTCACGCCCTCCCATGAACCGCCCCCACGCCGCTTTGGGTGATCCCGAAGACCCCAGCCGAATGAGTGGAGGGACCCGCCGGGGAAAATGCTCTTAGTGCTTACCTACGCAGCAACCTAAAAACAATGTCCTGGCATATGGTTGGCACGATTTCGGCTTGGCAGCTCGCATTCCTGCTCGCACAAGAGTCTGCCGCTAGTAACCCCTACCAATATATGGCGGAAAGATTTGGTCAGCAACTATATGGCTTATAGGGCCATAATGATGACCAAACTGAAACTTCGTATTCTGAGCAACTCCAACTGCCCCTGAATATGATGACGCTTGATAGCGGGCATGAGACGCGATTCTATTGAATGTCAATGTAACATGATCCGCAGCTCGTCCTCAGATTTCACATCCTCCCCGCTTTCACCAAGGATCGTCCTCGGAGTAGTCCGACCTGGACGCGGAGAGCGGCTGGATACGGCAGTCGTCCTCGATCACGCGGTGCTTCTCCGGGTTCCTGCGGTCCGCCACTGCAATGCGAGGCGGCCGGTGGTGTCGACCCAACGCCGAGTCCATCTTGCGCCCGCTGCAGACCTCGACCCAGCAGCTCCCACCGCCTACCCTCCCTACCCTCCCATCGGCTGCTACCCCGCCGCCGCCCTCGTACTCGACAAACGTCTGGGCCTTTAGCAACAGCCCGCCAAAGGAATTGCCCGCCGTGCTCCACGCCGTGCCGTCGGGCCCGCCGACGTCGAACGTGCGCACGTGGTAGTTCATTATGTCGCGCACGTAGTCCATGAAGGCGGCGAGGGGCTTGTCGGGCGCCGTCGCGGCGGACACGAAGGAAGGCAGACGGACTATGGTGATCTCCTTGCTCAGCTCCGGGGGGATGTCGCGCAGGCGGCAGCGGCGGGCGGGCGGCAGGACGGCCACGGTGACCATTTGCTCCTTGTCGCGCGAGCTGGGCAGCACGAGCGACAGGCTCTCCAGGTCGACGGCGGCCTGGCGAACAATCTCGGCCAGGAGTCCCATGGGGTACACGCCTCGGGCGTCGACGGCGACGTGGCGCAGCGCGCGGGCGATGGGGACGCCGTGCTGGTGGTTCTCTACCAAAAACTCGCGCACTGCGTCCGTCTGCGCGTCGCCCCAGTAGAGCGTGTCGATGGCGGCGTCGAAGCTGCGGTAGGGCACGTCAATGTCCCCCGCCGCGGCGGAGCGTCGCAGGGACAGGCGGCCAGACGTCAGGGTCGCGTCGCGCCCCTCGCGGCAGGTGTGCATGACGGTGGGCCAGGCCGCGTCAACGGTCAGGGGGAGGGCGGGCTCCTCCCACGAGCCGGTGCTGTCCCGGCCGAGCACAAGAGGCCAGACTACGCAGACCTCGGACTCTGGCTCGGGAATTGCAAGAGTCCAGATCTGGCGGCGGAGCTCGTAGGGGAGCCGAGGAAAGGGTGTGAAGGACGCCATGGAGCTCGTGGATAACAATTTTATTTCCTCGTGTTCTTTGCCTAAACCTGGCGTTGCCTGTGGATAGAATATATTGGCCGAACTATCCCGTGAGAGCGGGGAAGGGGGTGGCAGAGATAAGATGAATGCCAAGACCAAACAAGCACTAATAGCCGCCCCCCGCGGTAGTAGCAACGTTGCCTGGGGTGGTAGATTCGAGTCTGACGTGATGTGGGGTTCAGGGTGCCTAGCCAATAGCAAGCAACCAAATGCCCGATGCCAAGGTTTGCTTTGCCGCGCTCAAAGTCCAAGGAGCCTCGCTTTATATCCCATTTTCTTTTCTCGAACGTTATAACCCCATTCGGTTCGTCGCCCTACAAGGCTGGTTGGATCGTCAGCCGCGCGGTCTGATATCCTAGACGTAATTATTGATCTTGGCATGAGGCTGACGGTGTGCACTCTGGCAGGCCGTGAACCTTTGAACACGAGATTAGTGCTTGGGTGCCGGATGCGGCGAGGCCTCCGGGGTGGAGAAACGAGGCTACCATGGCATGTCCGTGGCGGACGGAGTCTCGTCCAGTTTCCGTGGCTCATCACAATATAAGAGCGCTTCTGGTGCGCGGGAACACCTAATGGGTTGGATGGGTAGCATCTCAAGGGTCACTGTGTGTTTCAACAGTCAAGAGTCGAGACGCCCAGCCCGAAGCCTTAGGATCCAGCATCGTTGCCAAGATGGGGCTCAAGTTGCATCTCGCAGCTGCCGTCGGCGCCGCACTCCTTGCCGGAGGGGTGCTTGGCCAGTTCGTCGAGCCGCCCCCGACTACTGCCGATCCCAACACCGTCAAAGACTGCACCTGGTGGCACGTGGCGGCCTCGGGGGACACTTGCGAAAGTGTCAGCGCCAAATACAGCATCACTCTTGCGCAGTTTACCAGCTATGTAGGTTCCTCTGCACAGCCTCCAATGCGCCCGGTTGGATGCTCCAGTTATGGTCACAAACCATGCCGCAGAACCCATCGCTGGCCGGTTGCTGCAAGTTCATCCTGGGCAACTCGTACTGCATCGAGAAGAACTTTGGCCTCCCCCCACCCGTCACCTCGCCGCCGACCTCTGCGGCGCCCACCACCACCGGCAACGGCGTCTCCACCCCGAAGCCCACCCAGAAGGGCATGACGGGTAGCTGTGCCAAGTTCCACCTGGTCAAGAGCGGCGACAGCTGTGCCGCCATCCAGACGACCTATGGCGTCAGCTTCGCCTCTCTCTTCGAGTGGAACCCAGCGCTGGGGACAACTGCCAGTTCCTTGTGCCGAGCAACTATATCTGCGTCGGACTGATCGGCGGGAACCCCACAACCACGTCGGCTGGGCAGACGACACCGACCAACGGCGTCGCCACGCCCTCGCCGATCCAGACGGGCATGACTGGCAACTGCAACAAGTTCCATCTGGTGAAGAGCGGCAACAGCTGCGCCGCCATCCAGTCCACTCACGGCGTTGCCTTTGCGTCCCTCTTCGCCTGGAACCCGGCCGTCGGCGACAACTGCCAGTTCATCATCCCGGGCAACTACATCTGCGTCGGCCTGATCGGCGGGGCTGCCACCACCACGACGCCGCCCCGGACCACTCCTCCCCAACGGCATCGTCACGCCCACGCCGACGCAGACGGGCATGGTAAACAATTGTAACAAGTTCCATCTTGTAAAAAGTGGTGATAGCTGCGGCGCCATCCAATCCACCTATTCCATTCCGACTTACGCCCAGCTTTTCGCCTAGAACCCGGCGCTGGGGGACGACTGCCAGTTCCTAGTGCCAGGTAACTACATATGCGTGGGCGCGCTCGGCGGCGGCAGCCCGACCACCAGGACGCGGTCCCCGACGACGACGCCGCCCAACGGCATCGTGACCCCGACCCCGACGCAGTCGGGCATGGTGAAGAACTGCAACAAGTTCCATCTCGTAAAAAGCGGCGACAGTTGCAGCGGCATCCAGTCGACGTACAAGGTGGGCAGCTTCAAGGAACTCTTCTCGTGGAATCCCGCCCTTGGGGATAACTGCCAATCCCTCGTGCCTGGTAACTATATTTGCGTCGGCGTCGTCGGGGCTACAACGACCACGAAGCCGCCCGCAACCACAACCCGACCTGGCAATGGGATCAACACACCGACCCCGATCCAATCGGGCATGACAACCAACTGTAACAAGTTCCACCTCGTCAAAAGCGGCGACAGCTGCGCCGCTATCCAGTCGACGTATAAGGGCCTGTCCTAGGGTAAATGTTTTTTTGTTTTTTCCATACAATTTTTGCCAACTACTTGTTTTTTTGTTTGTGGACCTGGGTAATAAGCTTCCGGGCCCTTGTAAAAATCATTCGGAAAACCCGCAAGAAGTATCTTTTGTCCAAGGGAGTTGATACAGCCCCTGGCCACCTCCATTGCCACCCCCTAACCAATGTGAAAAAGCATTGAGAGGGCAGGTAAAAGGATGGCATTCGAAAAAAAAATGCCAGGCTAAAAGCCGGACTTGCAAAAAATTTATTATTAGCGGCCTGAAAGGCCCGTACAGGCCCTGGTCACGTGACCGGAAAACACGTGATTTTTTAACCGTGGCTATTTATCGGCCCCGTAGGTTGTGGCCGTTAAAAAGTTATAAAAGGTCACATATTTTCCGATCACGTGACCGAGCCTGGTATAATAAATATATAAAACCGGCCGCCTTTCCATTTTTGGATTTAGAAAAATCTCGACGGCTAAAAGGCTAAAAGGCCAAAAAAGCCAAAAGGGCCAAAAAAAGCCAGGGGGGTCAGGGGGCCAGAAGGGCCAGGGGGCCAAAAGGGCCAGGGGGGCCAAAAAGGCAGGCATATGCAGATAGAACCAAGTAAAAATAAAAAGTTTTTTTTTTTTTTTTTGCCACCCGTTCGAATTAGGAAATTCGCTTGTAAATTTGATACTGTTAAAAATAATAGTAAAAAAGGTACATTTTTTTTATTACAATGCCCCCGGTTAAACTTATTATAAGATTATTTTGCATGGAAAAAACAGGCAGTGGCCAAAAAAACAAAAAACATTTACCGTAGGACAAGCCCTAAAGTAGGCAGCTTCAAGGAACTGTTTTCGTGGAACCCCGCCCTTGGGGTGTTACAATCACAGGCCTTCTGTTCCTAGGATAGGGCACCTAGGGGCGGTATTAAGCAGTACTGGGTTGCAAGGTCGCCTTGCACAAGGTTTGGGGATCTTAATAAAACAGTTGTCTGTTATTGCTTGCCCAAAGGGGTGCTTTGGAGCTAATTTAGGTTAACTGATACCGAAGCTTCAGTTAAAATTTAACCAATACAATAGGAAATCTTTCCTTATATACCCAAAACTTTTTTATTATACCCGTGCTATATTTGCTATATTTATAATAAATATATTATTGTGCTATATTTGCTATATTTGTAATAAATATATTATTTGTGCTTAGGTAAATATTTAATTATATAATTTCCTGTGCCAGCTTGGCCTTAATTATTCGGCTTTTGGCTTTTATAATTACAGGGTAAAGGTATTCTGCTGGGGTTTAGCCCCAGCCCTTTTGTTTTTTGCCTGTTATAATTATAACATTAGGTTTCCTTTTTTAAACTAAATCCTTTTGGCTATATTTGCAGCTTTTTTTTTCCGTTAGTAATAAGTGCCTTTTTTTTTTACCAATTTTTATCCCCTTTTTTTTGATAAAATGTTTAGCAAAGTGCAAAAGTATAAGCCGGCGTTTTTGATTATTTGTTAGGATAATTTTTTAGCTTTTATTATTTTATTTCCTTTTATTATACTTTTTTGTTCCAATTGTAAGGCCGATGGTTTTTTTTAGTGTAATATATTTTTGTGCAACCATTTGTGTTGCAACCGGTGCGTTTGGTTTGGATATTTTTATTGCAATGTTCTGGGCCTGTCCCCCGAGCATTTTTTTATTTATAATACTTAGCACGCCCGTGTGAAAAAGAAACTGAAGGTTGCAAAAAAAAGCATCGGTTAATTAATGCAAAAATCGAGTATTTTTATAAATAAAAAAATAGTGGTATAAAAAGTTAACCCGCACAATTTGTTGCAGGATTAGCAGTATTAAGGAATTGGAACAAGTTGAGCGGGAGGAGGCCGAAAAAGCGGCTATACAGGCCTTTATTGCATTTTTTAACCTGCTAACCCCCGATTTTCCTTTATTATTTCCGAGTTAGGCCAATTATAGGATTGTTTCTGATTTATTGGCCTTATTTTAATCAGGTAAATTATTTTGGTACGGGTATTTTAAGCCAAAATCCAAATTTTGGTATTAGGGTTAATTTTTTATTAAGGGCTTTTTGCCGGTACTTTTTAAAAGTTTCTGGTGCATTTTTTAGGTTTGTTTTTTTTTACGTGTTTTTTTCGATTTTGTACCCTGCTTATTTGACCAAATAATGTTTGGTTCTGTTAATAATATTTTTGTTCAGGATTTTTTTAATTTTATACTTTTATTTTGGGTCGATTTTTATTAATTTGTTATTTTTAAACCCCGGTGGTGCTAATTTAAATAAATTAATATAAAAAACCGGGTAATTTTTTATAATTGGTAACAGTTAAAATTTGTAATTAATATTAAAAACCTTTTTTAAAATTTTAAACGGTTCTAATTTTTTATAGTTTAGTTTATTATTTAATTGTTTTGTTTTGATATTGCATCAAAAAAAATAAACGCTATTCCCTTTTTTAAAAATTGGTTTTTTAATCCTTTTTTTGTTAGCCTGTTTAAATATGCGGTATTGCAATTTTTTTAGCTTTATTTAAAATTTTTTATACAGTTTGGTAAGCTTTTTTACCTATATTTTTGCTATTAGGGCATATGGTTTTGCCCTAAATTTTTTATATATTATAAATATAAACCTGTAATTTGCATAAAACGGTATGGTTTTTATACTTTTATATATTAAATTATTATATGCAAATTATGCTATAAGAAATAATTATACCCAGTTATTTTATTTATAATTAATAAAATAATATAAATATTATTTTATGGTTTAATTTGTTTGTTTTATTTGCCCGTTTGTTTAAAAATAATATATTATAAAAAAGGCATATTCCGCACTTAAACTGGTTATAAGTTATTTCCAAAATTTATTATTAAATAGTTTATTTCGGTTTATAATTATACATTTTGGTATTTTGTATTTTGCAATTATATTTCGAATAAAAGTATAAACCAGCTTTATAATTTTTGCATTTTTTTTAAACGGCAAATATATAGCATATTTGATAAATTGGTCAATTATTATTATAATATTATTATATTGGGTATTTATAAAAGGTTTTTTTAATTTGGGTAGCTTTATAACAAAATTTGCCGTAATTTTTTGCTAAACCTTATTAAATGCTAATAAAAGCTGGAGCAATTTGTAAGGTTTATATTTATTTGTTTTATTTTTTGCACAATTTTTATAATTTTTAATTGCTTTTTGTATTTTGGCGCAGGTTTTTATAAACCTGTAATATTACCGAAATTCTTTTTAGGTTTTTGTAATTTTTTGGTATCCATATATTAACCGGCCGTAAATTTGTTAAATTTTTTCCGAAATCCATTTTTTTTAAAATATAATTTTTATTAATACCTGTTAGGATTATGTATGTTTTTGGTGGTATTTTATCCTTATAATCCGGTTAGCAGCTTAAAGCATTTGCCCGGCCGTTTTTCGACCCTTTTTTATATTTAATCCTAAAAATTATAATCCTGGGAAAACTAATTTCACCGGATTTGTTATTTATTTAATATTTGGCAGGTAATAAAATGTGCCAGGTTTTTATAATCCATATAAATTATAATTTGATAATTTGTTTGGTACAAATATATTTTTTATTTTTCCAATGCTTGGATAATAGTTATAAACTTTTTATTATAAATTGGGTAATTTAATTTTGATTTATTAAGCTTATATAACAAAAAAGTGCAAAAATACAGTTTTTTATTACTGTTTTATTAATTAAATTAAGCTTCGATTGTAAAATTCAATATATTAATCTTAATTTTAAAAGGTTTATCTGGGGTTGGTAAAATTAACACTGGTTTTTATATTACTATTTTTTTTAACAAATTAAAAGCTTTTTATTTTTGTATTCCTTAATAAAACTAATAGTTATTTTTGGTAAAATTCGTAAATAAAGCGTTATTTTGCTAAAATCCCGGATAAACTGTTAATAAAAGTTCAAAAAACCCAAAAAACCTTATATTTTTTTAATATTGGTGGATCTGGGCCATTTTTTTATTATTTGCACCTTTTTTGGTTTTATTCGTACCTAACCCGGTATAATTATATATCTTAAAAAAATAATTTCCTATATATGCCACGTGCATTTTTCGGGTTTAATTAAAAGTTTTACATTTTGCAGTTTTTGCAAAACCTTATATATATATTTCTTATATTTTTCTAGCATTTTTAAAAAAATTAGAATATTATTTAAATAAGCAAATATACAAATATTTAAGCATTTTTATAATATATGGTTAATTATTTGCTAAAACGTGGCTGGTGCATTAATAAGCCCGAAAATTATCACTAATAATTCGTATATTCCCAACCGGGTTTGGAAAACGGTTTTTTATTTATTTTTTTCCTTAATTTTTAATAGGTTATATATTTTGCATAAATCCAAAACTGTAAATCATTTAGCTTTGCTAAGCCTATTTTGTAATTTATTAATAAAAGGCAAAAAATATCGGTTTTTTATCATAATTTCGTTTAGCAAACAATAATTAATGCATATCCTTTTTTTTTCATCTTTTTTAAAAATAAATAATATTTTATATCCCATAGGGGAATCCGAAGGTTGGATAATGTTTTGTTCCAGGTTTTCCGTAAATTATTTTTGCAATAGCCTTTATTATTTAGGATTTAACCGGTATAATTTTTGGTAGCTAAATTATACTTTTGGTTTAAGTTTAATTTTATAATCGAACGGTCCATATTTTAAAAGCCCTATTCCCAAACTTTTTTGGAATAATTTTCAGTACTAATAATATTTTTCAGGAATATTTTTTAGGTGCTAGTATACCTGTTTATTAGGCTAATTATAATCCTGGTTGCAATTTTTTATTATTTCCGTTTTTTGGTTATATTTTTTTTTACAGCTTATTTTTTATCCTTGGGATTTTTTATTATTAAAGTTAATATTACCTGATAAGTATAAATTTATTAATGCAATTTGCTAAAGTTAATTGCCAAATTTTATTATTATTATAATAATCCTGTTTGGCTTTTATCTTTTATAATTTGGGGCCCGTAATTATTGGGCTTTTTTGTTTCCCAATAATAACTTTTTTTATTAAATTTCCTCCGAAACCCAATTTATCAGGGGGTTAAATTTTTTAAACCAGGGGAAATCCAAAATTAAATTTTTTCCTTTTATATTTATAACATTCAGGATAATTTTGCAAATTTTCCCTGCAATTTTGAACCTGAATCGATTTATTTCCGAATCGATTATTTTACCATTATAAATAATTGGTTTTTTTTCCACGGTTCCAAAATTATATAACTATTATTTTTATTATATCGGTATACCATATTTTATTACCGTTTTTAATATAATATAATTTTTGTTAAATTTGCAATTAATTATTATTACCAATTATTATCCTTATTATTTAACCATTTTTTTAATATAAAATAAATAATTTGCTATAATTTTTGTTAGGATCTTTTTGATTTATTTTCTTTTTTATTTATACCAAACCTTTGTTCCGGTAAAATATTTTAATTTTTTGGCTTATATTGATAACCGGGATAAAACTGTTCAATTTGCCAATTTTTGGCCTTTTTTTCGGCGTGGCATTGCATTTCGGTTTTTAACAAACGTAATATAATAATAATTTTGCCACACACACTATAAAATAATAAGGTATTAAAATAAATATTGTTATTTTTTTAATACGGTTGCGGAATATAATTTACCATTTAAGCAATTGCTATTCTTATTTTGGCGGGCCTTAAAATTTTTTGCCGTTTTTTAGTAAAAACCAATCATTTTTCAGCTTTTTGGGCAAATAATTATTATAATTATAATATAAATATTTTGCACAAAAAATTTTTGCATACCTTTTGTTATTTACCGCTAAATTTTTATAATCCCCGCTAATTATATAATTTTGCTGGTATAAAAATGGGTTGTTTTTTTAATACTGTGCTTAATGCATATTTTTTCCGTAATAAATAACGGTTTGGTTATTTTGGCCCCAATCCAGGTACCGACCATTATTTTTTATTACAGGCACCCTGCGGTACAATTTGCAATTTTCAGATTTTTCCGGATTATTAAGCCATATTTCGAATAATAAATATACCGGTACCTTATAAATATAAATATAAATTTTTTAATAAAATACTTTATTTTTATTGCTAATTGTGGTATATATTTTTTTTACCCGTTATTTTTGTATTTTGCTTTTTATGTTTTTTGGGAATTCTTTTTGCGGATGCCCAAAATTTGCCTAGCTTAAAACTTTTGCTGTCCGGCCTTTTGGTTAAATATATTTAGCTAAGCAATTTTTGGTCGGAACTTTTTTTACCATTTTTAACCAATATATCCGATATTTCGTTTTGGATTAATAGGCCCCTAAATATTATTAAGGCTTATTAAAAAGCGCATTATTTTTTTCGTAAGGTTTTAGGATTATTGCCAGGGGTAATTTCCTGCACTTTTTATTTTTTTAATTTTTCAAATTTGGCTATCATAAATATTTTATCCAACCCATCGATTTGTTAGATAATAGCCAAATATTATTAGGGGTATTAACCTGATTTGTCCTTATTTAATTTATGTGTAAAACATTTATTATTAAAATAATAAATCCAGCTAAATAAAAATTTTAAATATAGGGTTTTTTTCTGGTCCGTGCGTTAGGTAGCTGCAAATTATTTTTAGGAATAATCTTTTTTGATATATTTTTATTATCCGTATTTAAAGCATTTTTTATTTTTAGTATTTTGCTATTTAATATGCTTTTATTTTTTGTGCTGCTTTTTTTATTACTAAGGGTACGTAACCTTTGCAAATAAATTTATAAATCCCAAATACGTTTTATGCATAATGGATTATTGCTGTTTGGCTTTTTTCTGGTTTATTTTGTTGCTTTATTATGCTAATTAGGGTTATTAAACCTTTTTTTCCAGGTATTATTTATATAATTTATTATTAATACGGATAGTTTTAGTAATATAATTAACAAAATTTTTGGGCCTTTTTTTTGGCCAATTTATCCTTTATATTATTTTTTAATTTTTGGTAAAAATAAAATATTTTGGTATTTTTTATTTAGTTAAATTTATTAATAAATTGCTGGAATTTAGCGGTATAAATAAATGCTGGGCCTTTTTGGCGCAACTGAAATGGTTTTTTTTCGGTTATCCGTTTTTTGTTCATTTATCCGAACATTTTGGCAATTTTTTCGCCAAACTTCTCAAAATTCGCAAAAATTAGCTTAATAAATTTGTTTAACTTGTTATTTTTTTTAAAATAATTAGCCTATACAGGTTTAAACCAATCCTTAATTTTACCGTTAAAACAAATAATAATATAAGCTATTTTTTGGTAATTATTTTAAAAATTATCCTAATAAAATTTAAAATAACTTTTGTATTTTGTAAAAAAAGTTTTAAATTTGCCTTTTTTTTGTTATATTTATTTGGAATAAGGAATTTATAAATAAAAATAATTTTTAGCTGTTTTTTAAATTCCTCGAATTTTTTAATAAAAGTTTTTAGGGTTAAGGCAGGATTATTATAATTTGTGCTATTAATAATAACGATTTCGATTTTTTTAACTGCAATTGTTATAATTATTATTGCTTATTACCTCCGGTAAATGCTAAACAGGATCAATTAAAATGTTATAATTACAAATTTTCTGTTTTTAAAATAGGATATTTAGGGGCGGTATTAAACAGTACTGGATTATAAGGTTGCTGTTACAACTACAGCTGGCAGGGGGCAGAAGGGCTGGGGCTAACCCCCAGCACAACGCCTTTACCCTGCAGTTATAAAAGTTAAGGGCTGAATAACTAAAGCCAGGACGGTGCAAGGGGTTATATAACCAGGTATTTACCTAATCAGGATCTGTGGATCTGCAGCAAAGCAACAGATTCAAGGATTTATAGATTTGTAGCAGAGCAACAGATCCAAGGATCTGTGGATCTGTAGCAGAGCAACAAATCCAAAAATTTATGGATTTGTAACAAAGCAATAAATCCAAAAAGATATGGTACGAAAAGGTTACGGATATATAAAGGTAAAGGTTTTTTATTGTATTGGATAATTTTTAACTAAGGCTTTGGTATTAATTAACCTAAATTAGTTTTAAGGCAACCCTTTGGGTAAACAATTGAAATTTTTATTATTATTCCAGTTTTTTAGCACAAGCAATTTTGTGAAAATTATATTGCTTAATATTTTTCCTAATATATTTTACCTTAAAAGTAAAAAACCGTTTGTAATATTTTAATTGATCCTGTTCAGTATTTACCGGAGGTAACAAATAATAACAATTATATCGATTGCAGGCAAAAAATCCAAAAGCGTTATTATTACTGGTAAATTGTATAATAATTTTTCGGCGGCCATATAAATATTTATTACAAAAATTGAAAAATTTAAGGAAATTTAAATCGAGCTTTATATTACTGTTAAATTTTACAAATTTCCCTTACCTAATAAATATAATAAAAAGGAAAGTAAAATTAAAATATTCCTAACCAAATATAAGGGGTATTTTTTTTTTTATCGAGATTATTTTTAGCGGGAAAAATAAAAAATTGCTTATACGGTTATGCGTTTAAATGGTAAGGTTAAGGATTGATTCGAACCCATTTGGTTCGATTATTTAAAAGGGCACAATAAGTTTAAGGAAAAAACCAAGCTGGTGTTTGCCGATTTCGAAAAATTTGAAAAAAAGGTTACAAAAGTTTTCGGATAAATTAACAAAAAATAGGTGGCCAAAAGGAAATTGTTTTAGTTTTGGTAAAAAGGCTTCGTATTAACCTATATTTCCGAGTTTTAACAATTGGTTAATAAGCTTAATTGGACAGAAAATACCAAAATAATCCAATTTTATTAAAGGCTAAAAAATAATATAAAAAATAAACTATTTAAATAGGAATAATTGTTACAACCACAGCTGGCAAAGGACAGGAGGGCTGGGGCTAACCCCCAGCGGGATGCTTTTACCCCGCAGTTATAAAGACCAGGGGCCGAATAACCAAAACCAAGCTAAAAGAAGGAAATTACATAATCAGGCACTTACCTAAGCACGGGTGATATATTTGATATGTTCGTTATATAATATAACAAATATAACAAATATAGCACAGTAATATGTTCGCTATATAATATGGCAAATATAACAGATATAGCACAAATATAATAAAAAAGGGTTACTGGTATATAAAACAAAGGGTTTTTATTGTGTTAAATAAATTTTTAACTAAGGCCTCGGCATTAATTAACCTAAATTAACTCCAAAGCATTTTTTTAAACAAGCAATCGAAACTTTTATTACTATCCCAATTTCCAGCACAAGCAACCTTATGAAAATCTTATTGCTCAGCACCTTTTTTAGTATACCTTACCCTAAAAGTAGAAAACCGTTTGTAACATTTTGACTGATCCTGTTCAGTACTTACCGAAAGTAACGAGCAGTAGCAAATCATATCAATTGCAGGCAAAAAACCCAAAAGCATTATTATTGCCGGCAAAATGTATAACAATCTTTCGGCGGCCATGCAAATATTTATTGCGGAAATCGAAAAGCTTAAAAAAGCTCAGGCCAAACTTTACATTACTGTTAAATTTTACAAATTTCCCTTACCCGATAAATATAATAAAAAGGAAAGCAAAATTAAAATGTTCCTAATTAAATATAAAGGATATTTTTTATTTTATTGAGATCATTTCCAGCAAAAAAAACAAAAAATTGCTTATATAGCTACGCGTTTGGATAGCAAAATTAAGGATTGGTTTAAGCCCATTTGGTCCAATTATTTAAAGGAGCATAACAAATCCAAAAAAAAAACCAAATTAATATTTACCAATTTCGAAAAGTTCGGTGAAAAAGTTGCTAAGGTTTTTGAACAGGTCGATAAAAAACGGGTGGCCAAAAAAAAGTTATTTTAGCTCCGGCAAAAAGGCCCCGTATT
Organism: Magnaporthiopsis rhizophila; assembly: GCA_003049465.1. Classification (NCBI taxonomy): domain Eukaryota; kingdom Fungi; phylum Ascomycota; class Sordariomycetes; order Magnaporthales; family Magnaporthaceae; genus Magnaporthiopsis; species Magnaporthiopsis rhizophila. The sequence goes on from PYSS01000175.1 coordinate 46,282, forward strand.
AATTTATATTTCCAAATTTTAACAATTAATTAACAAATTTAATTGGACGAAGGATACCAAAATAATTCAGTTTTATCAGGGGCTAAAGGATAATATAAAAAACAAATTATTTAAATAAAAATAACCTGAAAATTTCGTTAATTATATTATTATAGCCATCCGTATTAATAATAAACTGTACAAATATTGCCTCGAAAAAAAAATTTAGCAAACCAAACCAGTGGTGCAAAATAACAAAACCAATTAAAAAAAGGCAAAATAATAATAATCCACGGTTTATAATATACATTTTGGATTTATAAATTTTAGTACAAAAATTATACACCAGTATAAAAAACAAAAATATATCAGGTTCAAAAATCCAAAAAATGGAAAATATTTTAAATATGGGAAAAAAAGATACATTAAAAAAAATTGCCCGTAAAAAAATCGATAAACGGCCGTTTTTTGCCAAAAAGGTGCGCTAAAAGGCCACCAGCCCATAATCCCAAATTCCCCAAAAATAACCGGACAATTGGCAAAAAAAAGCCTGTGCTCCGAAGCATTATTTAATTAAACCTATTATTTTAATAAAAACTGTATAACCCATTATTCCGATAAAAATACCACAAAATATTACTTTAAATAATGGTTTATTATAATACAATAAATAGGCCAATCCCGGGGTAATAATAAAATAATTTAAGGTTTAAAAAAATTTAAAAGGGCCCAATACAGTAATAATAGTATACTAATAACGGAAAAATTTACCGGATAAAATAAAAAATTTAAAAAATTAGCCCGATACAAAAGCATATTAAATATCTCGGTTAACGATTTCGAAAAAAACTCAAATATAAATACGGAAATAAAACCGTTTTTAGGCCAAATATATTGGTTATAAGCCCAGGAAAAAAAATTAGGCCTGATAAAGTACTGGAAAACCACAGAAACGGACCCTAATAATAAAAAATCCAGCAAAAAACGATATATAATTAATTTTAAAAAACTCCAGCAAAAATTCGATTAATAACTAATCGATATAAAAAAATAACCCTTTATAATTAAAAAAAAAATACGGAAGGCATATATTTTACTCAGGTTTTTGAAAATAAACCGGTAATTTTGGGACCAGCCCAAACTTATTAGCGGTTTAATATGCAAAAAACCGGCGCAAAACGATAAAAAAAAGCCCCTGGATTGGTTAAGGGATAACCAATCGGTTATTTATTACGGGGCACTATTCGAAAATATTCCGAACCTAAACTAACGATTAATACAGTTATATATGCTAAATTACAAAAATATAAACCCCGATACGGGTTATTATAATAAGCTTTTTTGGGCCAAATACCTGTATAATAATTGCAGGTAATATATGGCCAAAAAGCTGAAATATAACTTTTTTTTACGAAAAAAAAAAAAAAAACCAGTGCGGTATTTATAATAGGAATATCAATTTTCAAAATGGTAAATAGCAAAAATAAGTTACAAAAATTTAGCAATAACCTTTATACCGTTACCAGCTTATTTTATAATATGCTTAGCAAAAATCCTTATATATCAAATATATAGGAAACCGAAATGCAAAATACATATAAAAAAAAAAGCAAAAGCCTGAACGAACAGGTTTGCCCGATTAACAGGAATAATCGGGGCCCAGTAGCAGGCGCCCTAAACAAAAAATTAAAAAGCTCACCCAAAAATAGGGCACGGATAGGGCAATAACCAGCAAAATCCTTAATAATAACGATCACCGACCAATATAAGCATATCAGGACAATAATATATTGGAAAAAGCAAAAAATAAAAATTATAATCGATTACGGAGCCCAAAAAAATTATTTTTCACCAAAAGCGGTAAAAAGGTACGGTATTCCAATATATCAAAAAAAGGAACCATATAACCTTATAATAATAAAATAAAAGCCAGTTACATTTAATAAAAGAAAAATTAATACTAAAATTAATTATTTCAAATTTTAATTTCTGGGAAAAACCTGCAAAATAACCCTGAATATTATAAATATAAAAGGGAAAAACCTGATTTTAGGTATTTTATAGCTTAAAAAATATAACCCCCTAATAAATTGGGTTACCGAACAAATTTAATAAAAAAAGTTATTATTGACCAGCAAGAAAGCCCAATAACCATAGGCCCCGGATAATAAAAATCGGATACCAAAAAGGGTAACCGTAATAACGGTAAAATATAATAATTAACCCTGGCAAACCGCACTAACCAAAATGCTAATAAATACAGATGCAAATGGATCCGATAAGCAGGAAATTACCAAAAATAAATTCAAAAATGTTCCTAAAAAATACCACAAATACTGAAGGTTATTCCAGAAAAATTTGGAAACGGTATTACCGAAATACGGACCATTTGACCACGAAATTAAGCTTAAACTGGGAGTATAATTTAAATATCAAAAGCTGTATCGATTAAACCTTTGGTAAAAAAAGCTATTATAAAAATAACTAAAGGAAAAAATTAGAAAAGGATTTATTAAACCTTTTAACTTTCCTGTGGGATATAAAATTTTGTTTATTCCCAAAAAAAACGGAAAAAAATGGATATATATTAATTATTATCCGTTAAATCAGAAAATAATAAAAGATCGGTATTTTTTATTTTTAATTAACAAATTTAAAAATAAATTTGGAAAAAGCCGGTGGTTTATAACCCTAAATTTATGCAAGGTTTATGGCCTGCTAAAAATTAAAAAAGGGGATAAATAAAAAACCGCTTTTTGGACCAAGCTTGGAATTTTCGAATCACTGGTAATAATTTTCGGATTTATTAATGCACCAGCCATATTCCAGCGAATAATTAATCATATATTATAAAAGTACCTTAATATTTTTGCCTTTATATACCTGAATAATATTCTGATTTTTTTAAATATGTTAGAAAAATATAAATAATATGTGTATAAGGTGTTACAAAAATTGCAAAATGCAAAATTTTTGGTTAACCTGGATAAATATATATGGCACTTTTTAAAAGTAATTTTTCTCGGGTTTATTATTAAATAAAGGAAAATTCGGATAAAACCCAAAAAAATACAGGCGGTAAAAAACTGGCTTATATTTACCATAATTAAAAAAATGCAAAATTTTTTGAAATTCCTGAACTTTTACCGAAAATTTATCCGAGATTTTAATAAAAAGGCCATACCATTTACGAATTTTACCAAAAATAACACCCAATTTTATTGGAGAATATAAAAATAAATAGCTTTCGATTTGCTAAAAAAAGCTATTATCTAAATACCGGTACTGATAATACTAAACCTAAAAAAACCCTTTAAAATTAAAATCGATATATCGAATTTTGCTATCGAAAAATAACTGGAATAATGAAACGATCAAAAAAGGTTGCATTTTTGCGCATTTTTTTTGCAAAAATTGAATAAACCAAAGCTAAATTATCAAATCCATAATAAAAAATTCCTTGTTATTATCAAAATTTTGGAAAAATGAAAGGTATATTTGTGTAAAGCTAATTATCAAATTATAATATACACTAATTATAAAAATCTATCACAATTTATCACTAGCCAAGTATTGAATAAAAAATAAATCCGATAAAACCAATTTTTTTAAAATTATAACCTTTGAATCAAGATTAGGAAAAGATTAAAAAACGGCCAAACGAATGCCCTAAATCAGCAATCGAACCATTAAATAAATATGCCACCAGAAATATGCGCAATTCTGGTTAAAAAACCAAACGGATCCCTGATTCCGGCGTAACGGGCATTGGCCAAAATAATCCAACAAAAAAGCTGAACCCTAAAAAAAATCCAGCAAATTTATAACCAAATGGCTAATAAATACCAAAGGGTTGCTAAAACCTGGAAAAAATTTTATCAGTATTACGGGTTTATAAAAACCCGCACCAAAATACGGAAAGTAATTAAGGATTGCAAAAATTATACAAAAAATAAGGCCAGTAGGTATAAATTTTACGGATTATTTTAACCCTTACCAGCGCTTAGCAAAGCATAGCAAAAAATTACGATAAATTTCGTGGTTAAACTTTTTAAATTAAAAAAACCATTAATAAATGTTTAGTATAACAGCATTTTAATAATAATAAATAGGTTTACCAAATATGCCTTATTTTTATCTTATAAAAAAAATAGCAATATTACGAAACTAGCATATATTTTTATCAAAAATATAATATTAAAACACGGAACACCCAACAAATTAATTACGGATCGAAATAAGCTATTTATAAGCAAATTTTGGAAAATTTTAATAGCAAAATTTGAAGCAAAATATATATTATTAACAATTTATTATCCCAAAACAAATAAATAAACGGAACGGATAAACCAAACCATAAAATAATATTTATATTATTATATTAATTATAAACAAATTAATTGGATATAATTATTCCTTATAGCCCAATTTGCTTATAATAATTCGGTACACAAAAATATAAAAATAACTCCATTTTTTGCAAATTATAAATTTATATTTACGGTATACAAAAAACCTAAAATAGGAAAAAATGCTTTAATAACAGAAATACAGATTATTAAAATAACCAGGTTATATAAATATTTGTAAAAAAAGCTCGAAAAGTTTCGAAAATGCATATTTACCCAGATAAATAAAAAAAAGCTCGAAAAACCAACCTTTAAAAAAAAAAATAACATTTATCTTTCGCGCCGCAATATTAAAACAAAACAGCCAAATAATAAACTAAATTATAAAAAATTTGGACCATTTAGGGTTAAAAAAATAATTTTACCAGTTAATTACAAATTTTAATTACTGCTAACCATAAAAGTTTATCCCGTTTTTTATATTTCCTTGCTAAAACTGGCATTATCTGGGTTAAAAAGTACAAAATTAATAAAAATCGACCCGGACCAAAAATGGGAAATTAAAAAAATCCTTAACAATAAAATATATTACCGCAAATAATAATATTTGGTTAAATAAGCAAAATACGGATATAAATATAATATATGGGAAAAAAAAACGAACCTTACAAATTGCCAGAAAATTTTATAAAAATATTAACAAAAACAATTATAAAAAGGTTAACAAATAACAAAAAAGCTTAACTCGATAATGCGCTACCGCAATAGCAAAATATTGTCGTATTAAAAGTTATACTGGAAATCGAACCCAAAACCTTTCGATAAGAATCGAGGCGCATTATTACTGCGCAATGCAATCTAAGGAAATTATTAAAAACCTATTAATTTATTCGGTTAAAAAAAGGCAAACAGGTCAAAATCCGGATAAACCCCAAACCCGTCCCAATTAAAAGATAAAAAGGGAAAATCGGGGAATAATAGGTTTGAAAGTGCGGCAAAAGCCTGCGCAACCGCTTTTTTGGCCTCCTTTTATTTGACCCGCTCCAACTCCTTAATACTGTCAATCCTGCAATAAATTATACGCATTTTCCTTTTAAACCACATTTTTTTTTATTTATAAAAGCGCTTAATTTAAGCATTAGCAGCAAATAATTTTTATTTAACAGCACGATATTTTTTTTTAGCAGCCTCCAGCTTGGCCTCCAGTTTTGCGTGCTAATTGCCGATAAAACGGAGCTGTTTTAAAATAAAACCAAAAATGTTACATCGAAACCGCCCCTAACGGATATATTTCACGCACCGAGAAAAGTTTCGGGGGGAAACTTTGCACCTAAAATGACCAAAAGCCTCGCAAAAAAAACAGAAAAGTATTTTAATTAAAAAAAAAAAAGGGAAGCAAAAAGGTTATTTTAACGGATAATTGATAACGCCGGTTTGCGCTTTTGCACCCGACCGAATATTTTGTTAAAAAAAAAAGGAACGGGAAATGATAAAAAAAAAAAGGTATTTATTATTAACAAAAAAACAGGGCTGCAAATTTTGGCCAAAAGAATTTGGCCTAAAAGGGGAAATCTAATGTTATAACCACAGCTAGCAAAAAATAAAAGGGCTGGGGCTAACCCTTAGCAAAACGCCTTTACCCCGCAATTATAAAAGCCAGGGGCCAAATAACCAAAACCAAGCTAAAAAAAGAAAATTACGTGATCAGGTATTTATCTAAGCACGAATAATATATCTGATATATTCGCTATATAATATAATAAATATAACAAATATAGCACAATAATATATTCGTTATATAATATAATAAATATAACAGATATAGCACAAATATAATAGGAAAGGATCGCTAATATATAAAACAAAGGGTTCCTATTGTGTTAAATAAATTCTTAATTAAGGCCTCGGCATTAATCAACCTAAATTAGCTCCAAGGCATCCCTTTGGGCAAGTAATCGAAACCTTTGTTACTACCCCAGTTCCCAGCACAAGCAACCTTATGGAAACCTTACTGCTCAGCGCCTTTCTTAGTGTACCTTACCCTAAAAGCAGAGAACCGTTTATAATAATAATCTGAAAATTTTATTAATTATATTATTATAACCGTTTATATTAGCAATAAATTATATAAATATTATTTTAAAAAAAAAATTCAGCAAATTAAGCCAGTGGTGCAAAATAATAAAACTAACCAAAAAAAGGCAAAATAATAATAATTTACGGTTTATAATATATATTTTGGATTTATAAATTTTAGTGTTGGAGCTATATATTAGCAAAAAAAATAAAAATATGCCAAATTTAAAAATTCAAAAGATAAAAAATATTTTAAATATAGAAAAAAAGGATATATTAAAAAGGATTATTTGCAAAAAAACCGATAAATAGCTATTTTTTACCGGAAAAGCGCAAAAAAGGGAAACAAACCTATAATTCCGGTTTTATCCAAAGCAATATAATAAGCAAAAAAAAAAACCTATATTTCGGAGCATTATTTAGCTAGATTTATTATTTTGACAAAAATTGTATAATTTATTATTTTAATAAAAATATTACAGGGTATTACCTAAAATAATAAATTATTATAATATAATAGGTCGATTAACCCTGGTTTGGTAATTAAAAAAAAATTGGAATAAATATTAATCCTATAATATTTGAAAAAAAGAATAATACAGCAGTATATATTTCGGAAAAATTTAAAAAATTAGCTTAATATAAAAATGTGTCGGATATTTCGATTAACGATTCCGAGGAAAATTTAAATATAAATATAAAAATGGAACAGTTTTTGGGCCAAATATATTTAATATAAGCCCAGGAAAAAAAATTAAATTTAATAACGCTTAGGAAAATTACGGAAATGGACCCCAGTAATAAAGGATTTAACAAATAATAATAGCAATATATTGTTAATTTTAAAATTTTTTAACAAAAACTCGATTAATAATTAATTAATATAAAAAAATAACCCCTTATAACCAAAAAAAAAATACAAAAAGCATATATTTTATTTAAATTTTTGGAAATAAACCGATAATTTTAGGATTAGCCCAAATTTATTAATAGTTTAATATGCAAAAAACCGGTATAAAACGATAAAAAAAAGCCTTTAAATTAATTAAAAAATAATCAGTTGGTTATTTATTATAGGGCACCATTCGAAAATATTCCAAACCTAAACCAGCAGTTAATATAGCTATATGTGCTAAATTATAAAAATATGGACCCCGATACGGGCCATTATAATAAACTTTTTTAGGCCAAATACCTGTATAATAATTATTGGTAATATATGGCCAAAAAGCTGAAACATGATTTTTTTTTACAAAAAAAAAAAAAGGGATTAGTGCAATACTTATAACAGAAATACCAATTTCCGAAATGGTGGATAATAAAAATGGGTTATAAAAATTTTACAGCAATTTTCAAATTATTATTAACATACCTTATAATATGCTTAACAGAAATCTTTATATACCAAATATACAAAAAACTAAAATACAAAATATATATAAAAAAAAAAGCGAAAATTTGGATAAATAGGTTTGCCTGATCGATAAAAATAATCGAGAACCAAAAATAGGCACCCCAAACAAAAAATTAAAAAATTTACCCAAAAATAAGGCACGGATAAGGCAATAACCAGCAAAATTTTTAACAATAATAATTATTAACTAATATAAATATATTAAAATAATAATATATTAAAAAAAGCAAAAAATAAAAATTATAATCGATTATAAAGCCCAAAAAAATTATTTTTCGCCAAAAGCAATAAAAAAGTATAATATTCCGATATATTAAAAAAAGGAATCATATAATTTTATAACAATAAAATAAAAGCTAATTATATTTAACAAAAGAAAAATTAATATTAAAACTGATTAATTTAAATTTTAACTTTGGGGAAAATTTGCAAAATAATCCTGAACGTTATAAATATAAAAAAGGAAAACCTAATTTTAAACTTTCCATAGCTTAAAAAATATAACCTTTTAATAAATTAAATTACCGAACAGATTTAATAAAAAAAATTATTATTAATTAATAAAAAAGCCTAATAGTTACAGGTTCCGGATAATAAAAAACGGACACCAAAAAGGGCAATTACAATAGCAGCAAAATTTGGCAATTAATCCTGGCAAACCGCACCAACCAAAGCACTAATAAATATAAACGCAAACGGATTTAACAAGCAAAAAATTACCAAAAAGGAATTTAAAAATATTTTTGAAAAATATCACAAATATTGGAAATTGTTCCAAAAAAATTTAGAAACGGTATTGCCAAAATATAAACCATTTAATTATAAAATTAAGCTTAAACCGGAAGCATAATTTAAATATTAAAAGCTGTATTAATTAAATTTTTGATAGGAAAAATTATTATAAAAATAATTCGAGGAAAAAATTAGGAAAGAATTTACCAGATTTTTTAATTTTCCTGTAAAATATAGGATTTTGTTTATTTCCAAAAAAAACAGAAAAAAACGGATATATATCGATTATTATTTGTTAAATTAAAAAAATAATAAAAGATCGGTATTTTTTACCTTTAATTAACAAATTAAAAAATAGGTTTGGAAAAAACCGGTAATTTATAGCTTTAAATTTATGCAAAACGTATAATTTATTAAAAATTAAGGAAGGGGATAAATAAAAAACCGCTTTTTGGACCAAACTTGGAATTTTCGAATTATTAATAATAATTTTCGGGTTTATTAATATATTAGCCACATTTTAGCAAATAATTAACCATATATTATAAAAATACCTCGATATTTTTATTTTTATATACCTGGATAATATTTTAATTTTTTCAAAAATACTGGAAAAATATAAATAATATATGCATAAAGTATTATAAAAATTGCAAAATGCAAAACTTTTGGTTAATCCGGACAAATATATATAGCATTTCCTAAAGGTGGTTTTCCTCGGGTTTGTTATTAAATAAGGAAAAGTTTGGATAAAACCCAAAAAAATATAAGCAATAAAAAATTGGCCTATATTTATTACGGTTAAAAAAGTACGAGATTTTTTAAAATTTTTAAATTTTTACCGAAAATTTATCCGAAATTTTAATAAAAAGGCTATACTATTTATAAATTTTACCAAAAATAATATTCAGTTTTATTAGGGAATATAAAAATAAACAGCTTTTAAGTTGCTAAAAAAAGCTATTATTCAAATACCGGTATTAATAATGCTAAACCCAGAAAAACCTTTCGAAATCGAAATTAATGTATTAAATTTTGCTATTGGAAAATAATTAGGATAACGAAACAATTAAAAAAGGTTGCACTTTTGTGCATTTTTTTTGCAAAAATTAAATAAACCTGAGCTAAATTATTAAATCCACGATAAAAAGCTTTTTATTATTATTAAAGCTTTGGAAAAATAAAAGGTATATTTATACAAAACCAACCACCAAATTATAATATACATCGATCATAAAAACCTATTATAATTTATTATTAACCAAATACTAAACAAAAAATAAATTTAATAAAACCAATTCTTTTAAAATTATAATTTCCGAATTAAGGTTAAAAAAGGGTTAAAAAACGGCCAAACGGATATTTTAAACTATTAATCGGATTATTAAATAAATATACCACCAAAAATATGCGCAATTTTGGCCAAAGAACCAAACAGATCCCTAATCCCGGTATAGCAAATATTGGCCAAAATAACTCGATAAAAAAGCTAAACCTTAAAAAAAATTCAGCAAATTTATAACCAAATAATTAATAAATATTAGGGGATTATTAAAACCTAAAAAAAGTTTCGATAATATTACAGGTTTATAAAAATTTGTGCCAAAATATAAAATATAATTAAAAATTGCAAAAATTATGCAAAAAATAAAACCAACAGGCATAAACCTTATAATTTATTGCAACCTTTATCAGCACCTAGCAAAATATAGCAAAAAATTATAACAAATTTTGTTATAAAACTATCCAAATTAAAATTTTTTTTTACAAATATCCAATATAATAATATTATGGTAATAATTAACCGATTTACCAAATATACCATATATTTATTATTTAAGGAAAATGCAAAGGTTATAAATTTAACTTATATTTTTATCCGGAATATAATTGCAAAATACAAAACACCGGAATGTATAATTTTAAACCGAAACAAATTATTTAATAGCAAGTTTTGGAAATAATTTACGGTAAATTTAGGCGCAAAATATGCCTTTTTTACAGTTTATTATCCTTAAACAGATAAATAAACAAAACAAACAAATTAAACCATAAAATAATATTTATATTATTTTGTTAATTATAAATAAAATAATTGGGTATAATTATTTTTTATAATATAATTTGCATATAACAGT
>PYSS01000176.1:0-56959 GCA_003049465.1 Magnaporthiopsis rhizophila
AAAAAAAAAAAAAAAAAAAAAAAAAAAAAAAAAAAAAAAAAAAAAAAAAAAAAGAAGAAGAAGAAGCCAAATCCATGGATGGTTTAGCTCTTTGCGGAAGCCAAAGCGAGATGGCGTCTTGCCGCCCCCAGCTCTTGGCGCTGATTCGGCCGGTGATTGGCTGGTAAACGGCAGCTACCATTTTAAGCGACCGAACTGCTGCGAGGCCTCGACTCTTCTCAGCTGAGTGGCTGATTCTTGATATGATTTTGTTTCTTCTTTTTTTTTTTTTTTCTTTTCTTCTTCTCTAACCGACGGGAATTTTTTGGGGGCGCAACTGACGAGAGCGGGACTAACGGACGACTTACTTGATGAGATCAGGAACTCCCAGACTAGAAAAGTTCTCGGCGCAAGCAAAAGCTTTGCAAAACGCCTAGCAAAAGAACATTCTCTCGCTCGACGCGGTCAGGCGGCACAGAGCTAGGTTCTTCCCTGACAGATGTGGGATGACCGCCGTGTGGCGAGGAAGTCACACGTCTTCCGCGCCCCAGCCGAGCCCTGATGTCGGCAAGTAGCGGCATGCATGTAGACAGCCTCCCTCGGTATATTCTCCTCTTTGGGATTTGACCCGAGAGCAGCGGATCGGCCGGTCCGTGGGTCATCCATCGACTCTAGGGATCCCCGCGTTGCCGCTCTGTCCACCTCGATGTCGACGTTTTGCGTTGAAATATCATATCACACCAAACCCACAACGAAAATATGATTTTCGTCGCGTATCGCGAAAGCATATCGAGTACGGAATACGGACGGGCTGATGAGGTAGCGAGCCTGGGTTAATTTGGCTCCCGCATTGCGACGGCGGGTTCGTCCTTATTGCCGGTTTATTAATCCCCATCCATCCATCCCACCAGTTTGTGAGGACCCTGCCTGCCCCTCTGTGGTCACCACCAGGCTGAGGCTGGGCTTTCCATTTTTCAGGAACATCAAAACTTCGGATGATCGGGGGGATGCTTTGTTTTCCCCCCAACGCTGATCTCCCGATAAGATGCCTCGGTTAGGCGGGAGTGCCTTGCTTACCTGGACATCAGCCCGAAGGATGGAATGATATGTAGTACAGATCAGGCACAGGCACACAAGACCGGTCGTAAGCTTGTGTTGTTGCTTGCTTCCTCGCCCCCAGAGCCGCAGCAGCGTCATCCCTACCTAGTCACCAGCTTACCCTGACGGAAATGGACAGTCGTAATCGCGGTGACCAACGCGCATGCCGGGTGGACCTGGCAACGAATCACCACCCTAAATCTCCCACGTTGGGCGGCGGTAAAACCGTCTGCGAGAAAAAGCCTACCCGGTCTTGGAAAAATGAAAGAGACGTGGGGGGGGGGGGGGAAGACCGCCGCGCAAAATTCAACGAGACGCAACGCACACACACTTAAAATGACAAAGATGCAAGACAAGATTTGATTTTGACTCGGTCCGTGGGCGGCAGCACCGCCCGTCCGACTTTTACCCGCTCAGCAACTGGAAATTAAGAAAAAAAAAAAAGCGCTGATGGATGCTGGTCCGCGCGGCCACGTGCGTTGGGATCTACTGGCGCCCGGGCGGGGTAGGTTCATTCATCTCTGCCGATAGCGCCAGAGTTCCTCCCCCCCCTGTCAGACGAGCGCGCACGCAACACGCATCAGGATTGGTACCTTTTGTGTTTGTGACCGGCCTGGGCCTGGGCTGGAGGGTTGCCCACCTATGTACCTACACCTCCCCTACCTTGTTGCACATCATCTCTCCATAGGTGCTCTCTCGCATTCTCTTAAAGCATGCGCGCGGCGCGACATGCTCATCCGACCAGGCACCACACCGAGAGGGTGGGCAACCACGGACCCACTCGCGCGGCTTACCCTGACTGGATGGGTCCATCCTTCGTGGATCGGTCCAGTCTGTACCTCGGCCGTTGTATGGCGGATACCTCGCCGTGACCTCCACCATGCCATCAGCCTTTCGTCTGCCTTCGTTTCTCCACGCGCGATGTGATGTCCCTGCGCCCCAGACGGCGGCTGCGGTCGCACACCGTGCGCTGTCTGTTGTTGCTGCTGCCAATATCATGGATCGCTTATTACATTCATATCCATTTCCCTCTGTTCACTGGACCACGGACCATGGTCTCGACATGGTTGTATGTGAACAGGAATTGCCGCCCACTGCATCTTTTCGTGCCAACGACAACTTTCGGTGATTTCCCGCTGCATTAGGGGGGTACCTAGGGAGGGGGGCGTCAAAACCAAGGTGTGCCCATCGTTGATTGGTGTGATATATCACTTCCAGCAGCCCGAAGGACAGGCGGGCCTCGGCTCGCCCAGTCCACCCCCCTCCAGCCATGCAGGCCGAGCCCGGGTTGCGAGGCATCCCAGGCCCGGATCTTTTGCCCGGCAGCCTGGTTGAGCCTCATGGATCAGCGCTTCTGCTGGCGAGACCTTTTGTTTGCCCCTGTTCCCAAAGCCCCGCATCCTTCGCAATTCCCCGTGAGAATACACCGAATTTGCTCCGTTGCCGGCGCCTGAGGCCAAGTTGACGGGCGGGATTCCGTCATATCCATTGTGGGATACCTGACCAGCCTAGCCCCTTGGCTACTGCTGCTGCTGCTGCTTCTGTGAGGCCTTGTTGTCCTGACATATCCCGAACCAACTGAGGAAAGCGTCTCCGACGGCCGTTGGACTTATCTTGCGCCGTTTATCAGTTCCCTGCATGACAAGCGTCCCCTTGGCCGAGTGTCTCATCTCCACCGGCGAAGTCGGCCTGTAGGGGAAATAGGGATATCCGGCCCAAGCTCGCTTTCGGCGGCGCCACACGGAGCCAGTGGCTTGGTCTAGCCTCGTTTTGCAAGCCCAGCTTTTTTATTCTTCCTTTTCTCCTCAGCCCAGAAATGAGTTTTCGCGGTTGGCTATCTATGTCTCTCCCCTTCCTCTTCTCTATTCTTTGCCCCTTAATTCCCTGCTCATTCCTCGTCCCGAACCATCCGAGACGTGTGCCTGGCGTCACATTGCCAAATGGCTAGAAATGCTCCGATAGCCAAGGGTATTTGTAATTTTGGCACCAAGAGATGGATGCGCGAGGGCGCCACATATACGCCACGCGAACCATCATTATATCCCGGCCACATCAAATGTGGCCTCGGGGACCCCCGACGTTACACAAATCGCCGACCACTATCCAAGTAGCGGGCTACCAAGGGCGCACGAGACCGCTGTGGCGAAGGGGTGTGTGACTCTATGTTCGAGACCTACCGTGATCTTCACAACTCACCCCTCCCTCATCGACTCGATCAGGCCGAGGCCGACCGGACAGTAAAAGCTGGAAGGTGACGGGCGGGCCGTGCTCCGTTGCTGATTTCGGGACCTTGCATTTGTACCCCCTGTTGAGGCACGGAGCCTCTCGTGCGGCTGGCTGGTTGGCCGGTGATGAACACGCAAAAATAAAAGTAAACAAATGGCTACGGAGAAAAAAAGGGCCTTTTACAGCAGTGCCTGGTAAAGCGCCGTCATTGATCAGAACTGGTGATCAAGGAAGTGGGCGTCCATCGTAAAGAGGAGTGTGCGATGCTATCTGGACCTGTACCATGTATTGTAACACACCCGTATTTCCGCCGCCGGATCCATGCTGGCGAATCGCAAGCCTTCCGGCATCCGCCACAGTCCGTGACCCGATATAGCGATCGGCCATATCGCGACGTCATTGGAGGCAGAGCAGGGCGCAGGAGGACTATTCGTCTCGGGACAATCAATCGGCCCTATGGCGGAATTCACGTACACCGAAGATGCCGATCTGGACCAGATCGCCGAGGCGTTTTTTTTTTCCTCCTCCTCGCGTCTGTCGGACAGCAGCTACTGGCGCGTCCAGTGGCATCGTCGCCCATCTTCACGGGTTCAAGTACTTCCGGTCCACAACCGAGGTTGTCTCTTTGAAATGACTTTCCGGAAGTCCCGAGTAGTCCAGGAAGTGACTGGTGAGTAGGGATTACCTTCGGGAGAAGGGACAAGAGACAAAGCCAAAGGCCGAGACCGGCGTGATCCAAATTGCCATTTTATCCAGTAGGTAATCGTAAATAAACGTGGTATCTAAATATCTATCCCATCACCATAAGGAGATGGGCATTACTCTATAGGGGTCATTATTGATGTTAACTCGCCGTATCCGTTCTATCCGCCCATCGCAACCCCGCCTGGCCTCGCTCTGCCTACCTCAGTCCGAACCGTGACTGTGTCTCGCCGGAGCCCCATTCAGTTCGGCAATTTAGTGACGAGACCGTTTGAGATCTCCAGGGTGACCCGCCCTTCTTCATTCTTTACGAGCCTGACAGACTTGAGGTCCCGGACGACCCAGTCGGGCCCCGCGGTGGTGACCTGCTCGACCGTGTGGCTCGTGACGAGACCGAGGACCTTGCAGCCGGCGGCCTTGCCCGCGCGGATTCCGGCGGGGCTGTCCTCGAGAACGAGCACATTGGCGGCCTTGACCCGGAGGCCGAGCCGGTCCAGGCCCATCAGGTAGCAGGTCGGGTCCGGCTTGCCGTTGTCGACCGACTCGGACGTGATGAGGTGCTCGGGTTTCGGCAGGCCCAGGACCTGGAGCCAGCCGCCGACCAGGCCGTGCGTTCCAGACGTCACGATGGCCCAGGGGCTGCCGGCGGCGCGGACCGAGTCCAGGAGCGCCCGGGCACCTGGTATCTCCTCGGCGTCGTCGCCGTACAGCTTCGGAATGGCGGCCTCCATTCCGCTGACGTCTGTGTGTGCGTGGGCGGTGTCAGCCAGGTCTGAATACTGCCCGGAGTCGCGGGTGTGACGAGGTTGATCGGGTGCCCGAGTCCTCCTCCCAGATTTCGAACTATGCTGGCGGGTTCGCTGACAGCACTGCTGGGGCATTGATTGATACAGGAGATGCGCCTCTACGCGGCACCATAGTGGCCTCCCTCTCCGCTTACTCACACTCATAGTTGGCTTTTTCAGGGGCGTAGAACTTCAGGATGTCAATACTCCGGCGACCGTGTGATGTCTCGAGAATAACTTTCGGGTCAACCCCGATTTCCTCTCCAACGCTGCGACAGGGGAGCGTTCTCCAGCGTCAGTCACTCTATGCTTAGCAGTACCGCTGCCAGTCCTATCATTCTTTCCTATCACCATTCTTCCTCCGTTGGGGACATCTTGGCTTGACATACGTGCTCCAGTGTTTCACAATGGCATTGGTCGAATCAATGATTGTGCCGTCCATGTCAAAGAGGAAGCCATCGAGGGCGACCCGTTCGGGAGGGGCCGTGTAGCTGTACTGCATTCTCGATCGTGTTGCGGAGGAGAGCGTCTGATCAAGTCTTGTTTGCGCTGCGTCGAGGTGACGGATCTATGATGGAACCAAAGCAAAAGGTTGTGGTGGTAGGCTTGCCAGGCAATTGGCAAGGAAAGTCGGTGAAGGCAAGAGTATAGATGGAGCAAACCAGGTTGAAGTGAGATAACAATAGAAGTTGGCCAGTAGTACGCAGGGAAGGGAGATATATGCCAAGCACGTGTCTTTTATCTCCTGAAGTCTGCGGCGGAGTTGGCGGTCAGCGCCGCCGCCGACTCAGCCGACATGGATCTGCGGGAGGGATTTCGTGCCACCTCTTTGGGAAGCTCCGCTCCCGTAGCTCAGGGGCTAACTTTACACAGGCGGCAGATTTCCGTGCGCCATTCGACGCGTCGGGTTCCATGGTCGACTTCGTCAATGTCAAAAGCTGGCCCGTCCCGATTCCAGACGTCATAAGTGTCAATGGAATACATGAGACGGTGCCAGGGAGGTCGATCATTGTGTAGCTGGATGCACGATGCGTGGGGGGTTTCGGTCCTTGCTCACCACGTTGAATCGAGCATATGAAACCCAGTTCCCGCCAAATTCTGGCAGGTGTTGAGAGGTGTCATCGCTGTCATCCTAAACCTTCACTGAGCCGCATGACGTCGGGAGAAATGTGTGTTCTGTTGGTTCTCACAACCTTGTATGTTTGATAGTAAGTGCACAATAAAGGCTTCAGTTTGACCGCTTCATTCCGTCTGATCATCTTGTGGTGGGGGCCTCGGTGAGCGCCGTGGGCGACACAGGGCAATAAATGCTCCCCCAAAACGTACCAGTGAACCGCAGCCCAAGAATAATAAGACGAAAAAAGGGGGAAATCAAGGAAATTGCTACCCGTGGGTTTCCACTAGGTTGTTGCTCACTCGCGACAAGTTTTATCTTCGAGTGAAGGGATTCTGACAGACGGGACCCAAGCAGAGACGTGGGGTACATGCCTGCTGGCAAGTGGCAGCTGGCTTATCTTATCATGGAAGTGGGGGCGGGCAAAAATGGGTGCGTCCGGAACGTAAAAAAAAAAAAAAAAAAAAAAAAAATTGAGGCGCATTTGGACGTGAGCTTTGCCAGGTGATGTTATCCCATTGACTTCACAATCTGCGCAAAGGACGGCCACCCGGAGTCACCACCATTCTGATCGCACTGGGTAGCTGCTGTCAGAATCTCGCAAAGGGCCAGCCAGGCACCGGCGGTGGCAACATGGCGGGCTCAATCAATAAACCGAAGAGTATGCGCGGCCCTGGCTCCTCTCACGGTCGTGTCGCGCGATCGCTCTGCTGAAATCGCTTTTCGTTCTAACCTCAATGTCCTGCAGAGCCCATGTCCAAGCGAACTCCCGTTCGCCTACGGAACAAAATCGAGAAGAAGTCCAAGGCGAAGCAGCGAAAGGACAGGAAACTGGCAAAAAAGAACCCAGAGTGGCGCTCAAAACTGAAGAAAGACCCTGGGATTCCGAACCTCTTCCCCTACAAGGAGCGGCTCCTTCAACAGATCGAAGAGGCCAAAATACAGAAGCAGGAGGAGCTTCGCCGGAGGAAGGAGGCGGCCAAGGCAGCAAAGGCACAAAAGGACGGCAACGGTCAGGATGAGGATGCCGCAGAGGGCGCTGACCTTGGCGGTGATCACATGGAGGATGACGCCGGGATGATGGACGAAGACGGCGTTGACGAGTCGGATCCGATGGCTGCTCTCATAGCGAGTGCCCGTGCCGCCGCCGAGAAGTACGACGAGGATCTGGAGACCGACGAAGACGACGGGATGGACGACGGCGACAGCGACAACGATGAGGATTCGTCAGGGGAAGACGAAGACGATGGTGCGGTCGAAGTGACGGGAGGAGCAACATCGCGGAAGGCGTATGACAAGGTCTTCAAGCAGGTTGTTGAGCAGGCCGACGTCGTCCTCTACGTCCTGGATGCCAGGGATCCGGAGGGTACCAGGTCAAGGGACGTGGAGCGGTCCGTGATGGCGGCGGCGAGCGGCGGGAAGCGACTGATCCTGATACTCAACAAGGTCGATCTGATCCCGCCACCCGTGCTCCGCGGCTGGCTTGCGCACCTGCGCAGATACTTTCCCACGCTTCCGCTGCGGGCCTCCAACGCGGCGCCCAACGCGCACACCTTCAACCACCGAGATATGACGGTTCAGAGCACGGGCTCGGCGCTGTTCCGCGCGCTCAAGTCATTTGCCGCCGGCCGCAACCTCAAGCGTGCCGTTTCCGTCGGGGTCATCGGCTACCCCAACGTCGGAAAGTCATCCGTCATCAATGCCCTCATGTCTCGTATGGGTGGCCAGCGCGCTGCCTGTCCCGCAGGTGCCGAGGCCGGCGTCACCACGTCCATCCGGGCGGTCAAGATCGACTCCAAGCTGACGCTGCTTGACTCTCCCGGAATTGTCTTCCCCTCGACCGCGGCGACCTCGGCAGCGTTTGTTCCGAAGAACAAGACAGAGGCGCACGCACACCTTGTGCTACTGAACGCAGTCCCTCCCAAGCACATTGAGGACCCCATCCCCGCGGTCACGCTGCTGCTCAAGAGATTGTCAGCGCACCCAGAGCTGGGGCGGAAGATCACAGAGGTCTACGACCTGCCGCCGTTGCTGTCCAACCACGAAACAGGCGACATGACTACGGACTTTTTGGTTCAGGTGGCGCGGAAGCGGGGGCGTATCGGTCGCGGCGGCATCCCCAACATCAATGCGGCGGCCTTTACCGTGGTCACGGACTGGCGCGACGGGCGGATCCAGGGCTGGACTGAAGCCCCCGTGCTTGCGGTGGCTGTGGATGGTAAGACCGCTACTGCTAACACGGGTTCCGCCACGGTCGTGAACGACGAGGCAACAGTGCCGGACCAGAAGCAGATCGTCACCGAGTGGGCCAAGGAGTTCAAGCTCGACGGTTTGTGGGGTGCTCTTGATGATGCGGTGGCTGCCGGACAAGAGGATTCGATGCAGGAATAGGTGAGAAGAGGATTCACGATTTTGGTCATGATAGGGAGAGCGTGGACTGCAAAAGTACGATTATCAGGGGCGTTTCTGGCGTTTATATAAGACGAGCTTGTTCGCTTTTTTTTTTTTTTTTGGTTTGGATTTCACGACATGATGCTTTACTCAACCAGCGGCTTGTGATGCCGCATTGCTTGTTTTCTTGTTCGGACGATGCATATTGTTCCTGTCATGTGCCACAGTTCGAAGGGCCCCGACTCCCACGTCCGCCGACATCGCAGCCAGGCCACAGGTCTGTCAAGCGAAGCCAATGGAGTCTCGTTCGGCAATGCGGCCCCCTGGGCGCCTCGCTGATTGGTGGCTGAGGCTGCGACCTCGACCCCGCAAAACCCCTCAGCAAGTTTGAGCCGCGACAAAGCGAGGAACTCGCCCACACGCACGTCACCAGCAGGGGGAGCAGCCCATGAGCAAAGGCGTTATCGGCTGGAATGGCCCCAATGCCACGGAGGGGAGTCCAGTTATGCGTCTGAGCTCCCCTCCATTGCCTCCCACGTTCCTGGCCGGGACACTGTGTACCTGAGGCTAGACGCGGGACTTGGAAATCCGCCGTGTCGCTGAAAAAGAGCACACGCTAAATAAGCTTCCAAGCTTCGACTACTCCAAACTGTTGCTCCCCGCGTCCTTCTGCTTCCTTTCTTCCACAATGGCATCACGGCGAATTGGCCTCTCGCTGCCGCGGTCAGTATCGAAAATCACGGCTCGAACCTTGTGCTCTCCGCATCCACTCTACAGGACCCCGATAGTAGCTAGAGCTGGCCTGTCGAAAGCTCAGGTCAGGATGTCGACTATAGCTTCGTTCAAAATCCCCAAGGTGGTCAACGAGCCGAACGTGAGTGTTTCCGGGATCTCGACCAGGGCGGATGCCGATGGCCTGGTGTCTGGATCGCAGCTTACATGGAATGCGGCACTGTAGCAACACTATGCGAAGGGCTCGGCCCAGCGGGAAGGGCTGACTGCCGCCCTCGAGGCTCTCAAAAACAAAGGGCCCCTGGAAGTACCAATCGTGGTTGGAGGAAAAGAGGTCAGTAGATATTCCATGCTTCGAATGCGAATTTTTATTTAGCTGCAAAAGTGGTCGGCTGGGAATCGGCTGTCTGACCAGGGCCCGTCTGAGCGAGTGCAGATCAAGACGTCGTCGACAGGGACGCAGGTGAACCCCGCGGACTACAAGACGGTAATCGCAACCTACTCTAAGGCATCGCCCGAGGATGTTAGCCGCGCGATCGGTTCGGCACTGGCCGCCAAGGCCAGCTGGGAGTCTCTGCCGTTCCACGACCGGGCAGCCATCTTCCTCAAGGCGGCCGACCTCATCTCGACCAAGTACCGCTACGAGATCATGGCGGCGACGATGCTGGGCCAAGGCAAGAACGCGTGGCAGGCCGAGATCGACTCGGCAGCGGAGCTGTGCGACTTTTTGCGCTTCAACGTTCAGTATGCAGAAGAGCTGTATGCGCAGCAGCCGCAGCACAACTCGCCGGGCGTGTGGAACCGCGTCGAGTACCGCCCTCTCGAGGGTTTCGTCTACGCCGTGTCGCCCTTCAACTTCACCGCCATTGCCGGCAACCTCCCGGGGGCGCCGGCGCTCCTTGGAAACGTCGTGGTCTGGAAGCCGTCCGACTTCGCCATCGGATCCAACTGGCTGCTGTACAACATCCTCCTGGAGGCGGGCCTGCCGCGCGACGTGGTGCAGTTCGTGCCGGGCGACCCGGAGGAGGTGACAAAGGTGGTGCTCTCGCACCGGCAGTTCGCGGCGCTGCACTACACCGGTAGCACGGCCGTGTTCCGCAAGCTGTACGGCCAGGTAGGCGCGGGAGTGGGCGAGGGCCGATACGTGTCGTACCCGCGCATCGTGGGCGAGACGGGCGGCAAGAACTTCCACGTCGTGCACTCGTCGGCCGACGTTGACAACGCGGCGGTGCAGACGGTCCGGGGCGCCTTCGAGTACCAGGGGCAGAAGTGCAGCGCCACGTCGCGTCTGTATGCGCCCAAGTCGCTGTGGCCCCGCCTCAAGCAGCGGCTGGTGGAGGAGACGGAGAAGCTCAAGATCGGGGACCCGGGCGACCACAGCAACTTCATGGGCCCCGTGATCCACGAGGCCTCGTTCAAGAAGCTGTCCGGGGTCATTGACAAGGCCAAGTCGGACGGCAAGCTGACGCTGCTGACCGGCGGCAAGTACGACGGCTCCAAGGGGTACTTTGTGCACCCGACAATCTACGAGACGACGGACCCGCACCACAAGCTGCTGTCGACGGAGCTGTTCGGGCCGGTGCTGACGGTGTATGTTTATGACGACACCGGGGCGGACCCAGCGGCAGCCTTTGCCGACGTGTGCAAGCTGGTGGACTCGACGTCCGAGTACGGGCTGACGGGATCGGTCTTCGCGGCGGACCGGGCGGCGGTGCGGTTCGCCGAGGAGGCGCTCCGGGGATCGGCGGGCAACTTCTACGTCAACTGCAAGAGCACGGGCGCCGTTGTGGGGCAGCAGCCGTTCGGCGGCGGACGGGCCAGCGGCACCAACGACAAGGCGGGCAGCCAGAACCTCCTTGGCAGGTTCGTCAGCGTCCGCACCATCAAGGAGGAGTTTAACACCACCACGTCGGTGCTGTACCCCAGCAACCTGTCTTGAGTCGGCTGTCCGGAAGCGGGAGCTGGCGAGGCTCTGTTGCCGGCTGGGGGGTTTCAGTCTTGGCAGTGGGTCGTGGTGACTGAGTGCATGGTAGCGGTGCTATGGGAATTGTGTTTCGCATGTGTATGTGTCACTCAAATGGCACCCTGTCCATACGCTTTGGGGCCTACCAGCCTAGATAAGTACCCAAGCAGATAGGCAAATATACCCGTATCTATATACTACATGACTAGTGGCCGCGGCCACGAGAGATAGTTGAACCTTCTAGGATGGAAACTGGACGCAAATATCTAAACACCAGTTAAACGCTTTTTGGTTAGGCCGGACTGCGGGTGAGAGCGCTGTTGCACCCGAGTCAAGCGAGCGTCCGCCGTGTTCGAATACGGACCGCATGCATATTGGAAGTCAGCTAAGGCGAATTCGGGTAGAATGGTAGCTACGGGATTATTACGTCCAGTGGCGGCCGCCATGTGGTTGAAGCCAGTGGCCAGAAATCATGCCCAGGTGTGGGGGATGGATCGGACAAGGCCTTACCCCAGCATCTAGGTGCTCGTGTTCCCAATGGAACGGTGCGGGTCTTACGAACCGTGTGTCGACCTATGATCTATGTTAAGAAATTCAAACACATTTGTGAAGTCGACGCCATGTTAGGCATGAGAAGGCACGGTTTGAGCGCTCTTTCGGGCGGTGTAAGTTTCGATTTTTTCTTTCTCGGGAATCGCATGTTGTTGGTTGAGCGCACGCCGAGTATATGCAAAAAGAAGAACGAGAGAAGGGGATAAAAAAAAAAAAACTTGACATCCAGAACCCTAAGATGAGGCGGAAGCGGAGGCTCCGTCGTTAGGTTCGTGAGCAGCATCCTATCAAGCAAGCACGGGCTGTGGCGCACGGGCCAGGCGTCATCCGCACCCAAGAGTGCAAGTCGCGTGCCTCGTTTCTAATTCCCGACCAACGTGGTCGAATTCTCGATCCTGATTGGCTGATTCCGAAAGTTCCGACGACGACCTTTTGACGAAGCCAGCCGTTGCACGTTTCCTTGCCCAGGAGATGGATGCCCGCCTTCCCTGGCTGGCTCCCGTCCGCGGTCGAGGTACCTCTTTGGACAGGCAGGTAGAGAAACGGTACCTGGATGGCCGCGTAGATTGGACACCTACGTGGGTGGCAGCCAGGTAGCTTCTGCGCCACCCTACCCTACCTATACCCAGGCAGACGTGGCCGTCTTATTCCCCTGCTCGAAGGCATGCATGGCGGCACTGATGGGCCCTTCCATGCGGCAGGCTGCTCGCCCAGGTACTTCCAGAAGGCCGCGTGCGCGGGTATCGCTACCAGACTCTGATCCAGGCAATTGCTAGGTACTTCTCTTGCCCATTGGGCTCGCTCGCTCGGCGATTTTTTTTTTTTTTTTAGCTCGTCGATCCATCCATCCGTCCACCTATCTCTCCGTCCCATCCCACCAGACGGACGCTTTCCATACCAATCCACCACCAGCCAGCCAGCTTTTGCTTCTCTCTTATCAACACCTCTGACTCCTGCCTCCTTTCGCATTTCTTCACCCTGGGGCCGATAAGCATCGGCGGCTCCTCCCCCCTTCTGGTCGTGCACTCACCCCGTCACTGGCAAACAATGCTTCTAGGACCCGACCGCCTGCATATCCTCAGAGGCAACTTCGACTCCGTCCTGTAGCACGTGCCCTTTCCACCTGTGCCCCCCCTGCTCAACCGACGAATCCATTGCACATTGGCCTGCAGAGTTTGGGGCACTTGTTCTCACCTCCCGTATCGCATTCTTGCTCTTCTATCACCTCAGGCATCAGCTATTGCCCCTAAATCCAAAATCATATCCTATCCTTCCGGCCGCTTAGGCCCAGCGACGCCGACCGAGCTGGAATAGAGATACAGAGATCCCGGGGACTACGAGACGATATATCTTGGTCGACGCACCACGTCGGGTCTCTGTCCAGCTCCTGGAGCCAACCCTGTCCAGGGCGTCACCTATTTACTTGGTCCAGTCGCCACGATGCTTCGTGCGACACATCCCCTCACGCCGGCCTCGTCCACCGACCTCAAAAGTCAGGATGGCAGCAAGCAGATCGCCGCGCTCCAAATGTCCTTCGAACTCCCGCCCCCGGCCCTGAGTGCCCAGGCCAAGGCCTCGCCGCCCGCCTCGGAACCGAGCCCCGGACAGGGCCAACCCAAGACGTTGTACCCCTTGCAAGCAAGTGAGACGGTCAAGTCTCGGCGTAGGACGTCGACGCTCCAAAGCAACGCAGCACCAGCGACCACGGCCAAGGACTCGTTTGCGTTGCCGCCGCCGCCGACAAGGTCTCGCAAGATTATTCAGATGAAGCCCCGGACACAGGGTGAAGCTGAGGCCCAGTTGTCGAACAAGAGCGGCGGCGGCAAGTCTGCCGCAGCTGTGCCAGCTGCTGGCGGCCCAGGGGCGGCACCGGGCGGCAACCCAACGGGCGCAGGGGCGTCGGCGTCGGCCAGCAAGAAGAAGCAACCGTCGGCCACGAGCGCTGCCGGCCGGAAGATGGCGAGAAAGACGGCTCACAGCCTAATAGAACGCAGGCGCCGGTCCAAAATGAATGAGGAGTTTGCGACACTCAAAAACATGATCCCGGCCTGTACAGGCGAAATGCACAAGCTGGCAATCCTACAGGTGAGCAGCCCCCAATATGGCAGACCCCCTAGGGATTGCTGGCGTAGAGTAGACATGTCATGTGTCGGACGACTGACATTCCCCGGCTTGTCCTTGGCAGGCCTCGATCGAGTATGTGCGTTACCTGGAGGATTGCGTGTCCAAGCTAAAAGCCCAGAGGGAGGGCGCGTCGGCACCAATGGAGCTTGCGCCGCCACCCATGACCACATACGACAACGGAAACGAGGAGCAGCATAACCGACTCGGACCAGAATCTGGATACGACGCGTACATGGCGAACTCGCCCGATGACGATGATGTAGACGTTGAGATGCACGGAGGCGCGGAGCTCCCATCGCCGACCTTCACGGCGAACCCCACCCAGAGATCCTCGACGCACTCCTCTTCGGTCTCGCCCGCGCTGCTGGGCGCTGACTCACGGCGGCGAAACGACTCATACTCGTCCGTCTCGACGGCGGCCGCCATCGCTTCGACGCCGATGCTGGGCCCTGATGGCCGGCGCTACAGTCTAGCCTCGGCCACAATGCCGTCGCCCGCTTTCGAGCCGCAGATGTACCCACCCGGGCTCCCGTACTCGTCGCGCCCTGGGTCGACGCTGACGAGTCCCGCGCTGCAGCCGCTGCGTGATGTGGACCACGAGGCGACGGCGGCGCTCCTCATGCTCAACAGCGATCGTCGTGGTGTCGCCAACAGCTCGGTTGGAGCAGGCGGCGGCGGTGGCAGCGGTGCAGGAGCGGCCAGCACCGGCAGGGGCATGAGCGTGCGAGACCTGTTGAGCACATGAAGCGGAGGGGCGCGGGTAAGCGATCAATTTCTGACCAACTCACGACACCGACTCCCGTGGCTTTTTGCGTATTCCATGTCCGCCGCAACACCTTGCTGTTATACAGCCGCCCTTGGTAATATCAACGGGCAGCCTCCTTACGGGGACCATTCAGTTCCAAGATTAGTGAGGCGGTGAGTCGCTTCGTGATCAGGGAAAGGCCCATATATGACAGCCGATTGGAAAAGAAAGAAAAAAAAAAAAAAAAAGGCACGGAACCAAGCTTGTCGAGTGAAGGGTAGAGAATCGAAGCAAAAGAATAGTAGCAAGAAAGCCACTGACGGTGTGGGGATGGTGTGTCGCGTGAATGCGATGCTATGAACGGATGGCATGCCATCCAACCTTTCAACGACGCTGGCGGTCAACCGGGGCTGATCGGAAAAGCGGATGGCGGGCGGGCAGGTTGGATCCATCGTTCACTCCAGATGATCTTCAACGTGATTGACTTCCCCGGGTTCCCGTCTGGCTTTTCTAACGACCAAGGTATTATTTGGGCAATCCCCTATCCACCTTTTTCTCCTTCTTCTCTTTTCTGACCAGATTCGGGGCTTGGCTTTCCTCTGTTGAGCCTTTTTTTGCAAGCCGTATGCATGTACAACACATCCTGGGCGCACAAGACGCTCGTTCTAGATTCAAAAGGTCCTTATTCTAGGGGTCCTATTGTCAAGGAAGTGGGCAGATGGGAGCGGCAGCTGTGGCCGTCGAGGCGGGCGCTGATTGGCCAGGCTGCTGCGGGTACTGGGGTGCTGGAGGCACGGGTGTTGCAGGCGGTTTCACAGACTGCTCCACATCGTACGAGGCTAGGGCGAAAAACAGCCGGCCCGGACCCTCGATCCCTGGGTGTGGCACGTGACACCCCTGCCGAGAGTCATTGAAGTGCGATTTGCATCGGTCGGGCCCATCCACCACCGCACGGGCAGCGCCGACCAGCGGGCTCCACTCGCTCGCATCGCGGGCCATGTATAAGTCGTTGATATCCCATCTGGCATTTTCCCTGGTTTTGTTTCTCCCGCTCTTCTTGGCCCCTCGTTTTTCTTTTTTATCCCTCCCCCGCCTTGTTTCCACTTGTTCTTTTGTTTCTTCTTTTGAGACAAGTGTGATCTGAACCGCACCATCACCAAAAGAACCGGAAGAAGGCTTCTTGGTGTAAAAGGAACAAAAGCCACCAACCAGCAGCCATGGCGCCGTCAACAGCATCCGAAAGCACCATCAGCATCGGCTACCCAGAGTCGGACATGTCCAAGGACGACATCATCGCCGACCTCCGCCGCCAGCTCCAGGAGGCCTCGGTCAGCAGCGCAGCCTCGAGCGCCGGCGAGTCGATAGGCCGCGGCAGCAGCAGCTCGCGCGGCCGCCGCCGCAGGAGAAACAGGAACCGCGACGGCTCCGGTAGCAACAACAACAACAACAACAACAACAATAACAGCAACGCCGTCAGCACCGCCCTCACCACCCATTTTGCCAACCAGAGGAATTTCCGGCCCGGCGCCCACCAACAGTACCACGCACCGCCGCCGCCACAGCAGCAGCCAGCGCCGATGCATCCAGGAGGCGCCCCCGCGTCGACGGCCGAGAAGAAGAAGGGCGTCCCGCGCTTGCAGCTGGGCCTTAACCTTAACGTCAACCTCGAGCTCAAGGCACATCTCGAGGGCGACCTGACGATTGCGCTGCTGTGAGTCTCGACTTGTTTCTGATTCCTTCCTTCATGCCCCCACCTGTCACTAGGAAGAGATAGGGAGAGAGAAAGAAGCAAAGGAGACCACCGCACGGACAGAAAACTGATACCACCCCTTGCGCTGGTCAAAATAGTAATGATTAAACCAAAAAAAAAAAAAAAAAAAAAAAAAAAAAAAAAAAAAAAAAAACNAAAAAAAAAAAAAAAAAAAAAAAAAAAAAACATGACATGACACCGGGGCCCGTCGTCGTCGCCGAGCTTTACACTAAAAAAAAAAACAATAGAGTCGAGGACAAGCCGTCGACCAGACCCGCGTCATCCACCGAGCTCAAACTCGTCCCGCCGCCCTCACTCTCGCTCCTGCGGGAAGGCAGCTGCGCCCGCGGCGTCACCGCCACCGAGGGCGGCAGCCGCGAGGTCTTTTTCATGCGCCTCGGCCGCCTGCGCCTTACACGGCGGTGGCTCGACGGCGGCGGTGGCGTCGGTCCTGGGCTCGCCGGCTGTGCTTGCGCTGCTGCTGCCCTCGGCTTTGCCGCTGGGTACATGGTCGCCTTGGCCCAGTGGAATCTGCTGCCGGATTCTTCTTCTTCTTTTTCCTCTCCCGGCCTGACGACGACGCCACTGCCTGTCCTGTCCTCGGCTTTTCTTGCCGGATAGGCCGCGCGCGCGGCGATGTTCTACATTTTTTGTTCCTCGTTCTTTTTTTCTTTTTTTCTTTTCTTCTTCTTCGTCCTCTCTGGCGCTGCCTTTTTGTTACCTGTACTATATTAATCATGCTTCTGCTCATCGGGATTGCGTAACGGGACGGCTCGGGAAATGGTGTTTACAGTGATTAGGTACTAGGGGACTAGGGGGTTTAACGACCATTTCTGATATCCGCAGCCACGGTGGAAAAGCGCCAGCAAACTGCTGTCCGCAACTTCTTTTGGTTTATTTCCCAGCCATTTCCTTTCTCTGTACGAGTAGAAGGACACGTGTCATTGGTGGTCAATAAACAATAAAAGCGATTACGAGGTTCATCGCTGGAGAGTCACAGTCCAGACAGTTAGTCGCTGCTCTCACGACTTCTTTCTGGCAGAGACCAGCCCTTGTCAGTACTACAAAGCGGCGAGTTGAAGGATCCCAGGGCACGAGCGGCGTACGTTTGTCCGCAAAGCACGACGTATTTACGTGAAAAGTAGTGGACATGATGAGATTTCAGCAACATCATGGAGAGTGAATAAAGGCAAGCAGCACACGCAGTCGAACAAACAATCGGGCAGCAAGCCATGGCTGGCAGCAAATGCCCATATTAGGAGAAGCAGCAAGGCACGAATAAAAGCCCGATGAGCGGATATTTCCAATATTCCCAATAAGAAAGAAGAGCAAGGCAAGAGTCCAGTCCATTCCCAGTCTGTATGCAGCAAGTATTTCCCCCGAGCAAAGGCAAAAAGATCCAATAGCAAATTTCTCCAGTGGCAAACAAAACAAACCCAAAAAACCCACCATCCTCACTCAATGAGGACACCCGGGTATCATCGCAGAACAAGATGGGCCGAGGCGTTACGTCAATGGCAGGAAGAAGCTGCATTCGGCGCTCGCGCTCAAACAGGTACCAAAAAATAGGAGGGAAAAAAAAGAACCCTTCAAAAAGCGTACTCTGCTTCACTGACCAGCGCACGTCGATAAAGAAGTGAATCAAGAACCAAAAAAAACAAAAGACAACCAGGCAACAACAGCTACAAGGCATAGGCCGTATGTTTCGAATCAGGGCAAATGGCGGAGGGAGGGCACAAAACAGACAGGCCAATGGGGATTATGAAGTAGAGATAAGGGAAGGAAAAAGTAAGGAGGATTAAGAGGCGAAGAAAGAAAAAAAAAAAAAAAAAACAATAATGCCGGCCGTGACCCATTATGATTTGTTTCGTTCGGCGTAAATTTTGGAGCGAATCAGACTGTCGACGCTGACGGCATGGCAATGTCGTCGGGTCGAAACGACCGGGTGCAAGTTGGCGTCTGTGATGTGGAGATGAGGCAGGGTCGTTCGTTGGCCAAGAAAGTTAAAAGAGACGATATAAAAGTAGGAAAGAGAAAGGAGAGATGAAGGAGGAGGAGACAGGATGGCAAGAGCTGACAGAGGCAGCCATTTCCAAAAAAAAAAAAAAAAAAAAAAAAAAAAAAAAAAAAAAAAAAAAAAAAAAACAGGATAAAATGAGGAGAAGAAGGTGGCAGAAGGAAGAATAAGCAAAATAAAAGAACAACAACGGAAAAAAAAAAAAAAAAAATCCCTCCGTATGTTGTCTAAGTTCCCAATCCCGGCCAAAATGCTACAGACCAATGCCCGCCTGTAACAAGCAAAAAAGGCTGTTCCCGCTTTGATCGGGGCAAACAACCTACAATGCGCCGCCCCAGGAAGGCACGATAAAAAAAATTCTGCCCGGACTGAACAAAGGGGTGAGTGCGCAGGCGCCCCCGCCTCGGGGAACCTGGCCTTAATTTTTTTCCCAAACTCGTGGTTTGGCAAACGACAAAAAGCCTGCCAGCCAGCCATAAAAACGTATCAGGCAAGACGCCGAGCGTGCTGGGTATCAAAATCAAGCATGTCGCGAGAAGCACGGCCGCGGACGGGCCCCCACACATCACTGCGGCTGGTTCGGCCACCACTGCGACGACTGCGCCTGGCCGGACCACGATTGCGTGACGGGCGGCGGCGCGGGCGCTGGGGATTGATGCATGTACTGCCTAGGCGTCTGATCGTACGACATGCCGTGGCCCGACGCAGCCGTTGTGTAACCACCCTGCGTCATTCCGGGGATGCCAGAATACGGCATGCTGCCCTGCTGGACCTGTCCGCCCGGCGCACCCGGCTGTTGTCGGATACTGGGTGGTGGTGGCGGTGGCTGCGAAGGCTGCTGTGAATGTGGCTGCTGCTGCTGTTGCTGCTGTTGCTGCGATGGTGGCTGCTGCGACGGTTGCTGCTGCTGGTGCTGCTGCGGTGGCTGATGCGGTGACTGGTGGGTCTGGCTCGGGTGGCTGTAGCTGTATTGCGGTGTCTGGGGCGTCTGCTGCCACATCTGGCTCGATTGCGGGTAGCTGTACGGCTGCGCGCCCTGCTGCAGACTGCCCGAGGACCCTGGTAGATCAAACAATGAGCCTGATGTTAGTAACCGGTAAAGCTGGGTGGGTGGGCATTCTCCCTAATAATTCCCCAAGGACTCCAAATTGGCAAAGCCGCGCTTTCTGGAACGTACCAAGTCTTGCCGGCTGCATCTGAGTCTGCGATGTCAGTGGCTGCGAGTAAGGCGGTGCCGTCATCATCAGCTGGGGACTCTGCCCTGACGGCACCCCTGGTGCTTGGGGCTGGGATGGCGCCTGCGGCAGCCCACCGGGGTGTGCGGAAGAGTGCTGCTGGCCAGGGTGCTGTCCCGCTCGCACGCCCGCAGGGGTCCCGCTCGCAGCCGACGAATCGGTGGTGGCGCCGATGGGCTGGGCCAGGCTAGGCTGGGACTGCACCGGCTGTTCATGCGGCCTGCGCCACACGCCCTGCAGGTACTCGCCCCGCATCTCGCGCTGGTGGTTGATGCCCCGGTTGAACTCGGCCGCGTGGTGAGCCTGCGCGTGCAGCTCGGGGATGGGCGCCGGCTGGGTCCTGTCTTGATAAGCCGGGCCGGTGATCTCCTGGCGCGGGGCCTTGAGGATGTTTGAGTAGTCACGGGTCCGGGTGTCGTTGTAGTCTGATCCTAGCGTTATTACGGGCATTCTTCCCGAGGATCCCGAGGGCGCTCCAATCATACCTGGCTGAACAAGAGGGGCTTGGGGCGCGCCGGGGAACTGGCCGGGAGTGTTGCTGTACACGATCTCTCCGTGGGGCGCTCCGAGAATGGTGGTGTTCTGGCTCGCCTCCAAGGCGGCCTCGCGAGCCTTGGCCGCGCCGGGCCTCTTCTCGCCGGCCAGGTCGTTCTCGGTGAATCCCTGCTTGCGTGCCTTGGCCTCCCAGTAGTCGTCGCGCACCCTGCGACCATGTTGGATGACGCGGCTCCCGAACTGGCGGAACATGCTGCGCGCGGTAACGATGGCGATCTGGCGCGACCGGTACGAAAAGGGCAGGACCTCCTGGTTTACCAGATCATCCTTCTCGACCTGGTTGGCAATGATCTTGTAGAGCGACCTGTTCTTGTTAAAAAGCAGGTACGAATCGCGGTAGCCCAGGACGCGGGCGCATTCCGTGGCCAGCATGAACAGCTTCTCGCCGCGGTTCTGGACCAGGAAAGTACGGCAGCGGTACTCGCGGCCGCCGAGGAGCTGGCCGTTGGGCATCACCTTCTTCTCGCCAGCCTCGTCCGTCTCGCGGGGGAGGTACTCATCGCCGCCGGGGGCGAGCTGGTCGGTCGTGTGGTCGCGCACGGTCGGGAGAGCCTTCAGGGTCGACTTCGGGGTGGGCTTCGGCGGGGGCGGCGAGGCTTGCGACGGCGTCGCGGGTGGCGGGGCATACTGCTGGGGGCTCTGCAGCGGGAGCGGCATGGTCGCCGACTGAGGCGTCTGTGGCGGCATGGCCTGGGGCGCGGGCGCGGATGCGGGCGTGGGCGCAGACGCAGATGCGGGCGCAGACGCGGGCGCCGGCGCCGGAGTCGGGAGGGGCGCCTGTCCTGGCGATTCTTCCAAGCTGCCGCTGGATCGGCCTTTCATGGGGCGTCCGCGCTTTCGAGGCTTGTCTGTGAGAGAGGGGGAACGAGGGTGCGCCGTTAGTCTGGGCCACAGCGGTGGGCGGGTGTCGCACGGCCGCGATATGTAACGCGAGCTGCCGAGCACACACAATCTATGCCAGCAGTGTAAAGGTACACAAAGGGGGCCACAACATACCGTCATCCGCCGGTCCCGTCTGGAGGGTGTCTCGATAGGATTCTGGGGAACGGCTCCTCTTGATGCCCCGGTTGAGGTCTGCGCATAAACGCCAGTGTCAGCAGCGATGCGTCTGGTCAGGCTGGGGTCGGCAGCTCAGTGATGAGGGGATCTACGCGATGAAAGTGGTAAACGTGGAGAGAAGGAGCGAGCGCGCTGGCACTGAGAGGACCGTGTTCGGCATAGGCGGCTGCAGCTGCCGTTGTCATGACGGAATCCGGGAGGGGACGAGCGCCCGCGCTCTCTGCTCCTGTCGAAGCCGTTGCAGCTCAAAATCGCGCGCACATGCATGAAGCGCAAAGCGAGCTGGTCCCGGCAAGGGCGGGCGCAAAGAAAACGCGGGTAGCTTGCGTTTCCGTCCTTTTTTTTTTTTTTTCCTTTTCTTTCTTTCTTCCTGCCCCTCTTCATCGTTGTCCTTTCCCGTCCTTTTTCTTTTTTTGGGTTATATCTTGAAGCTTATTATTCTTGGGATTGCAGCGACCCGACTCGGCCGAACGGCCTGGGCGGAAAGCGCGAGCGCGTGCAGATGACAAAAACAACGGGCTTCCATGACGAAACGCTCTGACGACAATGAGAAAGGCAAGCAAACTGGGGGAAGCGAACACACACCCAATGCCGCCTGTTCGCGCGCGACGGCAGCAATGCGCGCGTGTAGCAAAGCAAAGCAAACGTGGTGGGTGTAGCAGGGGATGACGGGGTGAGGCAAACAAGCAGAACAACAGGCAAGCAAAATCAAGGCATCGTCGGCGACTTACCGGCCGAGTTCAGAGCAGCGGGATTGATTGTCGCACCTTCAGCGCCGTTAGGCTGTGCCGAGTACATGAGGGCGGCGACAGGCAGGCCGACCACGTCAAGGGGCCTGCTGCGAAACGACGTTTTTTTTTTTTTTTTATGTTGTAGTTGGACGTGCTCTGCTGTCGCGGGCAGTCAGTTGCCTTGGTGGTGGAGGTGCGCGCAGGGCGGTTAAGTTTGGAAGTGGGTGGATGCGAGGGCACGCGCCGATGCGTGCAATTGCGGCCGCAGGTGCTAACGTCCCTTGGGTCAATAGCGGCAGTCGCAACCCAACCCCTAGACAAGAAAAAGAAAAGGAAAAAAAAAAATAAGGCTAGGCTACGCAACCGCTATCCGCAATCCACAAACGGGTGGATGCAGCAGCCGGAAAGGCGCGAAGCAGCACAAGACTCGAACGAGGAAAAAGAAGGAAAAAAAATACAAGTAGCTAAAATATAAAATAAAATAAAAAGAATAAATCGGGTAGGGCGCGGGCAAGGCGGGCAACAGAGTGGTCAAGACAACAGCGAAGAAGGTGATAGGACAGGCAGGATTACTCGTGCACCCAATGCGTGGCGCGAGCGTCAGTTCCTTCCTTCCACCAGAGCCTCGCGAGCCGACAACAAGCAACAGGCCGAGCCGTGAAGCCAAATAATACGATAAAATGAGAAAGAAAAAAAAATTATAAAATAAAGAGTTAAGGGAGAGGGCGGCTTGGTGTCGAATGACAGGATGGCGACAGAGTGTTGCGTCGAAAGGGGTGCTAGGTGCTAGGGGTAGAAGGGGTGAAAAAGCGCAAATCAATCGAACGGGAATAAATGGATGGATGGGGAGGGAGGAGCGAGGTATGGGAGGTATGGGTGGGTGGATGGGTCGAAGGAGTGTGTGTGTGTGAGAGAGAGAAAGAGAGGGCCCAGAGAATGTCCTCGACTGGCACCTTCCGCGTCCCCGAGACCTGGGAAACCACGATTTGATGGCTCACGTCCTCAAGTCAGTCAGTCCTCTTCGCCCGTCTGCCTCGAGCGAGCGGGTGGAAAGAAGCAGCAGCGCGGCGCACGCCGTCGCGGCGGGGAAAGGGGAGGGGGGTGTGCGTGCAGGTAGGTCGCGCCGCCCCAGGCTTGGGACTTCGGCTAGGACAGGAGAGGAGGGTGGGAGGGGCTTTTTGGATGTGGATGCGACTTTGGGACTGCTGGAGGTACTCCGTGCTTTCTGGGTGTTCTATCCGTACACCCCGGCGCTCCGCTCTGGCGACCCTGGTCTCGAGCTTGGGTGCAAGAAGCAGCAACTGCCCGGCACAAAGCCTGCCTGTGGTCGTTTTGTCTGTGTGCGCCTTTCTCGGTCGATTTTTCACATACGGCGAACAGTTCCGCAGGAGCGCAGCAGCGACAGTGGAGCATCGACCAGGCCGTCGCAAATAAGCCGACGCGGAACCGGTGGATGCGACGAATGTACGCCACCACCACGACGCTGCTTCACCATCCAATGCCAGCCTGACTGCACTTTTCTTCTTGGGTCCCTTCTCTGGATCTGCCTTTTTCTTTCCTCGTTTTTCGTCCTTTTCTTCGTCTTCTTCTTCTTCTTTTGCGGATGGCGATCGACAGAGATGTCGCCACACAATCCTGGCGAGGTCGTGGGACAGACAATGAAAGGACCCGCGCAACACTAAAACAGAACTGGCCGTCCGCGCTTCTGCGTTTCGCGCGCCGGGTGGGTGTGGGTGGGTGGGCTGGAGGGATGGTCGATGGTTAGGTATCCGTTCGAGTTGCAGGAAGGAAGGAACGGATTGGATGGGCGGGAAATGGAGGAGGATGGGAGGATGGATGATAGGAAAAGGAGGATGGGGGCAAAGAGCGACCGTCTTGACTTGCTTGGGCTTGCAGGGGTGGGTAGCTGATGTATGGTGGGCGATAATGGAGGGTGAGCTCGCGCCGGCTGGACGAGGAGCGGGGTGGTGGGAGGGAGGGAGGGATCTAGGTTGGATGGGGTGGTTAGGTACGGAGGGAGGGGTGTGAGGTTGCCAGCCAGCCGGGGACGCGAGGAAGAGAGCGAGGGTGGGAATCGAGGGCGCCTGTGGTGTCGTAGGCTCCTGCCCCCAAGTTGACTGCCTTGCTTGCCGGCACAGCCACCCGCAGTACAAGAATGGTTCTAGGCCTATTGCCGATCCGATTCTGGGAATCGAAAAGGGCGACGTGCAGGTTGATGTCGATCCAATGTCAGCTCGATTTGTGCGGATACTCCGGACAAGTCATCTGGTGCCCTGGTAGCCTCGCCGCAACGATCAGGCGCATGGGCACGCTTGCGGTGGAGTCAATAGGTGATGATGGTAAACTCGGCTGCTAAGGTCGAGAGATATCGGAACACAACAAGCTGGAGCTGAACAGGGGCGGGCTGTCCAATATCCAATACCTGGTTGCCACAAGGGGAAAAGCTCAAGATGACGGCCTTCGCGGGCACCGGCGATACCAAGCGTGGGGTCGGAGAGGAAGCGAATATCCCGCGCGCCCCAAGGTTGTTGATGCCGAAGCTGATGCCGAAGCTGATGCCGAAGCTGATGCTGCTGCAGTCAGTGAATGCTTGCTGATGTTGCGCTGTTTCGTCTGTTTCGTTCGCCTGGCCTGTCCGGCCGAGCTCCCCACCAATGGGATGGGCCAGCTGGATGACGGGACTCCGCGAGATACGCGCCCAAAGTGGACATAGAGCCGTGTGTAGACTGCGAGATTGGTCAGCACACATCCGCGAAGCGACGTTGAGGACGGGAGAGATAATCCCGCTTTTGGAGGTACCAGTACAGCGCAGAGTACCTACTACCTACCTGCAAGCGACTTGAGTTGCTTCTCTTTCTCATTCTCACTTTACGGGACTGTTCTATACACTAAATTTAACTCTGTTATTCCGATACGACCTCACGTACCTTCAAATGCTGGGGCGATTTGTGTCCGAAAAAACTACCGTTCCCCATCGAGGGGCGTTTGATAATGCGCACCACGCCGTATTGGGGCCCAGGTCTTGGATCCAGCCGGCCATGGGTGTGTCACCTGCGATTCTGCATGAAGCTCCGCCGGCCAGATTTATCAGAGGCAACTGAGACAGAGGGCAGGCATGCGGCCTCCCCATCTAGGCACCTACCCAGTTCGGTTGTTGGTTTTGCCTTTTGTTTTCTGCCAGTATATTTTAGTTTGTCGTCCTTGTCTTTTTATTTTATTTTTTATTTTTTATTTTTTATTTTTATTTCCTGTCATCTTATCAGTTTGGCGCCGGAGTTTTCCAGGCTGTGTTGTTCCTGTTCCGTGCCTGGCACCCTAAGCCGACATTGTGTCACTATCGTCGTGAGGGAGACCGCGCCCTGCACGTCGGCTCGATGGGCCCAAGATCGACATGGTTTTTTGGCGTGCAGTGGGATCCCCGTCTAATGCGCGTTCTTTGAACGGCGCGGAGGGGCAAGCTAGCACCTAAGCCTGTTGCTCCACACGGACCCCCCGCAGCGCCCCGGGGTGTTCAGCACAAGGGGCCCCCTGCTCGACCCTGCTGGATGCATCGCGTGTGCACAAGCACGCGAGGGTCAACTCAGGGTGTCGCTTGGCGATAGGCGTGGGTCGCGGCCTTTGACAACCTCTCTCATAGCTTTCAATATCTCGGGCTTGAGGTTCCCGCTATGCCAAATGGGAAGAGAGCAGGTTTACCGTAATATCCAATCTCGATCCAGGTTTGTGTGCATTCCATTACCACCAGACGCGTCCATGGCAGAGACTAAGGACGGCGCCGGCTTGGTGTCCGCCGCGTCGTTTTGCCATCGTAAAACCGTATCCAAAAAAGAAAGCGACCAAAAACCTAGCATGGACGGGATGGGATGCAAAAAGGCCCCGCCCCCATCCATCCTTGTTTCTCACCCCAATGCGACGTCTTGTGGGGCACCCATCTCGTGAACCAAAAATCCAAAATTCCTGCAGCCCTCACAAGCACGACATACAAGGATGAGCTTGCCCTTCGGCTTGCCTGCCCCGGGGGTTCCTGGGAAACCGCACAAAGCATCGCTGGAAGAAGCTGGGGTGGGTGATGAATTAATTGGGTATAGGAAAATAAAGCTGTGCTTTCTTACACTGCGGTTAGCCGTGCATCGAGACAGAGCAAAAAAAACCCGAACGCCCTGCCTACCTGCCTGCCGGTAAAAACACCCGTGTTGTTTTGTTTCATTGGTTTTGAATATTTTATGCGCTCTTTTTCCGACCCGCCCATGTTGTTAATTGGGCGCGAAGCAAACGTCAAGAAGGGTAAAAACTACAAAAAAGCTCGATACACAGTCCACCTGCACATGCTGTGAAACAAAACCAACGTCCGTGGGGCTCGAAATGGCACTCTGCCTGGCTTCCATCTCCTCGCCGCCACCCGGTGTTGACCCCATTTGATTTTTCCTCCTCTGCGGGCGAGCCGCCTCAGCTGCCAGCCCTCCAATCTCGGGCCCCTGCTGTCTCAGAAGTAGGGATTCTATAATTCCACGAATACGAATCACAGCCACGGTTTTTCTAAGCCCACTATTTTTATTATTATTCTTCGCTGGCGCCGGGCTGACGCGCAAAACGGAACCAATCCATTCTTTGAAATTTACGTGTTTGTGACGGATCAAGTCTTTGAGATCCCGCCCACTCCTTGAATGCTTCCATTTGACTTTGCCCGCCTAACAAGGTCTGTCGGTCGGTCAGTAAAAAGTGGATGGATGGATTGTGCCCTTGCTCGTATCGGCAAGGCTGAGGCTGGATGCCTGCTGTCAGTCATGTCCTCGCGAACCGGCCGGTAAGCCTGGGTAAGCTGCGCCGTCTGCACTGCATTGGGCTTGCCGTATTGCGCCATCCATTCCTCGCAGTGGCTGGCGATAATCCACTGCTGTGCTGCCAGCCCCCAACCAACCATCCATCCGTCCATGGTGGTGCCCGATGGGTGGATGCACAACAGTTACATCATCGTCCGTCCATCTAAATCGCTGGCGGGCCTGTGCTTGTTCAGGTTGTCCCAAGAGGCGATCCCCACACTCACCGGGCAGTAGTTTGTGTGTGCAGGGGAGGCGGGAAGCCGGGGCGAGATCTGGTCTTTGCTCCCTCCTTTTTTTCTTTTTTTCTCTTCTTCCTTTTTTTTTTCTTTTTTTTTTTCGCGGTTGTACCACAGCATCACCGTCCCTCCGGTACACCCCACCGTTTCCCACACGCTGGGCCGCCTCCCTCACAGACACACAAGGTGCGCCGCGAGATGCGCCGCAGTGCGAGGGCCGCTTGTGTTACGTTCCATTAATCTCGGAGCCGAGTCTGGTCTTTTTTATTTTTTCCACGTATATCTGTCGTCGACAAAAATGCATCCTTATTTCGGAATCCTTGGCCAATACTTCCTAATGCGAAGAGCGGTGTCGACATCTAGAATAACCGCCGACACAATATGAGAATGGATCTGTCTGGACTTTCTCAGGTCGGTTCAGGTTGAAGCGGCAGCGGCGCATTGGGTCTTCAGGGGGGGCTTGCCTGATTGTCGATCTATCAAGCGAGGTTTCCATTTTTAACATCATATTTATTGCCTTCCATATCCGTCCAAGCCGATCTTGAATATTCACACCCTCTGCGTCCACAGCAGCTGGCCACCTGCCTCCAGTGCAGGCTGCATGTCGCAGCCCAAAGGAAATGTAACATACGGAGGTGGGTGTCGTCTGGTTGCCTCTCGGCATGGATTGGTTGAGTTGCAGGTCAGAAAAAAAAGTCCGAAGCCTGCATCAAGCGCCGCGCGCCGCCGGTGGACAATTATCATTTGTGAGGTCCCGTACCTCTTTCGGACCCGCCACTCCACCACGACAAGATGACACCCTTTTGCTATCTCTGCCGGCGCAACACATCAGCATCAGCAGAATCAGCAGAACAACCTCGGCGGCAGCCAGAGCCGAATCGAGCTCGTTTCCCCGGTCCCCACCCGAGATATGCCAGCCTCGACCCGTTTGGGACGGCATTGCTGACCCCAGGACCGGCGTGCCAGGGGTGCGGCGTGACACCCATCACATGAAAGATCACACGGCAAGCCCGTCGCCCGTCGCCCGTTAATAATCAAGACTAATCAGAAGGCAGCTCGCTTCGGAAATATCGACCGTGCCAAGTAGTGACGGCCCAACCAAGAACCCTGGCAGGAGGCGGCCGAACTACATCCCGGTTGCGCACGGCTTTGCGCCTCGCCGGCTGGTGTGGTTACACAAACAGTGCTCTTCAGGAATCGAGTGCGAGCTCCATCTGCAAGGGCCTGCAGGCTTCTGCGGCCAAGGGCCGGCCTCCAGAGTGGGCGCCGTAAGCCATGCACGCTGAGAAGTTGTATCCAAGGCTCATTTCCATAGGGCGCTATTGAAAATGTTTCCACGCACGAGGGCTGACATTCCATCATGCCATGGAGCTAACGTAGGCTTGAGAAGGTCCTGTTGCAGTGGCCGGGGTGTCGTCGGGCTAGGTTCGGTCCACATCCATGGTTGAACGGCTCCGGCTCCTCAGGACATTTGGGCCTGGTGGATTCTGCTCAAGTCGGCAAGTATGAGGTACATGATACGCATGTCAAAGCCCATCAGATGGAGACCCCAGCACGTACATACATACACAAACACCGGCAACGCATCGTATGTGACATGTATGTATGTACTTATTGCCCAGTACGTGGGGCGCAGAAGACAGAGCTGCAGGGTTTTCGTGCTAAATAAATGGTTTTGCTCTTTCGAGGCACCGGAGGGTCCCGCCACAGCGGGCGTGCGTCGTTGGCGTGGGCGTGGACATTGGCGTTGGCGTTAGCGTTGACGACGACGCAGGCGAAGATGAACGTTGTCGACCCGCCCGGATCAAGGCGCAAAAGTCGTCACCCGGGCGCCGTCAGCCGTGATTGGCTTGGAGCGGGAGGGCCGCATCTGCGATAATGAGAAATTTACGCCACGGCTGAAACACCCCTGCGCCCCCCTCGGCGGTCGTGTTAGCAGAGGAGCACGGGCATCGGCAGGTCGGGCCCAAGAGACAAGCCCAGGCTCGGGGTATTGACGGCGGCTTTCCACCGCCCCTGTCGATTGCAGCGGCCATGGGCGAATCATGATCGACGAACACGCCAGCAGGATGGAGTGGGGGAAGCGACGCGGTTGAGAGAAGCAAATCCCGGCCGGAAATATTGGTTTATCTGACTCACAGCCATGTAGGTAATGCCTGCCGGTCGTGGAATATGCCTCGACCAGAGAGCGGAAGCATACCCCTGCTGTAGGCTAGATGTACTCCGTGTCGGGAGAGGATGTGACTGGGCAAAATCCTGCCCGGGGCGAACAACCTTCTTTCGAGGGGTGGTCGGAGATAGGTTGGCGCGTTGGGACAAGTCAGCTGTACCGAGCTAGGCACAGATACCCGCAGTAGCTCCAGGAATCGTCGCAAAAGTTCAGCTTGTGTTCTTGTCCCGTCTTTGTTCTCCCTCTTTTTCCTTTTCTTGGGATGGTCATCCGGTTGCCGCTCACAGGGCCTTCCTTGCTCGGATCGTATCCGCCAGGCCATGCCATGAAAAGGAATAATACCCTTAATTGGGCGGCATATTGTCCGGTTGCCCTTGCTCCCTCGCGCAACTGTATGTAAACTTAAGGTGTTCGGAAATGGTAAGCCCTGCTGGGGAGTCTGGGGAAACATAAATGGCGGAAATGACGATGGTGTGAAGGTGCCAAGCTCCCCATCTGCTGGCAGGGAGGGGAGAGATGGGTTGGTGGGCTGGTGGGGAATTGCCGCCAAGCCATGACTCTCGGAAGTGGGTGGGCCCAAAAGGAGGGGTGGGTGGGGAAGTGGATATGATGAGCTCCTTGCGCTAGCTGGGGTATCTGCATGGGCACGAAAAGCCCGCGGCAAGGGCCAGGCGACGGGCTGTTATTGGCTGCTGCGATGGCAGCTGACACACGGACCATGGTGGGTTTGGACGAGACGGCCGCTTCCTTTCTTTCCATCCAGCCATCCCTGTCAAGGCCAACCGCATCCGTGATTGACGGGGAGAGGTCCAAAAGGGTGCTACACTGCAATGTCCCGCCCGCCGCTTGCATTTCGTCTGAAGCCTGGCCGTCTTTGAGTCGATGGTGTGACTGGCTAGGCCGATCTGGCCTCTGCATAGGTATTACTTAGCACATGCACGCGCATACGCATATCTGAACAAAAAGGGAGGGAGGTAATGGGCTCTATAGGTAGGCTGGGAGCTATCCCTACCTAGGGAGGTAGATATCTGCGCAGCTGACTGACTGACGGAGTGCGGATGGAGGAGCAGGCAGCGGATATGAGCAGGATGCCCTAAAGATGGCGTTTTTCTCTCCTTATCTCCGACCTCGCTGCTCTGCGATGCGTCTTTGCAAGCGAAGTGACGGAACGAAATCCCGATCGGTTAAAACTGCAGTCATGCTGGGTCCTCTCCGTTTCGTATCATGGGTGGTCGTTCTTGGGCTGCCACTTTCCCCAGGGCTCCTGTCAGGGGCCAAGACACCCACCCAGCCGCCCACCCGACACTCTGGAGCGCAGCCAACAATTCATGATTCCCTCCCTCAACATCATCCCGGCTCCAGCATCTCCTATGTACTACCACCTGCCTATGTAGAATTGGTAATTTCCGGATCACTTTGCGGAAATGGCAACCAGCTGAGGAGGCGTGCAGCACAGCGACAACCGAGGTAGTGTACAGGCCAGTCAGGTCCCATCCACGGCGATAGAAG
Organism: Magnaporthiopsis rhizophila; assembly: GCA_003049465.1. Classification (NCBI taxonomy): domain Eukaryota; kingdom Fungi; phylum Ascomycota; class Sordariomycetes; order Magnaporthales; family Magnaporthaceae; genus Magnaporthiopsis; species Magnaporthiopsis rhizophila. Next base: position 30,494 of record PYSS01000176.1, read on the forward strand.
AGCCTGGGGCTGACCCCACCGACGGGTGCCGGTCCGCAGCGGAACCGTGGCACCCCTTCCTCGTGAGAGGTGGGAAACATGCACGCACCGACCACGACCAGCTGGAGATGCGCGAAAGAACGACGGGCGGGCCATCGGCAGAGGCCACACACACTGCGCTAATGTCCGCTTCACCCACCATCTGCCCCCCCTCCCCTCCCCCATCATAGTCTTGCAGCAGAGGTATCACCACTCCCCAGTCCAGCTGTGACCCTCGCTCGCCTTCTTTCTTTTCTCATGGCAGCCAAATCTGCAGCTGGGCGGAGCGGGAGTGACGCACACAATTGGCCGCCCTCACAGCCCTAGACCTCTTGAGTACCCGCCCGCCTACCTAGAGGTGTCGAGGTATGGTCGTGTGCTACTGAGGCCTCCGGCGGTCGCTGGGAGGAGGTATGTGGAGAAATCGGGGAGTAACCTACGTCATCCTCTGGGGAGATGGGTATCGGTGTGCCTCATGTGAAGTCCCAGAAAACAGTGTCTGGGCGACTCTCCGGCTTCAAAGGCGCAGGTGGCCGGCAGCAAATCGGGAATGGGTGCTTTGCTTTTTGTGCATCATGACGACAATCCATGCCAGAAATCCGCCCTCCATCTCGGCTGGTGACCGAACTCCACCAGTTCTTCTGGGTTTGGCGGGAAACGGCGGGAATCCACTGGCGCAATCGGCTTCAGCGACCCGAAAAGTGGCGTTGTTTCCTAGGCCAAAGGCCCTGTAGTCCGTGCCCAAAAACTGCACAACCGGAATTATGAAAAATACGCCGAATTCATAGATGATACTTTTCCCTTCCGGGCCAACATCTCTCAAAGATACAGGGGGTAGGAAAGCATATAAGAAGTCGAAAAGCATGATGGGAGTTTCTGTGGAACAAGCACACACACTTGAGCATCCACACCCTGAAAGAAAGGGTTACTGGTGCCCATGAAACTGATGTGCTATGTAGGTGGGTCGTACACAAGGGGCGTATCGCCTAGGTAAGGTGGGAGTCGTCTCGGATGGTGCGTGTGCAAGCAGATGGAGTGGTCCAAAGAGCACCACGACCCACGCCAGGCTAACACCCCCTCCCTCCTAAAGGTGCATATGTCCGACATGCTGCTACCCGGTGGTGTATCGAGGTTGAAGGCCGGTTTCAATGAGCAGAAAACGGGCGAAACATGGACGGCGTCATGGAGTCTGAAGTGCGGCGTGTGGCACTCTACCCCAGACGGCAACTTATCTTATCTGATCACGCTGGCCCGGCCGGCGGCCGCCCGATTGCCCATCCATTCATTCGTGCTCTTTCTATTTTTGGTGCCGCGCAAGGCGGCGACCCAAGGCCAAGACCATTGGGCTCCGTGTTCCAGGAGGTGGGCTGCTTGCGTCGGACGATGACGACAGTAGCATGGGCCAATATGGGAAAAGGGCTCGGCTGAATACAAGTCAATCGGGGCTTGATCAGACGACTTGAGCCGCATTCATGGAGGCAATTTGCTGTAATCCTCGCGCAATCTCGACACTTTTATCATCCCGCGCCCCCTTTTCTGGAGAGTCGACGCGGATTGCGCCGGCCAGTGGCATATTCATCACGGACCCGGTGCTCTGAGACTTGGGTGACAAATGCAACGGCTGGAGAGCATCATCAAGAGCGATAACGCTAGCGGAGTGGCTGAGCTTGAAGTGGTTCGAGTACTTGTGCACCTGAGGTACCAGGAGACATAGCAGCGAGTGTAGGCGGGGCGCTCTCTAAGGTGTTGTCGATATGGAATCCGATCAGCGCTGATGCCATTGAGTCCTGTCTTGCCTGCGCTTGCACGCCTGCCACAAGCGCCCGTGACGCGCGCCTGATAAGGCTTTGATAAGAAAAATTAACCGCTCCCCGCCCAAATTTTTGCCTGCGATGGAACATGGAAGCGCGTGCCTTTCTCGACGGACCCATGCTTTGCTCGCCATCGAACAACCCGGATTATGAGCGCGCACCCCTAGACAACGTGTATTGATTGCAGTAACCTCTACGGTAACTTTCAGCTCGCCAAGCACAAGCAAGTAAACAAGCATTGGGAGTGGCGACTTTGAACAAAAGCGATCACCTCAAGGCGGCAAAATAATGGCGAGCCTCAAGAGATCAATGGGCTCGGACCCACTGGCCTCGAGCATCTCAAGCAAGGTCTACGTCCGCTCGACCAGGAGCGGCAAGGTCCAAAAGATTGTAAGAGAGGTTTATCTGAGGCAGGACATCCCTTGCTCGTCCAAGATATGCTCGTCATGTCTGCAGCTCGCGCCTAGAGATGCATCTGGGAATAGTACGTGCTTTTTATCCTCTTCTTCTCTTCCACTTCCCCCTCGCATCACTCTGATTGCAAGGTGTACCGTTGACTTACCAGAGATGCAGTGATCCCCTTCGTTCTCTCCGAGAGCCCGCCAGGAACCGAGGTGTTCCCACAGGGGCACTACCTGGTGCCCGACACCAATGCCTTCCTGACTGCCATGGATCTTTTTGAGCAGAGCGATGCCTTTTGCGACGTCGTTGTCTTGCAGATTGTCCTGGAGGAGGTGCGGAACCGCTCATTGCCGCTCTACAACCGCCTGATCGCCCTGACAAAGAGCGACGAGAAGCGCTTCTACGTCTTCTTCAACGAGTTCCGCCTCGAGACCCATGTCTCCCGCGAACCGGGCGAGTCGGTCAACGATCGCAACGACCGTGCGGTCAGGCGCGCCGCTGTCTGGTACACTGACCATCTCGCCGAAGCGGCGGCCAGATCTAACAAGCTGCCGCCCGCCGTCGTCCTTCTCAGCGACGACAGGGGCAACCTGAAAGAGGCATTGGAGGAGGGAATTCCGGCCTGCACACTGGCCGAGTACGTCTCTTGCCTCGAGGATGGTGACAGGCTCATGGACTTGGTCCCAGAAGCACAGGATGAGGAGGTTGTCCGGCAGAAGCCGTCTGGGTATCTCTACCCGGAATACTACACAATGTCCAAGATGATGACGGGCGTGAAAAGCGGCTTGCTGCATCAGGGTATCTTCAGCGTGTCGCCATACAACTATCTGGAAGGGACCATTCGCGTTCCCGCTTTTACCAAGCCGCTGTTGGTCCTGGGACGAGAGAACATCAACCGGGCAGTGGACGGGGACATGGTGGTGGTCGAGGTGCTGTCCAAGGACCAGTGGAAGGTGCCGTCGACCCGTATTATCGAAGAGGATGCCGTGACCAGGAACGAGAACGCGGGCGGCGATGAGGAGGAGGAGGGAGGGCGCCGGGGCGACATGGTCTCGGAGAAGGAGCGGAAAGCGCTACAGGAGGAGGTGAAGCGGATGCAGGCCAAGGGCGCCGAGGCGCAGGCACAACCGACAGCAAAGGTAGTCGGGGTCATCAAGCGCAACTGGCGCCAATACGTCGGCCACATTGACCAGACCTCGGTCAGCCAGTCGGCAACTCAGGGCAGGAAGCAGGAGACCGTCTTCCTCATCCCGATGGATAAGAAGGTGCCCAAGATTCGGCTGCGGACTAGGCAGGTGGGTGAACTTCTCGGCAAGAGGCTCCTAGTCACCATCGACGCCTGGGATCGGGACTCGCGCCACCCCGTCGGCCATTTTGTGCGCTCGCTCGGCGAGCTCGAGACCAAGGCGGCCGAGACAGAAGCGCTGCTGCTTGAGTACGACGTGCAGTACCGGCCCTTCCCCAAGACGGTCCTTGACTGCCTGCCCAAGGAGGGCCATGACTGGCGGGTTCCTGCCAGCACCGACGATCCCGGCTGGAGAGACCGGGAAGACCTCCGGCCGCTACTCATCTGTAGCATCGACCCTATTGGCTGCCAGGACATCGACGACGCGCTCCACGCCAGGGCGCTGCCCAACGGCAACTTCGAAGTCGGGGTGCACATTGCCGACGTGTCTCATTTTGTGAAGCCCAACAACGCCATGGACACCGAGGCCAGCATCCGCGGCACGACCGTGTATCTGGTCGACAAGCGTATCGACATGCTGCCGATGCTGCTCGGCACAGACCTCTGCTCGCTCAAGCCGTACGTCGAGCGGTACGCCTTCTCGGTCCTGTGGGAGATGACTGCCGAGGCCGAGGTGGTGGATGTGCGCTTCACCAAGTCGGTCATCAAGTCGCGCGAGGCCTTCAGCTACGAACAGGCGCAGATCCGGATAGACGATGCGTCCCAGACGGACGAGCTGACAGAGGGCATCCGCACGCTGCTGAGGCTGTCAAAGAAGCTGAAGCAGAAGCGCATGGACGCCGGCGCCCTCAGCCTGTCGTCGCCCGAGGTCAAGGTCCAGATGGAATCGGAGACGTCGGACCCCATAGACATCAAGACCAAGGTGCACCTAGACACCATGTCGCTGGTCGAGGAGTTCATGCTGCTCGCCAACATCAGCGTCGCCGGCAAGATATACCAGGCGTCGCCGCAAACTGCCATTCTGCGGCGGCACGCGGCGCCGCCGAGGACTAACTTCGACGAGCTGGCCAACCAGCTGCGCATCAAGAAGGGCTTTGAGCTGCGCGTGGACTCGTCGCGCGCGCTGGCCGATAGCCTGGACGCGTGCGTCGAGCCGGCGGACCCCTTCTTCAACACGCTGGTGCGCATCATGGCGACGCGCTGCATGATGTCGGCAGAGTACTTTTGCTCGGGCACGCAGGCCTACCCCGAGTTCCGCCACTACGGCCTCGCGTCCGAGATCTACACGCACTTCACGTCGCCCATCCGCCGCTACGCCGACCTGGTGGCCCACCGCCAGCTCGCCGCCGCCATCGGTTACGAGGCCGTCGCGCCCAGCGTCCGCAGCCGCGGCAGGCTCGAGGCCGTGTGCCGCAACATCAACGTGCGCCACCGCAACGCCCAGCTGGCCGGCCGCGCCAGCGTCGCCTACTACGTGGGCCAGGCCCTGCGTGGCAAGGTGGCCGAGGAGGACGGGTTCGTCATGAAGGTCTTCAGCAACGGCTTTGTCGTCTTCGTGCCCCGCTTCGGCGTCGAGGGGCTGATCCGCCTCCGCGACCTGGCCGAGCCCGAGCCCGAGGCCGAGTTCGACGCCGAGAATTACGTCCTGCGCACCTCGGGCTCCCGCGAAGTCGCCGTCGAGCTGTTCCAAAAGGTCAAGGTCCGCATCACGGACCAGAAGGACGAGACGACGGGCAAGCGTGGGATCAAGATGGAGCTGATCTAGGTAGTCATACAAATCTAATGGAACAGGGAAATAGAAGTGTGTTATTGGGAATACGCGGTGATTGTGTGTTAAAACCAGCATTCTGTGCCATTTTTGGGAATGGTGCGTCTAATGTAGACCCAAAAAATAAAAAATAAGAATAAAAAGCTGAAAGAATAAAATGAAACATAAAAACAAAGGTTACGAGGAGACGAGGTGGATGGGATTAGCACAGTTGTTGCATCGGAATGTCCTATGTATTAAAGATGCATAGAATAGAATCGACGAGGTCACCCTGACACTGCCCTCGCCTCTGTCCCGTATTCTCTCTCAAGCCGCACATCCACCCATCATCCATTTGTAGTGATGAAACAGCCTGGTAGCGGGAGGCACCGCCCCTCCCATGCTCGGGCAAGGATCAAAAGATTAAGTACCTGGTTAAGTAAGACAGAATAGGTAGGTATGTATGTAACAGAAGCCCAATGAGAGTCGTGATGTTCGTAAGGAAAAAAAAAACAAAAAACAAAAGAAGAGGCATCAAGAAAGGAAGGGTGGTGGAGGCACAACCTCCAAAACCGAAGACAGCTTCACCCGCCAGGAAGCAGCCGCGGATTGGGCAATGCAGGTGTCAAGTAGGGGTGAGGGCCGGGATTAGGAAGACGAGAGAACCCCTACAAGATACAGAGCGGAAAAAAAGAGAGAAAAGTCTCGGAATCCCTCGCTCGACTCGACGCTCTTGCAATGTTTTCTTATTGGTATGATAAGTTGTGCATGCGTGTTACTTCCGAGGAAGCATTCTCAAAGACCCCGACGTGTTACGTCCATCTATGACGATTTGGCCGAGCAGAGAGGAATATGTAGTATGGCGGAGCAGGGGGGAATCGAGCCGGCAGGGAAACAAGGAGCTTTTGTAGACAAAGCGACAGCCGGAGCGACAGCCGAGGCTACCGCAAGAGGGTATAAGAGGTCAAAGTATAGTCAAGACTAAAGATGACAGATGATGTAACAAAAGTACTGGTGCCAAGAGGCATCAATAAAGGGAGGAAGGGGAAGGGGAAAAAAAAGATTCAGCCAACGCTGCCATCGCCCGTCACGCTGCCACTTCTTGAGGCCGGGGCCGGGTTCGGCGTGGCCTGGGCCGAGGATGAGCTTCCGTCGCTCGGGGTGGGCGGCTGGACGACGCTGTTGCGAATTGTCATTATCCAGTCGTGGTGCAGCAGCTCCAGCGCCGTGGCGCGTTTCTTGGAGTCGCGGACGAAGCAGCGCTCTAGGAACTCAATGCCCTTGGGGCTGAGCTGGTCCGGGGTGGGCAGCTGTGGCGGGTTGCCCTGGGCGATGTTGTACATGATGGCCCACTCGTTGTCCAGGCTGCCCCACGGGCGGCGGCCCGTGGCCATCTCGAGGACGACGCAGCCGAGGGACCACACGTCGATGGCGCCAAAGTGGCCCGGGGTTTCCCCCTTGATAACCTCGGGCGACATGTACATGGGCGTGCCCGTCATGGACTTGTTGGGGTTGGTGGACGCCAGATTCTGGCCTGCCAGGGTGCGCCCCTGACGCGCTATCACCTTGGCGGCGCCAAAGTCGACATACTTGATTATCCCGTGATGATCCAGCAGGATATTCTCGGGCTTGATGTCGCGGTGAGCGACCTTAATCTCGTGCAGGTAGGCCAGCCCCTCGAGCAGCTGCAGCGCGTACACCATGATGACCTGCTCATCCTCGATGCGCCCGTGCTCCAGCAGGTTGGCCAGCGAGCCGCCGTGGCAGTACTCCATGAAGATGTAGACGCGGTCGCGGTGCACCTCGATGCCGTAGTATGAGACCACGTTGGGGTGGTCGACCGACTCCAGAACCCGCATCTCGTCCTTGATCTGGGTCGCGATGGTCGGGATCAGCTTGGGGTCCTGCAGCCTGATCTCTTTGACTGCCATGAGATGGCCGGTATCCAAGTTCACGGCAGAATAGACGTTTCCAAACGTGCCGCCACCAACAAAGTGGCCCTGCTGCCAGCGCATGGTGAAGTTGGTCGCCGTCGACGAGAGCAGGGCCAGCGACCGGTCCACCTCGTTGGATGCCTCGAGCACACGGCCCAGCGCCGATCGTTCGAGCAAGAGCTCCTTCCGGCCCTCGTCGATGGCGTCGAGCGCCTGCAGCCGGTGGTTTCTGACGAAGCTCGACGCCTCATCGTCGTTGAGAGTGTTGTGGTCGAGCCGCCGCATCTGCCCGACCATGGCCTCGAGTCGCAGCTTCTCCGCCTGCGCCGCCATCGTGGATCGGGCGCCCATGATGTCGAAGTGGGAGATCAGCAGCCGCATGCAACCGCCCACGTTGCATCGCAGCCGGTCGTACTCGGACTCTCCTAGAGCCAGGATGTGGCGGCCGCGATTCATAACCATGGCAAACTCGAGTGCCAGCACAGCCCAGCGAAAGGCTCTGCGGTCTGACGATTGGCAGTCTTCACAAATGAAGCTAACCCAGTCTAGTGCCAGTTTGGCGAGCTTGAGATTGTTCATCTGGCGGCGGTTGCTGTCAAGATACAATAGCGAGCGCTGTCCGAACTCGGTGGCGAAGACAAAGCACGTCTGGATCAGCTCCTGATAGTCGAGTCCTTTCGTATTTTTGCGGATGATCTCCACGCTGTCCATGAAACTGTACATCAGGAGGTGATTGTGCACGTCAGTAAACAACATCTACAGCAAGGGAACAGGATGAGATCATCGGAGGGAAGAGGAGATAGAGAGAGAAAGAGACAGAGTGCTCACGTGTTGCTCAGCTTGTATTGCACCTTGCGGATCTCCATCAACCGGGCGTTGACCTTTGGAAGGTTAGACCGCTGTTCGATAAGCAGATCTAGGTGCGTGTCGACAATGTCGAGGAAGGCCCGCTTGGCGTTGGCCAGGCGCAACTGCGAGCCGCCGGCGATGAGGCGCAGGTGACCGGTCTTAAGCTCGACGGGCTCCTCACGCACGGATAGCTGGATCTTGTGACCCCACCAGGCAGGTTCACCCTCGGGCCTCATGACGAGAAGGTAGGGGTTGGTCGGATCGTCAACCAGTTCCTCATATGCGGTAGTTCCTATCAGCGACTGTATCTCGTGCTCACGGTCCGCCAGCGTGGGCGACGCGATGACAAGGAGGCCCTCGTGCTCGAGACTGCCCGTGTAGACCTGGAAATGGCCCGTAGCCTGCAGGCGCGCGAAGAAGTCCTGCATCTTGTCGGGCCGGAACGAGATGCTGAAGTCGGACGCGTTTTCGTAGTTGTCGTTGAGCATGCGCGAGAAGCGCTGCAACATGCGCTGACGCACCCGCACCGACTCGAGCACCTGCTTATAGCGCTTGCTCATGTCTGAGACGGACTCCTTGGGCTTGCGCTGCAGCTCCTTCTCGAACGTGATACTCAGCCTGTTGAGCGTCTTGAAGGTTAGGGAGCTGAACTGCTCTGCCACCTCGATGTCGCCGCGGTAGAGGTGACTGGCGATTTCATTTGCAAAGTCCCACTCCTGAAACAACAACTCGGCCTCTTTGAACGTGTTCTTGTTTCCACTCAACTTCCAGTTGAGCATTTTGAAGTAGTACCTCAGCGCGTCGAGCACTACCTGGTCGAACGACTCGTCGATGCACGGCGGCAGCTCCCAGCCGGGCTGTGGCTGCGACACGGCGGTCGAGTCGATCTTGGTGCGGGTCGCCAGTTTGAGCACTATTCGAAACTGGGAGATCATCTGGTCTTGCATCATGGGGTTCTGCTGCGCCGACTCCTTCATGCGTTTTGTGTAGGCCAGCCGCACCTTGATGATCTCCTCAATCAGGCGGGATGGGAAGCTGATAAGCGTGAGCAGCTCGTCCAGGTCGAGCGGCAGGTGCCGTTTCTTAAACACCTCGTAGTTTAACAGCAGAGTCTCGCGCGCCTTCTCCACGGTCGTCATAATTCCCCGGAGCATGCCGCGCCGCTGGCTCTTGCCGTCCTCTTCGACGTGGTCGTGCAGCGATCGGAGACCCTCCTCCTTCATGAGCCGGTCCATGAAGGACGAGTCGTCGGCGAGCCCGCCGTGCAGGGTGCTGGGCGACTTGTCCCTGGCGCGCGAGAAGTCGAGCTCGTCGTTGCCTACCCACTGCTTGAGCACCGTAAGCTCCGTCTGGATGAGGTGGCTGACGTTGTGCCACGACACGACGGCGTCGCACGCCTCCTGGAAGAGAACCGTGCTGGCCGACTTGTGGGCGGCCAGCAGCGCCGAGCGCGAGGGGTAGTGGCTCTCGATATGCTCGATCTTGCGGATCACGTCGCGCACCTGCTGCATCGTCGACTTGCCGGCCTCGCTCTCGCCCGCGATCTTAAAGTCGATGACCTCACCGATCAGCCGGTCTAGCGTGCCGCGTGCATCTTCCACCATGCGACGCTGCACCGTCAGGTGGCGCCCACACAGGCGCGCGCGTATGCCCATCCAGAGCTCTGCGCCGCGGGCCGACTTGCCGAGCTCCTGTACAGTGGCCCCGATCAGCCGCTTCTTCTCCTGGCGCACCACATCACCCGTCAGGACTGCCTCGAGCATGCCATGCCACTCGAGCCGCTCACGATTTGTCGGGTTGCGGAGCTCCTCCTCGGTCGGTTGCGTATCGTCGTTTCCGTCGATTATAATGACGTTTTGATCGTATGTATCATCAAAAGGCGCCTCAGAAGACGGCGTCTCGCCCTCCGAGTCCGTGTCTGGGTACCCATCAGCGCCACCGACGGGAAAGCCCGAGTATGGGACGAAGTAGTCGGCAGTGCCCCCGCTATAGTCCTGCGCTCGCAGGCGCCGCACATACTCCTTCTCCTGCTGGCCGTACCCGCCGCGCTGCTTGGAGGCGGACCGAAGGTCGGATGTTGAGGTGTGTATGAAGGATGGGGTCTGCTGTGTTGGTTTCCGCGCGGGCTGGTATGTGTTTGAGGGCGTCCTGGCCGGCCCGGTCGGCCTTTGTGGTGGCCTTGGAGTCGCTGAGCCATTAGCATAGGTTGTGCCTGTTGTGGGTGTTGTCGATGTTGCCGCTCCTACAGCCGCCGCTGCTGCTGCTACGGTGGCGGCGGAGTCTCCATTAGAGCCTCGGTGTCGATTGCCGCCGGAGCCGTTGGTGCCCAGAGAGGCCATGGAGCCCGAGTGGCTGGCGGCCTCGGCATACCTGCCCAGCGAACCCAGCTCGTCTGGCGTCTCGGCTACAAGATGCGGCTCGATGGCTAGCTCATTCGAGGAATTCGAGTTGTCCGAGTCGCTCGCGATGGGCACTGGCCTGAGGGTCCGCTCGTCCTCTCCCTGGGAGAAGCGCACGGCGCGGGGGGATGTTTCGTCCGACATGGTGCTAGGCCGGGGCGCTTCGAGCGACCGGGAGGAGGAGGGGTCGGGCGTTCAAAGACACCGGGCGGGCGACCGCGGTGAGGAGGTGGGTGCGCAGATGGATGGTCGTCAAAGGACCCCCGCGGCTTATCAGATGCGGCAAACAGCTGCGTGCTGGAACATCGAGGGCAGACGTGGTCTCGCCGGAGCTTTGAGGGAGTGGAGGTCAATCTCGGTACTTGTCGGGCGGCGTTTTTGCTGGTCTGGGGCTGCGAAAGATGACAGAATTAGGGTCTCTACCTAGACAACAATAAAGAATGAGGGAGAAGAAAAAAAAAATGGCACCAGGAGGCACGACGTTTGCAGAGATACCTACAGCTGGTCGAGGAAGAAGGATGGAGCTCGGACGATAGCCTCCACTCAGTCAGTGACAGCACCTGTACGCAAATCGGCTCAAGCTGGTGGGCTCCAGCAGCTGTCGATCCTTTCGTCGTTTGGGCTGGCTGTGGACCGTTGCTCCAGCGGGTCTTTCCTTCCGGCCCCATCAAATCCTCGCTAGCGCCTGCCTGCAATTGGGCCTACACACCCATGTCTCGCATTCCCAGCATCATGGAAGGTACAACCTACCACTTTGACGTTTCATGGCAGGTACCTACCAGATATCCATCTGAGGGAGACTGCCCTCGATGACACGGAGACTCCCTCGCTTTCGCTTTCCGTTCGTCGTTTTATACTCGACATCAGCCCTTCCCGTCTTTGTCTTTTCGCACAAAAGAAGCAAGAGGGACCTTTTCGGTCTGTTGAATGCTGTTGCAGGGGTTGTGTTCTCACAATCGATCGATCCCTGCTCGAGGGAGACAAGCCCACTTTCTGCGGTTTCATGGATCGCAGTTCGATATGGGCAATCGAAAAAACCATTGAAAACCATCGCAGTCTAAAACCTGCCCCATGCACCTTTTTAGCCACACCTCTCAGGCCTCAGGTCATCATCCTCCACTCCCACGTCGTTTTATTTGCCCCTCCATGGATCTTTCTGCTCGCATGGATTTGTCACGCTTGAGAGAGCCAACATGCGTGACTGGCGTGCCGCAGAACTGACTCCAGCCTGTGTTTGCGCGTTCCGCTGGGACTTACCCAACACGGCAAGAGGAGCAAGCGGTTGCGTGGCCCGGATTGGTGCACAAGAGCTGTCTGCCAATGTGTGGGGGCGCCACGCCCAGGAACAAATGGCAGTGGAGCTGTGCTGTCGCGCCGAGGGATCTCGACGCGTGACGCCACTCTACCGTGCCCCAGACGCCAATTTGTCCCGGCCATTGCCCAGCCAAAAACGACATCCTGGGCGACCTTCCACTCGTATCCACACGCCCGAACTGTTGATGACAACATAGAGAACGATGCATTGAAGCCCGGCGATTGCAGACTTGCCTCTCATGGGCCCCATCCTGTGATCGCTGTACAACATGTCGCCCTCCTCCGACGCGTCACGGCCACTGTCCCAGCCGAGGTCGGGCATCCTGACGCCCGCCTCGGACGGCTCCGTGAACCGGTTGTCTCCCCGAGGCCCCGGGGCCCGACGGAAGGTTTCGGCCGATAGTAGTGCCGTGGTCACGGAACCAACCAAGCCGCCGACTCGAACGCGTCCTGTACTGCCCATGGAGGAGCTGCTCAAAGCATCCATAGTCGTCAAGGTGCATTGTCCATCTGCCTCCCCGACCTCAGGCACTGACAGCACCGGGTCGGTCTAACACTCTTGTCTCATCCAGCCGCATCCGCCCAATGTCCTCGCAAAGCCCGTGACCCTGCAGCCGCTTATGCTGCTCCCCCGAGAATGCTTGCCACTGGCGCATATCGACCTGGCCGACCCCCATGGCGAGCTCGCTCCCGTCCGATTCTTCGAGTCCCACATCCGGATCATGGAGCTCGAGGGCCGTCTTGGGTCTAACACACTCATTGCCCGCTCCGAGTGTAGCCGCATGGTCTATGCCATCGAACGTCACAACAATGGCTACTATGTTCTGTGCAAACTGGGGTCATGGGTAGACATGGCCGAGCTGGTGGAGGATTCGACCGTTGCGTGTAGCGAACGTTTAAAACTCCCCAAGGCCCCGTTAGCCACCTCTGGCTGCTTTGAACCGCCGTTGGTCACTCCGCATATATACTCCGAGTCTAAGCGCAAACGGCAGGCAATCGAGGACCTCCAGTCGATCTGCAAGAAACGACAAAGGTCACAGTCGGTCATCAGCCTAGCAACACAGCACCCGCCACAGCACCGGTCTCAGCCTCAGCTTCCGCAATGCCACCTGCCCACACCTGTCGACGATGGTTCCAAGGACGACCAACCGGCGGCCGGCCCTCCTCCGGAACAACCTCAGACTTTCCCGTTTCAGGGGGAGGCGCAGCTGCCGACGTCTGGAGAGCAGACATCCAACGCCATCTTGGATACCCAGCAGACCGCGGGAGACATCTTTGGTCACATAAGAGCCCAGTACTTGGAGACTCTGTATCACTCTATGGGATCCTTGGCGTACTTTGCCAAGGGCCCTCTATCCCGCGCCCGTGCTGCCTTCAACCTCAACTGCGACGGGGATCTTGAGATGGCGGACCTGATCGGGTTTTTAAAGAGCCTCGTTTTGACGACCATACTTATCGACAAGAAATATCTGACCTCGATCCCCGGTGTGGTGGAGCGGATGAAGCTGTCTGTAGAGAGCTCGGATGAGGAGAGGCCAAATCGTCCCAAAAAGAGGCTCCCCAAGAAGACCAGGATAGGAAAAGACGGCCTCTATCCCAATGAGGAAGAGGACGTGAGGAAATGGTGGGCGAGGACAAGGCCCGAGCTGCGTGATGAAGAGACGTCAGTCAATCCTCAGCAGGTGCGATATCACATTTCATGCCTGCGGAGGAGAGAGACTCTCTTACAGCTCATCTTGATCCTCGAAATTCTTTCACTTGAGGGGTCTCAGCAGGCTGGGGACCCCATCGACGTCCAGCTGCCGGGCCTCGAGGCAACATCGTCCCAAGGCCCCGCCAAATCGACTGATGGGAATAAGAAGAAGCGTAACAAGCATAATCTCCCAGTTCTCCTGGACGTGCACGCCGACAGGCTCTGCATCTGGGAATCGACAACGCTGGACGAAGTCAGGGCGCTCGCTGAGTCACAGTCGAGGACGGGTGAAGCGAGGAAGTCGGACAAACCCCTCGTTGACTTTTGCGTTGACGTAATCCTCCCATTGTGAGTGATCAACTCCACCATCCTCATACCTTTCCGTCCAGCCTCAACATCGTGATGTGCTAACGATGCACCACCAGCTTCTCGTCTCGCCTTCCCGAACCATGCGGCTTGCTGAACCGGAAATTAGGCGGCCCTGTGCTCAAGTCACCTCCCAAGCAGCGGCGAGAGAAGGCAGCAGAGAGCTCTTCCAAGCCACGGACCAAGCCTGGTGCGCCCGCAAAGCGACCGGGGGCCAAGCCTGTCTCGTCTAGCAAATCGGCGAGAAGCCTCGAGCGTGTGCTTTCTAATGACAAGCTCAGGAGAAGCGTCTCCCGAGGCCCGTCGGATGCTCTTGCTCATCTGAGACACGCAACCGTTTCCCATGTCCCAGGGTTGAAGCGTGAAGCCAGCGAGACGAGGATTTTGAAAGACATACCCTCAGCCGAGACGAACTTGCTGAAGGATCACCCAGCCAACCCACTGCTTTCCAGAAGCGCAAGCTTTACTACCGTTGAAGATGCCAGGGCGAAGAAGAAGGCACTGGTTGAGGCCGAACTTCAGGATGCCATCTCGGCGCTTAAGAAACCCAATAGAGTGCTCGCCGGCAAGGTCTTGGCCGAAGAGACGGAGAGGCGCCTCTTTGCAGGGCCGACCTACGTCACAAGTCAGTGCCTACTTACTTGGGCGTCGATCCCATCTCCTCGACTCGTGCGTAAGTGTTATGCTGACCAGGTGATCTGTCAACGCTATAGAACCTAAGAAACCAGTGCCCAGTCCCGTCAGCAACAAGGTGCAAGTCAAGGCAACGCCGGCAAACATCAGGTTCAAGAACGCGCTTGCGGACGACCCGCATCATGGACGTGGCTTCAACCTGTCCCGTGCGCACCAGGCACTAAAACCAGCTCACATGGCTAGTCGTACCAATGAGGCAGACTCGGCGGGTCTCACACGTTTTCCGTATGTCGCCAACACTCCCCAGGCGAACAGGACGTGGCAGATCTCCGACGCGGTTCTAGAGTACGGGGACAGCATGAATTCTCGCGAGCGTGGTGATGACTTTTCTCTCACGTCGTCCCCAACCCAGCCGAGGAAGCGGGCGGCGCGCCCGCAACCACCACAATGGCTGAAGCCTACGCCCAGTCGCGGCTCGCCGTTTCTACCTGCCCTGGCCGACATGGTTCCCGCCTCCTCCCCGCAACGGCCGTTAGACAAGGATGAGGACCCCCTATCCGCTAGGGCCAGAGGCAGCGAGAAAGCGATGTCCAGGGAGCATCGTTCCAATTCCCTGACCGAGACGCCGGTGAAGCCGCGTTCACGGCCGATTGCTGCTCCCACCGTCTCCGTGTCCAAACATGTCGTGGAGACGCCCCGAGCGAAAAGGACCATGGCGGCGGCGCTACCATCGGTCTCTGTGGCTGAGTCCCCGCCACAGCCGGCGAAGACGAAGAGCATCTACCAGCAGCTGGGATGGGACGACGATTACCCGGACGAGCTATCATGACCCATGAAGACTAGGATGACATGAACACGATTCGAATGGGTGGCAAAAGACACGAAAAAGTGCTTGATTTTTCAAAACCTATTTCTCACCCAGGCGCTTTGAATTGGGGCGGATTGTAGTAGAGTATAGACAGGAAATCACTGGCTGTTGGGCTTGTATAACATCGAACACATGGCGTTCGGCTCGGTTCTTGTAGGGGCAATGGTATGATTCGTTTGCTGGCTCCTCTTGATACTCTCTCCTTTGACACGATGTTCCGTATGAGGGCGGGCGACAAGGAGATGGCGTTGGTCATGACAGGAGTGGCTCGCACATGCTTTCAGATATCATCCAGCATATCATACAAAACACTTTGCGATACTACTCTCCGTTGCCTCATGATTGTCTGACGCCTAGATAAGATGGTGTTATTCATACACATGGATGACAATCTGTCCCTATCTTCCAGGATCTAGAATATCTAGGTGGTTGTATCCCACGTGCGGTCCAGCCCGATTGGGAACTGCAGCAGCTGATGGGACAGTGGGGGTAGACACATTTATTTACACAGACACCTGGCGAGACAAGAACGTGTTGTACACATCAACAAAAGCCAGCTCTACCTACGCACCCGCTCGTGTTTGGGAAATCCCAACATTGAGATTGAGCACTTGCTAGCCGTCGCAAACCTATGTTTCGCCCACTTCGGGCTCGACAAAGATGGCGGGCAGCTCCCTGACGTCGACGTGCTCCTGCGAGACCAGGTCGACGACACGGACGGCCTCAACTGAGTCGACGGCGTCGCCGGGGCCGCGGCCGGCGCGGAGAGCGAGGAAGCGCAGCTCGACGACGTGGCAGGCGCCCGGGGCGAGCGGCCCGACGCGGGCGTCGGCGCTGAGGCAGAGGACGTCGGCGCCGTCGACGAGTGAGCCGCGCTGCATTGCGTGCACCACATTCTCGTCCAGGACCGCGTCTGCGACCTCGTCGCTGTCGCCGTTGCCGTTTCCGCGGGCCTGGCTTTGTTGCTGGTGATGCGGGAGGCTCGGGCCGCGGCTGTGGTTGGCTCGGTGCGAGGACGGCGGACGGGTCACACGAAGGTCGGTTCGGCGGCGCTTGGGCACCACGCGGAGGGCGAGCTTGCGCGTCGAGCCGCCCGCCGCGGGCGCGGGGGGTGTCGCGGTCGGCAACGGCGAGGGGTGCTGGGACATACCTGCAGTGACGGCCAGACCCGACACGACGGGGGCGGTGCCGGTGCCGGAGCGGTTGACGACAAAGACGGACCAGCAGAACTCCTCGCCGACCCGCACGGGGTGGTCGGGCCCTGAGAAGGTCATGGTGATTCCAAAGTCTGGGATGATGGTCTCCGTGTTACGGGCCGCAGCGGCCTCGAGCGCAGGAAGCGAGTCCGGGCGCGACACGGCCGGGCTCACCATGGACGCAATGCCGTCGATGGACAGCTGTGAGGGGCGGTGTGAGCGCTGCATCGGCGGCGTGAGGGACGAGGCCCCGAAACCGGGGTTAACGGGCGGGGTGAAGTCCAGCTGCGTAGTCCAGGCCATGGTAAGGCGAGGGGTGCACACTCCCGGGCCCACGAGGGCCTTTGCTTCGATGGATATGCCAAGATCACGCGCGGCCGCGGGTGCACCAGGGGCGTTCCTGGAGTTCCCTGACCAGCCGCCGCCGACTCCGTCGAGAAGGTGCTCGTGTTCTGGGGGAGCGAGCCCGTACAGGAACGTCACGTGGTCATGGGCGACACAGCTCAGGGGCAGCGACAAGCCGGCATCCGAATTGAGGTCCGTGACGACACCCGACTGCAGATCAAGACTGATCTTGGTAAGGACAACCTCGCAGTCGAAATAGGGAGTGAAGTCCATCTCGAGCATGGCGATGACGTCTGGCGAGGCCGGGACGGCGTTGGGGCGGGCAAACTTGACGCGGGTGTGCAGCGCGGCCACGACGCGGAGGGCTACGTTCTGGGGGCCCATGATGGGCCGCAGCTGGTCCTTCGGCCGTGTCAGAGGGGCCACACACGAGACACGCTGGGCCGACAGTCGCGGCTGGACGCCGGCCAGTGCCGCGTCATTAGCGAAGGGCTGGAGTAGGTTCAGGCCCGCAGGGACGCGGCTGTGCATGTAGTCGTCCTTTGTGGACACGACGCCGGCGCCCATGCTACGTGCATCTGTCTCAATAGTCTCGTCATCCGTCGGGCTGGCGCCGCGGAGGTGAGCTGCGGCCGTGAAAACGACGGCTGGCGACTGTAGTCGAATACGAGGTCGGGCTATGAATACGGGGACCTTCCATATTGCGAAGGCGAAACGTTGTGGCGCAACGTCGTCTCCCTTATCATCTTCGTTGTTGTCGTCGCCGGCCAAGTCGCGCTCATCGATAATCACGAGCGGCTGCTCTGCTTCAGGTTTCTCACCAGCCGAAGCTCCGCTTTCTCCTCCGTGCCCTCCTCGTCCTTTGGTTCTGCCTCGATGCGATTCGACGGCGTCGTCGCTGAAGATGACTTCAGTGGCGGGCGGGCTACGGTCTCGGCCCGGGGTCTGGCTGTTGGTGATGTGCGCCTCGAGCGAGAGGGTGACACGGGCGAGGTGCGCGCGAAGCGTCTTGTCGTCGCGGAAAGGCGTGCGCAGGATCAAGAAGACGGCGGCGGATTCATCTGGGGGTTTGCCATTTCTATGGATGAGCGGGGCTGTGAGACCAGAACAGGCAGGCTGTAGGAGTAGCACCCAGCGGAAGGATTACTTGGAGGTTGTGGGTGGTGGGTTAGGAGAAGGGCGTGGCGCGTACCGAAAAAGAGCCAGTCCCGCTGCTCTAGGGCTTTGAAGGGCGATCTTCTAGAACCACCACGGCCGGGCTTGACGAGCTCCTTGAAGGCTGGCTCGTCAGAAAAGGGGACGATGTGGGACAGGTGCGAGTGCTCTAGGAAGTCCACGTCGTCGGCCGACAGGTCCACGTCTGCGCGCGCGGCCATGGTCACACGCAGAGAGGGGGGCAAGAACAAGGTAGTAAAAAGGAGAAGACGAAAAAACACAAGACCCGTCCAGGTGTAGGTACCTTCCTCCTAGCTGGCTTGAACGGCGACTGGCGGCGGCTGGGGCTTTACGAGGAACATTATCCCATCCGAACAGCCGCCGGCATGTACAGTCCGAAATCCGCTCCCGCAATGACCCTCTCCCTGATCGTATCGCACGCGCCGGGTGTGCTCAAATTCAGCTGCAGGCCTGCCCAGAGGCACTGAGGTCTTAGGTGCGGAAGTTCATTTTGAGTGGGAGCTCGGTTGGGGAAGGTGGGATGGCGGCTCTGCTAGCTCACATTTGCGCTCAGCCGACTGCATTCAGTCACTGGCCCCACCTTGCCCGCGCAGCAAGGCACCGCGCAGTTGGTCCGTGCTGCGCTCTATCCCATGCTCCTACCGCACCCATGTCGATTTTTTTGATTTTTTTTTCTTTTTTCCTTTTGGGTTCTTCCTCCACCCCAGCCACCAGGCAGCCCCAGTTCTGAG
This sequence comes from Magnaporthiopsis rhizophila, assembly GCA_003049465.1. Lineage (NCBI taxonomy): Eukaryota > Fungi > Ascomycota > Sordariomycetes > Magnaporthales > Magnaporthaceae > Magnaporthiopsis > Magnaporthiopsis rhizophila. Next base: position 49,162 of record PYSS01000176.1, read on the forward strand.
GCACAATCCGCGAAACCTCGTTGCGCGACTGGACCTGATCTGTCGCGCATCTCTTCTACCGTTTTCGCATTGCCCAAGCCTTCACACCGTGCCGACCTTTAGCACGATCACGCCGAGCATTGCCAGCACAGCCTACGAGCCGTGTCCATTCCTCGCGCGCACATCGCGACCCGTCAGTGCCGCGCCAGCAATGAGTGGCCTGCCGCCAGGCGGGTTGCCCCCGCCCAACGACAGCCGCTGGCAAGAACACCGCACGCCCGACGGACGTCTCTACTACTACAATCCTGTGACTAAAGAGACACAATGGACCAAGCCAGTGGAGATGATGTCGCCGGCAGAGGTTTGTCTCCTACAAAATCCCGACTTGTCTGCGCTCTTGGAGCCTGATGCTAACATGGCTTAAATTGCCAATCACCAGCGCGCACTTGCCGACCAACCATGGAAAGAATACACTGCTGAGGGCGGAAAAAAGTACTGGTACAACACAGACACGGGAAAGAGTTCATGGGAGATGCCCGATGTTTACAAGGCTGCACTGGGTGTTCCCCAAATTCCCGCGTACGTTCCAGCTGTCCACGACGACTCCCCAGGATGTCTTGAGCAAGGAATTATGGCTTACTAAATGCTAACTGGATTCTCTATGCAGGTCGCCCGCTTTTGGAAATACTAGTGGATATGGGGGAGATAGAGATCGGGACCGGGACCGGGACCGGGACAGAGACAGAGACAGAGACCGAGATCGAGATCGAGATAGAGGCGACAGGGACCACGCCTCGGGCTACGGGCACGGCCGTGGCCATCGGCACGGCGGCCATGGCGTCGGCTATGATCACCACCATCACGACCGCCGGGAGTCGCTCCCCGAGTCGCGCCAGCTGACCTTTAGCAGCGACAGTCAATTTCAGGCCTTCATTCCCGCCAGCAACGATCCCGTCTTCGACTCGATCGAGGAAGCCGAGGCAGCGTTTTCCAAACTCCTCCGTCAATACGGTGTTGAGCCTGACTGGACATGGGAACAAACCTTGCGCGCAATTGTCAAGGACCCTGCCTACCGCGCTATCAAGGATCCCAAGGATAGAAAGGCTGCCTTCGAAAAATACTGCCACGATGTGGTTGTCCAGGACAAGGAGCGTCAAAAGGAGCGGCTCACCAAGTTGCGCTCCGACTTTGTCTCGATGCTTAAGAGCCATCCCGAGATCAAGTATTACACGCGCTGGAAGGTAGCACGGCCCATCATAGAAGGGGAGACCGTGTTCCGATCGGCCAGCGACGACAATGAGCGCCGTCAGCTCTTCGAGGACTACGTGCGCGACCTCAAGCTCGCTCACTCGGACGAACAGGCGGCATTGCGCAAGAGCGCCGTGGACGGTCTCATTGATCTGCTTCCCAAACTCAATCTTGATCCTCACACGCGCTGGTCTGAGGCTCAAGGTGTCATCGCAGCTACCCCTCCCTTCAAGGGCGAGGAAAAGTACAAGTGTCTCAGCAAGTTTGACGTCTTGACCGTATTCCAAAACCACATCAAATCCCTAGAGCGCAGCCTCAACGATTCTCGCCAACTACAGAAAACCCAAAAGTACCGGCAGGAGCGCAAGAATCGCGAGGCATTTAGCGCCCTGCTCGGAGAGCTTCGCCAGGCTGGCAAGATCAAGGCCACCTCCAAGTGGGGTCAGATATTCCCCGTCGTTGAAAACGACGAGAGGTACACGGCCATGCTCGGGCAGCCCGGCTCGACTCCCCAGGACCTCTTCTACGATATGGTTGAGGAAGAGGAGCGAGCTCTGCGCACCAGCAGAAACGATGTTGAGGATGTGATCGATGTGCGTCCCAGTTACACGGATCCTCCTATCCCTCACCATCACCCCCGACCGAATAATTGCTGACATCCACAACAGGACAAGAGATTCGAAGTTACCCCTCAGACCACGCTCGATAGCTTCGTTGCGGTTCTCAAGAGTGACGGTCGTACTGCTAACCTTGACCACGAAATCATGGGCCTGATATTCGAACGGGTAAGTCCCCTTTCATCCTCCCATGTTTGTGACAATTTTGCTAAGCCACGATACAAATAACAACAGCTCCAAGAGAAGCGAAAGGACAAGCGGACCGATGAGGAGCGTCAGCAGGAGCGCCAGCAGCGTCGGGCACTCGACGATCTACGTTCGTACATGAAGCGCATGGACCCTCCCATCACCATGAACGACTCGTATGAGAAGATTCAGCCTCGCCTCCAGAAGAGCGATGAGTTCCAGGCCGTTTCGTCCGAGGATGCTAGGCGTGGCGCGTTCGAGAAGTATGTCCGGAGACTGAAGGAGAGGGAAGAAGAGGCGGACCGCGACCGTCAACGGCGCCGCGACAGAGAGGACCGCGGAAGCTACCGTGACAAGGAGAGAGGTGAGCGGTCGCATCGCCACAGTGGTGGTGCACGCGGCTCCAGATCCAGCCGCACCCCAGAGCCGGATCTGTATGAGGCCGACCGCCGGAAGGCCATCGCCGAGCGTGAACTCAACTATCGCAAGTCCAGCATGGCGGAGAGTCTGCTTGCAGATCGCCGCTCCGATACTCATCACAGTCGCGATAGAGATCGGGACCGCGACCGAGACAGGGAGCGGGAGCGGGATCGAGATCGGGACCGAGACCGCGACAGGGAACGAGAGCGGGATAGAGACCGCGATCGCGACCGTGATAACCATCGCGATAGAGACCGCGACCGCGATCGTGACCGCGAACGTGACCGGGATAGAGATCGGGAGCGGGACAGAGACCATCGTGCTCGCGACAGGGAGCGCGAACGCGACCGCGGTGAGCGCGACAGGGATCGTGACCGGGACCGGGACCGAGACCGTGACCGTGACCGAGACCTCGACCGACCCCCTCGGTCCCGACGAGATGACGGGCCAGCCCACTATGACCGCGAACGCCGTGACCGGGACGAAGAGCGCGAGCGCCTCTACCACCGCCGAGCAGTAAGCCGGCCTACGGATGAGCTCAACTACGGTGATGAGAAGCCATCTTCATCGACGCCTACGGCGCTAGCTTCATCGGCCTCGGCTACCGGGGCCACCGCCGGCTCATCGTCTGTTCGCCGCCGCCGTGAAGATGACGAGCCTGACCGAAGGGACTCTCGAGACTCGAAGGTAAGAACCACCAATGTCACTTGGGTTTTCAAGCCAAGAGTACGTGCCCCGCTAACCACGTGAAACAAACAGAGACTCAAGCGCGATCTCTCAAGAGACAGGACGCCCTCGGCGCGCGAGGGTGGTCCCGTTGCTCATCCACGAAGCCCTCAGCCTGCACAGGCGGCGGCAACCCCCAAGGAGGACCCCGCAGGTGTTCACAGCGGGAGCGAGGAGGGCGAGATCGAGGAAGACTGACACGAGGTGGCAGAGTTCCACACCCATCGCCACTCCCTTGTATGATTCTCATTCCTTGCGTTCTCGCCTAACCATCGTTGATGCTCTACCCCCACAATCACGTCTTTCTTTTCCGAGATTGGAGCGAACCGATCTCGGCTGGCGGCGCTGGATGGGCGGCACTATCAAATGCCTAGCTCTGTACGTATCGGCATTACACCCAACTATCCTCGCGACTGGTGGCTCGACTATGTAGGAGGACGCCAGGATGACACCACACTACTCAACCCGCAGCCACATTCAACAACCCCCAGCCCTGGCCGAACGAACATGGATCCTCGTTGCACTCTGCCTGACATGGACAGGCTCCCTGCCGTGCGACCGCCCCAGAACGTCCTCGTGTCTGCCTTCCTATCTACATACATATCTACCTAACTATCCAGCCCACCTCATCGTTCGATTCGAACCTAGCAATATCTTCGGCTCCCAACGGCGGGAGACTAGCCAGATCTTTTGTTCATCATAACTGGGAACCGAGCGGGCAAGGATCATGGTGTGTATTCACCCTTTCATTCTCCCTGTTCTGAACCTAACACTAGATGTTGTAAAACTCCAAAACAAAACAAAACAAAACAAAAAAAACACCGAAACGGGGATGTGTTTGTGTAGTAGTCAGGTGTCGCTGCCATAGATAATCATATAGTTGACTGGCACATGCCACTCGGTTTTACTATGCATCCCGTCCTTCCACCAACGTACTATAATTTGCATGTATATCAAGATGCCAGCCAGTATTCTATCGCCTCCATTCCACTGGGGTATTTCAACCCAAAAGCACGATAACCTCTTTGATGTTTTGAGCTATTTCACCGACCCTTCCTGGCCAGCCTTTTACTTTTATCACGGATTTGCGGGGCCTGAGTCTTGCATCCATCCATTGGTCCATTTATCTTCTAGTATGTTTTGTGAAAACATAAAACCCCCGTGCTGACGCCAAGTCATCCTGCTTGACCCGTTGCCCCTCAATCTACGGATGTGTACAACCCAAACGCCGTCCCCTGCCACCTCCCGAATCTTGTCCAATGCCTGCCTCGCGACGCCGAGAGACCTCCCCGCGATTCGTACGAGGATAGGAAGAAGAAGATCAAGAAAGAAAAAAAAAAAAAAAAAAGCTAAATCAAGCAAGCACCATATACGAAATAGAAAAGAACCTGGGGGAGAGGCCGGGCGTATCCCAATACCCAGAATAGACGAAGGCAGGCATGGAAGTATCGGACAAGGAAAACAGAAGTGGGAGAGAGAAAAACGCATTTTAGAATACACAAACCGTAGGACCAGGCAACAGGGGAACTCTACTTGCCGCCTAAGCCGGTAATTATGTCCGGGTCATCGTCGTCCTCGCCGCCGTCTTCGTCAAGGCCGGCGGCTAGGCCTCGACGACGACCGGACGCCCCGTCAGAATTTTGAATGCCCATCGCGCCGCCTCCAACGCCGGGACCCGATACATCGTAACCGTCATGCTGAAGAAATGGAGGAGTGTTGTAGTCCGGGCTGCCCTTTGGGACGCCCTTTTCAGGATTTATCCACGTCCTCCAAAAAGAACTGCGTGTGGGGATTAGCCATGCAGCCACTTGGTTAGCATATACGAAGCGTCACACAAATATAGTGTACGGGGCGCGGAGTGGTGATTGAGGCAAGTGCATGATCCAAGTAACATACGTAGTTGCCAGACAGCTTCTGCTCCTGGTCGAGCTGCGAGTTGGCCTTGTTGATGCGGGGCCTGAAGTTCGTGGGGTCACGGCGGAAGGTGACGTCGAGGTTCTTGAGGAAAGTGTTGCAACCAGTCAGCAGCGACTCCGGGGTGTTAGCCCGGGCGTTGATACCCGGCTCGCCGTCGAAGACAATGACGCGGTCAGCGAGATAGGTGGCCATGATGAAATCGTGCTCGACGATAAAGGCCGTCTTCTTGATGTGCATGACGTAGCGCTTGATGACGCGGGCTGCAATGATACGTTGCTCCGAGTCGAGGTAGGCAGACGGCTCATCGATCAAGTAGATGTCGGCGGGCACTCCCAGAGCCAAAACGATAGCAACACGCTGCAATTCTCCTCCTGACAGGTTCTTGACTTCCTGGTCAATGAAGTCGTCGAGTTTGAGCGGCTTGACAACGTCTGTCTGGAACTGGGGCGAGAGGAAAGCGGGGCGGATCTTCTTGAAGAACAGCTGGCGGACGGTGCCCTCGAACTTGGGCGTGATGGTCTGTGGTTTCATGCTGATCTTCATATCGGGCACCTTCTTTGCCGAGTCGGGCTTGAGCGCGCCGGCGAGCAGACGGCAGAATGTCGTCTTGCCCGTGCCGTTCTCACCCATCATGACGATGATCTCCGAGTCGGTGAAGTCGCCCGACTCAATGCGCAGCTTGAAGTTGCCGAGCGTCTTCTCCATGGCCGGGTACTTGAAGGAGCGGCTGCGGTCGGCGGCGAACTCGTCTGCTGCCTCGGCGATGCGGAAAGTGAGCGACTCTTCGCGGAACCGCAGATTCTCGGTCGGGATGTGACCATCCAGGAAGACGTTTATGCCTTCGCGGACCGAGTGCGGAAGCGTCACAACACCATAGACAGCCGGCTGGCCATAGAGCACACAAATGTAGTCCGAGAGATAGTCCAGCACCGAAAGATCGTGCTCGACAACTATGACGTAGTCGTCTGGCCGCAGCAGCGAGCGGATGATACGCGCGGCACTCAGCCTCTGCTTGACGTCGAGATATGACGAGGGCTCATCAAACATGTAGCTATTGCGCAACAGTCAGGGACGGTGTGCACTAGGGGATAGGGGCTTTGGGTCCGGTGATATCTCGGCGCATCCACTTACACATCCGCCTTCTGGACGCAGATGGTACCGATGGCGAAGCGCTGCAGCTCACCACCAGAAAGCAGGTTGATGTCACGGTCGTAGATGTGTCGCAGCTCTGTCGCTGCCATTAGCTCCTTGTGCACATGGTGGGGGTGGCGAGCAGGAGAGCTTGATAAGAAAGAATAGGGCCACTGTACCGAGAACATCGAGAACCTCGTCTAAGTTGCCTAGAGACAGACGCCCCTCGATAAGGGCCTTCACGCTCTTGTCGGTCCCGGGGCGAAGTGCCTTGGGGATCTGATCGACGTACTGGGGCTTGACGACAGCCTTCAGGTTATCCTCCAACAGCTTGGTGAAGTAGTCTAGCGCACGTCGGGCGTGATCAGTATACGCCCGTGTGCGCGATACGCGCAACGCCCAAGCAGCATGTTCGGGACAGCGTACTCTGCAACTCCGATCCGCGGAAGTATTTGATGACGTCCTCCCAGTCCGGAGGGTTGTCGAACCTCCCCAGGTTCGGCTTGAGCTTGCCACTGAGAATCTTGAGGGCGGTGCTCTTGCCAATACCGTTGGTTCCCACGAGACCCAGGACGTTTCCAGGTCGGGGCATAGGCAGGCGGTGTAGCTTGAAGCTGTTCGCCGAATAACGGTGCGTGACCTGAGACTCGAGGTTCGTGGGCAGGTTGATGATGGTGATGGCGCTGAAAGGGCACTTCTTCGGGCAGATACCGCATCCAATGCAGAGCGTCTCGGAGAGGAAGGCCACGCGTGATTCTGGCGACACCTCAATGCACAGCTTGCCACTGCGCACGACGGGGCACGACTTTTTGCACTCTTGACGGCATTTCTGGGTGGCGAGGGGTTCGGGTCAGTCAAGAGTTTATCGCCAACAACGAAGCACCTCCGCTCTGTCCGTGCCGCGCTATCCCCTTCTCCATCGGGACGGGTAGGAGACAACCTTTGGTTTGCACTAATGACGGCAAAAATATAACTGTTTTAGCTTGTTCCTGTTCCGTATATGGTCCTGGACCGAGGTAAATCCAGCCCGAGCAGAGGCTGGCGCGGGCAGAGGCGCTGTCGTCGCATGCGTACCTTGTCGCTATTGACAATAGCCACACTGTTCAATGCGTCAGCACAACCTGCGCCGGTTTAAATCCAGACGCCCACGCAGCCACGGCGTTCCAAGTCCACAGGCAGCGTTCTGGCGAGGGCGACGTCCAGCTTACCGTGTAAGTTTGTCCGACATGCTGGGCTTCGGTTTGCGGGTGGGGCACCTCAAGAGCTGGTCGTCGGTCGGTCGAGCTTGCGGTTGCCCTAAAACGTCGCGGGGCAGACACCTCTGAGCGGTTGCGCGAAGGAATCACGGCGGCGCGGAAGGACAGCCAATGCAGAACAACCAAACACCCAGCGAAAAAAGAAAAGAATTGAGGAGCCGGAAAGGGGGAAGGAGAGCGGGGTGTGGAAGATGCACGATTTAGAACAATGAGGTGGATTCTTTGCTCCAACCTGCAGACAACGTCGCCACCAACGATTTCTGACGACTTTTCCCCACTCCGGGATTTTGTGGCGGGGGAGGGGTGTCAGAGAGAGCG
>PYSS01000177.1:0-10140 GCA_003049465.1 Magnaporthiopsis rhizophila
GTTGAACTAATTGTGTCTTCGATATTGTTAAAAACACTGAGGAATTATTTTAAGCTTCTACTTTAAATGAAGCCGCAGAAATAGTAGGTGTAGATTTTATAACTATAAAGAAACATTTAGTAGCTGACGCAGATACAGGTGAATATGTTGTAGTAAATAATTATAAAATAAAAATAGTGGCTGTATTTAATAATTAGTGTTATTATTTGCAGCTAGAGCTAGCATTATAATTAGTAGTAGCAGCTGTAGGCTTGCAGCTTTGCAGCATAAGTACGCTCGCTACGAAGTACGAAGTACGAAGTACGCCTAAAATTGAAATAATAAAATTAGAGGAAAAGAAAGAAGGTTACAACCGTACTATTTCCATACTCATAGAAAAATTAGGTGAAAACGGTTAACATGTTATTTTGGCAATAAAAAAAACAATTAGCCATTTTACTTTATCCCAAGGAATATTAAAAATAATCGGTTTGTTAATATCCAAAAATTTATTTTATTAAATCAAATAAATAAATAAAATACAAATAATATAAACAAATATATTTAATTTAAAAAAGCTAATACCCAGGCCGAAATTTATACGGATAATAATTTGCAAGCAAAATTATATGGCTTGGATAATTATTAATATTTTGGCAAAATAATTGGTTTTGCTTTTATTAATAATGGATTTTTTGGAGATATTGCTAATAAAATGCGGATTTTTTTTGGCAAAAATCTCGAAACCATCCATAATAAGCGTAAATTTTTATATATAATAAAAAAGCATACTATTTTTATTATTTATTATTATATTTAAAACAAAACTTTTTATTATAGCATAAAAGCTGTGCATTTTTATTTAAACGTGCCGTTTTTTAAATAACGGGTATTTTTTTAATAATACTATTACAAATATGCCAAATATGCAATTTATCTATGGTTAGCTTATTTGCTTATCCAGCTAAAACCAGGGATACCAAATGTACTAACTCCGAAGTTATTAGGCCGATAAACAGTTATTTGGTTTTCTGCTATTTTTATTACCCCGCCTTTTTCTGTTCGGAAATGTTTAAGTACAAAAATATCCATAAGCAAAGTAAAAGGGTAATGATACAGAATGCAAAAATGCTAAAAATGCTATGCATTAATGGTTCGGGATGCTATTGGGCCGTTATATTTAATAGCCTATAGCCGAACGGGTTTTATATAGCAGGGCTCCGGCGCCGTCTCAAATTTGCCAGGAATCTGGTTGCGAATTACGCAAAAAGGAATATACCGCAAATAAAAAGGCCAAGGTACCCAGGCCAAAAAAACCAAAAAAATACGGGGGTGCGGGACTTGAAACATTTGGAGGAAATAAAAAAAATGGACCGTTGCGGTCCGGCCATTATGAATAAAATATCCGGACAGGGGAGATTATTTTGTAACCCGAAATTACGATAGCTTTCTGCTTTTTACCAGTGGCTGCTTATATTCGGATTTTAACCGGCAAAAATGCAAAGCGGCTAATTATAGCTGCTGCACTGTGATGGGCTTGTATTGCATTTCGTTTCGCTCACGGTTGGCATAGCTGCCCCCTTCATGCCGAAATGTTCCGTCCTTTGTAATTCCACAAGGAAATAATGGCGCAGTCATGGTGGGCGGCCTCGTGTCGGGTCGTGCCCAACGCATCGAAGAGACCAACGACGGCCTGCTGACGGACTTGCACCGGAACAACCGCAAGGCAACAGCGGTCGGGCGCATACTAGCGCCTGCAGAATGCAAGCCTTGTTTGCTGGACGTGTCAGGACCAATCGTTCCTGTTTTCCACACAAGCCGGGCGAATGTCTCTTGTGGGAGAAAGCCGCAGCCTCGATCAAATTGGGCGCCCATGTGCAATGGCCGGCCCCATTTGACGGCCAGACGGCCCAGGCCCATGTCAAGCAGCCGACCCCCTGCACATCCCCCAGAACACAAGGGTGGCGGAAAAAGGACGGGACGCCAGGACTCTGGCGAGAAGGCCGCGGCGGGCCGTTACGCGAACGATGGCGTTGCTTGGGCCCAGCATTTTGTGTTGTATGGCGGGGAGGAAGTTATGTGGTGGGGAGAAAGCGTCAAGGGGACGGCTGCTTGGGCCCAGCATTTTGCGTTATGTGGTGGGGAAAAAGCGTCAAAGGAACGGCTGCCATCGAAACCCTGGAGCTGGCACATAGCTTGTCCATATTTAGCCATATCGGTAAATACGATATGCTGTTTGTGTTGGTGATCCAGTCTGGTTTGAAAAATGCCATGTTTGAATTATAGTCGATAGGCTGCACAATGGGCGCATTGGCGGCTTTTTTTCTGATCTCGACCGCGCGGGTCTTGGTAGGTCGTCTTGGGTTTCGGCAAAAAGCAGTCGATGGTATCTAGCGGTCGTGCACATCCGAGGTTTGGGAATGGGTGTGTTCTTGTTGTGGTCTTGGCCTGGCCTGCTCAATCCGGTGCCAAAGGGCTGCAGTTGACGCCACCGACGTCTGTAAAAGGATGCATGCTTTGCCGCCGCTGCAAAAGAATGAAAGGTCACATGGAGAGCGTGATAGATCAACAATGTCGATTGACTGTCGGGCTAAGGAGATATTCAGCACCGCTCGCTCACGGTCTGGGTCCTCGTCATGCATCCCTCAGGACAGACCGTCTGGCAGCCGTGCACCTCGAGCAGCGTGCGCGGACCAGAGCAGCCGCACGGCAGCAACAGCTGTTCCTGCTGCACGCAGCCGGGGACTGGGCAGCGAATGGGAGCACACCCGTCTGGCCGCCTGGTCTGCGTCACCGTCGGACACGCCGCCGGTCGTCGAGACGTCGTAGATGTCACCGGCGGCGGCAGCAGCGTCACGCCCCAGCTGACCGATTTCGACGACGACGTGGTGGTGCGTCGCCTCGTCGTCGTCGATCCGCACGGCTGGTTGAGGGTGCGCACCTCGAGGCCGCACCCACCGTACGGACACTCGGCCTGGCACGGCGCGATCAGCGTCGCCGTCGGCACCGCCCTGGGGCAGTCGCACGGGTTCTGGATGGTGGTGACGATCATGCAGTCCGGCTTGTTGCACTGCCGCCCGCACGACGCCGCGAGCTCCGTCTTGGTCACGACGGGGCAGTTCTGGGCCTGCACCGATGCCGCCGCGAGGAAGGCTGCGATCCCGAAGCGCATGTTGTCTTTGGCTGGTGGTTTTGGTGCGTTGCGGTTGTTGTGGTCTTGGTGCGCAGGTGCTGTGCGGTCTTGGTGTTGGAGGGTGATCAGGGAAGACCATGCTGCAACAGAGACGCCTTCTTATACTCGGGAGCCGGCAAGGCAAAAGACCCGTCGTGCCTTGATGCATCTCGGCAAGACTGCTTCCCCGCCGAGGTGATCTTTTTTTGGAAGTAGACCAGGTCCTGCAGCCCGTGTTCCAGAAATATCCTCGCTTGTGATATTGCACTTAGGTGTATAGGGCACGGAGCGTGCAAGTCGAGACCACTTCATATCGGCTTGACAGCCGACGGAATACCCATATTGACTTGGACGGGGATCGCGGTGGGACTTTCTGATCTTCATTCAGGGCGGCTGAAAGAGCCTTGTCATGGTCAGCCTTTAGCCTGTTTGACACCTCGACGGGTCCGGGGATCAGCCACTCACTTTCGAATGGATCGAGGCAAGGGCTTATATCGGATGAACCGAGAGCGACGGAGACGGAGACGGAGGCGTGTATTTGGGCAGGTCACTTTCGGCTTTGCAGTGGGCTGAACGGCGAGTTGTTAACAAGTTCCTTTGTTCACCTGCGCTACTTTGTGGAAAGTGCAAGCTCACCGAATGCTCATATGGATATATAACCGGGCAGGCAGATCTGATCTGTGCCGTGGGTTCTGCTCGTCAGTCATACGAACTCTTTAAAGTACCCGTCCGGATGCAGCGTAGCCAAGCACGACAGGGCGTCTCACCTGGGAGGGAGGTGGTCGGGCCAAGCCTGGGAACAGTCCCGCCTTTGTGTTGCGTGTGGTCACCGTCGACAACTTCTGTAGCTGTCGAGGCTCCGTGTTAGTCCGTGGAAGAGACTGAGTTGTAGGGGATGAAGATTGGGAGGTGGTAGCCCCCTCGTTTGCCTGTGTAGCTATGCATTTACGCCTCCGAAGGTCGAGGCCCTCGGTGACCTCGGTTGGTGTGTGGCTCGAGGAGAGCGGCTTGTATGGCTCACGGAGAGCAGCTTGGCATGCTCAAGGAGAGCAACTTGGTATAGTTCACGGAGAGCGGCTATGGCTCACGGAGAGTAGCTCGGCATACTCAAGGAGAGCAGCCCGTATAACTTGTATGGCCCACGGAGAGCATCTTGCATGCTCAAGGAGAGCATCTTGCATGGCTCACGGAGAGCAGCGAGTCAGGCGGCATCTGTGCATCACGAAATTGTCAACACCAACCCCCAGAGTTGATCGACGGGGAGCAGGGATGCCTATTAGGGGGGCGCATACCTGGTGGGATTCTGCTGCATGCAGGCTTGCTGTGGACTTGGTGGGCGCTTCCACAGCTCAAAGTAACCACGGTGGTGGCAACATTTCCTGGAGGGGGGATAGGACGGCGGCCGGGAGCTCCATGTCGGGAGACCAATGGAGGTTCAAGAAGCCTGAATAGCATGAACAGCATCTCAGAAGTGGTTCTGGGTCTGGGGAAGGCAGGGATGTCAATGGAAAGGAGGTCCCCTCCGATTGAGTGCTTGCGGATGATAGGCAGGATGAGCGGCTGTCGGCCGACTGCCTGGTCGATGGAGCGAGGCGCAGCGGGGCAAGGCTGTGGTAATTATCAAGAGGTCAGCATGTCTGATAATGGGGATAGAGTTTGACCTGTCGACAGGTGCCAGTGGATAGGGGCACAATCGACCTGGTCCATTTCCAGACTCACATGGCTGTTCTTGAAGACAATATCCCAATTCCATCCTCTGTCGCCCTTTTCTCGGCGTCCTAAGCAGCAACCCCAAGGCCCTGGATGCGACTTTCACCATGTCGGTCACGGTAGTGTTCCAATCCCGTCCTTGTTCGCTCCCTTAATGGCACCTCTGGTCGAGTGCGACGGTGGCGAGACAGACGCCACAACGCTGGCCAGTTCCGGCTTGATATTCTCCTTCTTGACCTGCTGCGACGGCTGATAGGCCTCGACCGGTTGGCTGCGGCTCTGTTTGATGAAGGACGGCGCCTTTTCTGGGCAGAAGGAATGGTTCTTAAGCCCAGCTGCCTCGCGGCTGCACGTATGGGATACCGCTGGACTGGAAGTTGGTGTTTGCCAACTCGGTTCCGTCGAGACTGGGGGGTGGTGTTTGCTGACTCGGTTCCGTCGAGGCAGGAAGAAAAGTTAACGCGAAGGCTGGGGTGGAATCGATCGTAATGTTCACGAAGCAGCAAAGGACATCAAGCAGCAACCGAAGAACCACCGAATTTCGGTAACATGCTCGCCGGCTGTGAGATGTTTACCAGCGAACTCCGTCGCGCCGTAAACATCCAAAGCGAGCTAGTAACGAAGAGGGACCTCGGATGGACGGGGAGAAGAAACTGTCTGTGGAAGCGGTAAAGGAAAGGCCGGCGGCTCTGCTTGATAAAGGACGGCGCCTTTTCCTGCTGGACGCGTGGAGTGTAGGAGACTGTCCAGGCACAAGACGCTGGCCATAGTAGTCTGGAAAAGCAAAAGGCGGAGGATGGAGCTGGAGGATCAAAAATTAGCAAAGAGCTGTTGCTGGCGAGGACACGCACGCGTCCAGCAGGAAAAGGCCGCTGCGGCGTCTGTCTCACCACCGTCGCATTTGACCGATCGGGCAGTCGGCCTGGTTTGAGCTCGAGCCGCTACCTCTGTCGCTCTGTGCATCCAGGTCCCGAAGCACGAGACCAAGTAGTCCTCGAGAGTCTTGAAGATTCTTCTGGGGTCTGGCTTATTGCCACCAGGCACCGGAAACGGAGCTGGCCCGTTAGGCTGCCTTGGGCCCGCCTGGACCTTATTATCCGTTAGAGGTGCCATTAAAGGAGCGGAGAGGATGGAACTGGGATCTAACCTGACCATGCTCGCGCACGGCTTACCCGGTGTGCGCCTAACGGACGTGCGGTACCTTGAGCGCGCCGTCCCCGGCCGCCCCTCGCACGGGTCGTCGCGGCCACGGGGGCGGGCGGACTGTCGCTGCAAACCCGCACTTGAAGCTCGCACATGACAAACTCGTCGGGGCAGGGCCCAGGGAGCCAGGGCCGCTCTTCAGTCCTTGCGCGCCAAAGTGTCGTCTGCCGTAGCCTCCAGCGAAGCCGAGCGGGCGGTCGGCGGGTCTCGCAGGCCTGTCTGCCCGGTTGGTAGGGAAGCGGCCATCGCGCTGGCGGTCGTCGCCGCGGTCGAAACTCTTGCAAAAGTCCTCGAGGACGGCGGCGGTTTTGGCTTCCTCGCGCTGACGCTTTGCTTCGGCCTCCTCTTTCTGCCGCTCGAAAACGGACTTCTTGGCAGGCTTCTGCAGCTTCGCTTCAATGTCGGGGAACTCTGCCACATTTTTGGAAGACGCCATCGTCAGTGACGGCGTGCATTTCGGGCTCACGCAAACGAGCGTCGGGCTAGGTGTTACCCAAAATAGTGCCTAGCCTCATGTGTGCTCACCCGCGTCTTCACTTTGGCTGCGTCGGCCATGGTCGCCCTCCCTGGTCGTTGTGGTTTGGAAGGGCAAGGAACGGTGGAGCTGGGGATTATCAATAATTAGCAAAGAGACGAGAAAGGATGGAATTGGAACACTATGGTGGCCGACATAGTAAAAGTCGTATCCAGGGAAAGGACGTGGAATGGGATACTGACATGGCCGGCACTGGTCGTTGTGGTTTGGAGGAGTAAAAGGGCCAAGGTAGAGCTGGGGATTATTGGCAATTAGCAAGGAGGCGAGAAAGATGGAATTGGAGTACTGACCTGACCGATACGGTGGGCGTCATATCTTGAGGAAAAGGGCGAGGGATGAAGCTGGAGGATCATCGACGGTTAGCAAGGAGGCAAGAGAGGGATGCAATAGGAACACTGACGTGATCGACAGTGAACGTCGTGTCGTGTCCAGGGGAAATGGCGAGGCAGGATGAAATTGGAATATTAACCTGACCGATACAGTGGGCGTCATATTCAAAGGATGAAATGGCGAGGGAGGAGTAAAATGGCGAAAGAGGATGGACTGGAGGGTCACCGACGGTTAGCAACAAGGCGAAGGACAAAGAGTACTGACGTGACCGACACGGCTAGTGGTCAGGGATTGGAGGAGGGTGAAGACGGACTTGGATACCAAAGCGACCGAGGCCGGCGTGATGGCTTGAAGGACCAGAAGGGCGAATAGGACGGAATTGCCTGGAATCATCAACGGTCAGCAAAAATGCGAGGAGAATGCAATTCGAAAATTGACGTAACGGATAAGACTGGCGTCATGTCCAGAGGGAATGGAATTGGAATACTGACCTGGGCGAGGATGGGCTGGCGAGTATAATTGACGATTAGCAAAGCGAAAAAGGATGGAATTATAGCACGGGTGTGACCGACACGGCTGGCCGTCAGGGGTTGGAGGAGAGGACAGAGCTGGAATACCAAAGCAGGCGAGGCCGGTGATGGTTTGCAGGACGAGGAGGCGAGAAGGATGGGCTGGCGAGTGTGATTGACGATTAGCAAGGCAAGGAGGATGGAATTGGATGACTGAGTGATCCGACCGACGGCTGGCCGTGATGGTTGGAGGAGAAAAGGGCAAGGAGATGACCGCCTGGGATCATTAGCGGTCAGCAAGAAGGCGAGAGGATAGAATGGAATTCTGAGCCGACCGACACGATTGGCGTGGTAGTTTGAAGAACAGGAGGTGAGAAAGGATGAACTGCCTGGAATTATCAACGGTTAGCAAAAAAGGGGGAAATGCAGCTGGAATACTGGCGTGCCCAACACGACTGGGCGTGTCTAGAGGTAAAAAGGGGTTGGAATTGGAGTACCAACAAGACCGACACGGCTGGTCGTGATGATTTGTAGGATGAGGAAAGCGAGGATGGAGCTGGCTGGAATGATTAACGGTCAGTAAGAGGGCGAGAGAGGATGGAATGGGAATACTGACGCCGGCTGGTCGTGGTGGTGTGGAAGAGCAGAAGGGCAAAAAAGGAAGGAGCTGCCTGGAATCATGAACGGTTGGCGAAAAGACAGGGGAAGATGTAATTGGATACTGGAACGACTGGCGTCATGTCCGGAGGAGGCAAAAGGGGATGGAATTGGAATACCGACCTGACAGACGGCTGGCCGTGATGGTCGGAGGACGAGGAAGGCCAGGATGGAGCTGCTGGAATCATTCACGTTAGCAAAAGGCGAGGAGAAAGATGTTGGAATACAAACCTGACCGACACGATTAGTCGTGATGGTCTGGAGAAGCAGATGAACGAAAAAGATGGAGCTGCCTGGATTGACGTTGGCAAGAAGGCGAGGTGAAGGAAATTGGAATACTGACCTGAAGGTAGAAAGGGGATGGAATTGGGTACCGACTTGACCGACGGCTGGTTGTGACGAGGGCAGGAGATGAAGCTGGCTCGGGTTGACGATTAGCAAGAAGACGCCCGGGGAGGCGACCGAGGACGAAGCTGGCGAGAATCATTGAAAGTCAGCAAGAAGTCGCCCAGTCGACGCAAACGCCGCCATTGGAGTAAGTGAGTAGGTATGCTTCTCGATTCCGGCCTCTGGCCTTTTTTGGCAGGGAGGAGGGCAGGAGGAAGAAGCTGGCGAGGTGACGATTAGCAAGAAGACGCCCTGAGGAAGGCAGACCGAGGACGAAGCTGACGAGCATCACCAAACGTCGCCCAGTCCATGCAACGCCGCCATTGGGATGAGTAAAAGGGAGGATACTTCCGTCTCTCTCTCTCGACAAGGGGTGGAATGGTGGTTGGTGAGATGGGGGAGGAGGAGGAGGCAATGTCGTGATGAACCATTCTGGTTCCAGGTGAAAATTTTTCTCGAACCTGACGGTGACGGGACGCGTGCTTGCTGCCTGAGATCAGAATCGTGGGCAGACTAAGGGTCCGTCTGGTGGAGACGTGTCCGTTCTATCTTGAGGCTCGCCGTGTCACCTGAGCACTAATTAAGGCAAGACGGTGGAGATGTGGCTGTTGGTCCTTCCTCTTTTGTCTTCCCGTCGACACACCTTGGGTACCAGTAAAGGTAACCTCCCTACCTAAAAGACGTGGCTATATACCTGGAATCTACTTGGGGGTCGGGGTGTCGGTGGGACCGCTAAGCTGTTGGTCTTTTTCTTTTGCCGTCCCAGAGCAGACACGTAGGCGTATCCATAGAGGTACCTCTCTACCCAAAAGACGTGAGTGGTTACCTTGGGTCGGCCTACTGTCGGTGGGGGCCACGCCAGCCGTCGGTCCTTCCTCTTTCGCCATCGTGAGGCTCAGGTCAAATCCTGGAGCGGACGCCCGGACGAGCACCTCCCTGCCTACAAGACGTGGCTGGCTACCTTGAATCATCACAGAAACCCGTCCAGCTGGAATGGAGTAGTGGTTAACTCGTTGCCCTCCCACAACGAACGTAGAAGGCAGAAACTCGGGTTCGAACCCCGATTCCAGCAGGCTTTTTTTTCCTTTTTTTTGGCTTTTGGGCGGATACGGTTCGATTACCGTTTACACTGCCCAAATGCCGAAAGGATATGGGCGTATAAAAGGGCTCACCAGCATAAAGAACCAGCTGTTAACCCCAAAAGCCGCATATGATATTGCACACGTGAAAGCGTACGAATAGGTGGTGATGCCGGCTGCCGGTCGCTGGCGATTCCATTCGATACCGGGATCAGGGGTGATCATTTATTGCAAGGGCTAGGAAGAATAAATGAGAAGCCGGATAGTGGTGGGCAGTTGATGAGACAAATGAATTGGCCTTTTTGGGATCGTTTGCTTCCAGTGCCAACCAACTGCTATTGGGGCATGACGGTGAAGATCACGCCCCAGCTGCCGGTCCTTTCTCTTTTGCTATCGCGAGGCCCAGGGAATCTACTGTAGGGCCTCGCCTGTTGATACAGCCGCTGGCCACCTCCTTTGCCACGCCGTTTGCCACCTTTTTTGCCAGCTCCTAAGCTGGGCCCAGCACGATAAATATATAAAGCCGGCCACCCTCCCACCTTTGGATTTAGAAATTTTTGACGGCCAAAGGGCCGGGGG
>PYSS01000177.1:10180-53203 GCA_003049465.1 Magnaporthiopsis rhizophila
GGGGGGGGGGGGGGGGGGGGGGGGCCTAAGGGCCAGGCAAGTTGCAAATAGGACCAAATGTGATAGGTCATGCCACGAGCCGGTCGTTGGTAGGGACCAGGATGGTATTATTGTTAGAGATGGAGAGAGGAAAAGGAAGAGGTGCTGCTCGAGGGAAAGACGGAGGCCTGGCGCCCGATATATACGTGAGCCCGGGGCTTAGGGGCTTGCCCCCTAAGTCCCGAGATCCGTGCTCAGCACGGATCCGTAACACCAAATAAAATAAAATGTTTTTTTTTTTTTTTACTACCGTCCGAATTAGGAAATTTGTTTGCAAATGTGACATAACAAGCAGCCGCAGCAGCAGCAGCCGTTACCAGCCTCAACCGCAGATGATGACGGGCTGCCCTCCGCCCCAGCACCAGGAGTTGGAATGCCAGCTTTTGCACATGCTCGCCGTGCGGCGGCTGCATGCTGGCTACGTGCCTGCCATGTATCCGCAAGTTTCGCCAGACCCCATCTGCTGCACCACAAGCCTCCTCCTGTTCGCGACCCCAAAACCCAAAACGAACAGTGGTGGGCAAGTAGTCAGAGCGCATGGTTGACCCCTCGCTTAAAAGGTACGAGGTTTTAACCCGGAGTGCCTGATTATGGGCGGAATCACCTAGGTACATGGGCCTGGACTTCGTTTACGCCATGATTAAGCGCACGGAGATGCGCGGGAAGTTCGGCATCGGGGGCAGCGGTTTCGGCGACTCCTGCGCCATCCTCCTACTGGTTGGTGCCCGTGCTGCGTTGTTCTCCAAAACGCAAGTTCCGGGCGGTTCTTGTGCCCGATGGGATGCACTTTACTTACGAAACCCGCCGAAAATAGGACAACGAGGTCGGGTCCCGTGTTAGCGGCGAGCCCGGCCACGCGGCAATTGTTACAGTTTTGGTTTGATATTAATGTATCCAGCCCCGTGGTGCAGTGGTTCAGCACCGGGCGAACCTTTTTCGAAAGGTCGCAGGTTCGACTCCTGCCAGGGGCACCAGGTTTTTGTGTTTCGTGCGAACGTTGCACGCAAAAAAAACCTTAAACCACCTCAACATTTCCCCACACGTAACAAATCCAAAAATCGCCCCACAGATAATAACAGCCCTTATCTGCTATCGAAGATCCACAAAACGAAAACAACGCATCCCCACGTCGATCCAGGCAAAGGCCACTCGTTAGGCTTGCATTATGGGTTTTTTCCCCAAACCGTGCAGTTGGGGGCTGCACATAAGAAACAAAAAAACAAACAAGCACAAGGATAAACCGAACTGGTCCACCGGGATAAGCTGCACCGAAGTTGCCGCTAGGGGAAAGAATTACCGATAACGATAACGCCCGAATAATAAAGCGGGGGAATAAAAAAGGCGCCGGAGGAAAGGAAAGGGTGCGCTATTAAGGCGGCAGGTCCTGGAAAAAAAACAAGGCTCGTGGAAGGGGCCGGTTTGGCCAGGGTGGAACAAGATAAGTGGGTAAAAAGGAGGATATGAGAAACCCATAACGACCTTGCAAATAAGCATGCTCGTAATCGTGCCAGTGGGTTCGGTACGCTCGTGATCGTATTTGTTTAATTATTAACGCTTAGATAGCTATAAGCCAAAAATAGCACGAAGCGGACGCGGATAGGAGGGAAAACGCTAAACGTGGGAAAGGTTTAATCCGGCCCTGTACCAGGGAACGGTTACCCCCCCCAAGATGTATCAAGATAGGTAATTACTCCCTATGGCTTATATAAGTCGAAAGGGGTAAATAAATCTATATTAATGCATCCAGGTAGGAACATTAAAGCGGTATGCCTTTTAAAGTTTCGGTGATGACCGAATGTCCTTCTTTTCTTATCCCGGCTGACTCGTTTAGGAGGCGGGCATGTCCGACTGCCTCGCCGTAGCAGCCGCTTGCCGCGGAGTCGGAATCTGCCTCGTTCGTTTTATATAAATACCTTTGGGTGCTTCTGTCGAAAAGAATTTGTTTTTTTTTTCCCTTTCTCCATCATCAGATTTCGATCTCTCTTCTCCTTCCCGTTCATTCCTTTGTTTTCCTTTTATCGTCTCATACAGTCTTTTCCAAACAAATACGATTTACTTTTTGCTTTCTTCCGACTTTTAAAAGCAACTCAACAACAACCGCCAAAAATGCAAGTTTCCAAAGTCGCCCTCCTCATGGCCCTGACCGCCATCGGCGCCATCGGCGCCCCGACCCACGACTTCGAAGCCGGTTTGGAACACGGTGGCGTCACCGTCAACAAGCGCTCCCAGAATGGCATGGGCGGCCCGCTCGGCCCGCGCCCTAAGCAATACAATCGTCCAGAGCTCCGTACCAACTTGGAGACGGTTCACGACAGCAACAAGGAAGGTCATGGAATGGGCCGATCGACCGGTCGCAGATTTGGTAGCGACGAGTTGAAAAAGCCCAAGAAGTCCCACGTTTCCCAGTATCCCACATCTGGTACTGTAAACAAGCCAACCAGGATCGAACAGAGCAAGGCTGGGAAAAAGGGTGGAGGGTCTAAGTAAACCGGCGTTTGTTACCGCGGCTATGGTAACAATTGGTTAAATGCACGGGCGGGGCGGCGTGGTAGCAAACCCCACAACGGAAGACCCTTGTACCTTGGTCGAGCTCCGTGCTTTTTTTTTTCATTTCAACTGTCACACGGGGATTGCCGTTCAGGCGCTGGCCCCCTGGTACTAACGAACACCAGAACGTCAGGCGATTGGGGCGGTTCCGTGAATATAAAACCCTTGTTACAATCACAGGCCTTCTGCTCCTAGGGTAGGGCACCTAGGGGCAGTATTCAGCAGTATTGGTCTTGTAAGGTTGCTTTGAACGTGATCTGTGGTCTGGTAGGAACTGTTGTCTGTTATTGCTTGCCCAAAGGGATGCTTTAGAGCTAACTTAGGTTAACTGATGCCGAAGCCTCAATTAAAAGCTATCTAGGGGAAAAAGCCCTTCCCTTTTATATACCCGAGGCTTTTCGAGCCTTTTGGCGTGCTATATTTGCTATATTCATAACAGTTATAGCACCTGGCCTTTAAGTAAACTGTTACGTAACCTCTAACAGCCTGGCTTTAACTGTTTGGCCCTTGGCCTTTGCAATTGCGGGATAAAAGTATCCTATTAGGGCTTAACCTTCCAACCTTTTTGTTTTTTGCTAGTTGTGATTCTAATACCAGGTTTTCTTTTTAGGCCATATTTTTTTTAGCCATACCTGTTGTCCTATTTGTCTTTAATTTGATAAATGCATTTTTTTCACCTATTTTTATTTATTTTTCTGATAATATATTTAGCCAGGTGCAAAAATGTAAGCTGGCGCTTTTAACCGTTTATCGGGATAATTTTTTTTGCTATTTTATTATTTTTTGTTTTTATACTTTTTTGTTCTAATTATGAGGCTAATAGCTTTATTTAATGTGATATATTTTTTTGTAACCGTTCGCGTTACGAGTAATATATTTATTAAAATTATTCTTACTGCAATATTTTTGGTCCGATACTCGAGTACCTTTTTTTTATAATATTTAGCATATATGCATAAAAAAGCGTTAAAAGCTGCAAAAAAAAATATCGATCGGTTAATGCAAAAATTAAACATTTTTTGGAAATAAAAAAACAGTGGCGAAAAAAACTAACCTGTGCAATCCGTTATAAGATTGCCAGTATTAAGGAACTGGAACGGATTAAACAAAAGGAGAAGGCCGCAAAAATGGCTGCTTTTGCCCCCCTTAATTCCCTGTTTTTCGGGCTTTTTTTACTGCTTTTTATCTGGGCAAACCTTAGGGTTATTCCTGATCCCGATTTATTTGCCTTTTTTAATTAGATTGGTTATTTTTTTTCAATAACCTTTTTTAGTTATATAGCGCAATAATAATATATTTGTTTTTAAACGAAAAGCCCTGGGTTTAACTTTTTTAATATAATTTAGGTATATAACCAGAAACGTTCACGCTTTTTTGTTTGCATAGCACATTTATTTTGCTTCTTAACCCTTTTATAATTATTTTTGCCGATATTTTTATAAAACTTTCCGGCAATTTATAAAGTTTATTTTTTTTACGTATTATATTTGTATTTATATCCTGCCCATTTAACCAAATACGATTATTTACCGTAATATATTTTGTTATTAAGGATTTTTTTAATTTCCTATTTTTGGTTTGGGTTGATTTCTATTAATTTTATGCTTTCGAACTAAACAGTGCTAATCTAGCAAAAAAATGTAAAAAAAAGGGTAAATTTTTATAATTAACAATAATTAAAATTTATAATTAATTTTCAAAATTATTTTTTTAATTTTAAATAATCCAAACTTTTTATAATTCAGTTTATTATTTGGCCGTTTTATTTTAATATTGCAGCGTAAAAGATAAATGTTATCCCTTTTTTTAAAAATTAGTTTTTTAAACTTTTTTTTATTTGTTTGGATAAATATGCATTTCTGAAATAATCCGTAAAATTTGTGCCTATTGGCTTTATTTTTAGCGTAATTTTTATAATCTTTTATTATTTTGCAAATTGTGGTTTGGGTTTCGGTAAATCCGTAATATTATTATAGTTTTTTCCAGGTTTTGGTTATTTTTTAATATTTATAAACCAACTAATTATAAATTTGTTAAATTTTTTTAGGGGTTTATTTTTTAAGGTGCAATTTTTGCTAGCATTTGCTATGCTAAAACTAAAAACCCGTTTGGTTTTTATATTAAGATTATGTGCATGTTTAGTGGCATTTTATCCTTATGGTTCAATTTATAGCTTAATGCATTTATCTGTCCGTTTTCCGATTTCTTTTTATATTTAATCTGTAAATTATAATCCTGGAAAAATTAATATCACCGGATTTGTTATTTATTTAATATTTGGCAAATAATAAAATGTGCTAAATTTTTATAATTTGTATAAATTATAACCTAATGGTTTATTTGGCACAAATATACCTTTTATTTTTTTAATATTCAAATAATAATTATAAATTTTTTATTATGGATTGGGTAATTTAGTTTCGGTTTATTAAGCATATATAATAGGAAAATATAAAGGTGCAGCTTTTTATTATTATTTTATTGGCTAAATTGGGCCCCGATCGCCAAATCCGATATATCGGTTTTAATTTTAAAAGGTTTATCGGGGTTTAATAAAGTTAATACTGGTTTTTATATTATAGCTTTTTTTAGCAAATTAAAAATCTTTTATTTTTATATCCCTTAATGGAATTGGATATTATTTTGGTAAAATTTATAAATAAAAGCGCTATTTTGCTAAAATTCCGGATAAACCGGCGGTAAAAATTTAAAAAGCCCAAAAAGCCTTATATTTTTTTAATATTAATTGGTTTAGGCTATTTCTTAATTGTTTATACCTTTTCGCGTTTTATTTGTACCTGTTTTGGTATAACCATATATTTTAAAAAGGTAATTTTTTATATTCGCTATGCGCATTTTTCGGGTTTAAATAAAAGTTTTGCATTTTGCAACTTTTGCAAAATTTTGTGCATATATTTTTTATATTTTTTTAGCATTTCCGAAAAAATCAAAATATTATCCAGATAAACAAATATAAAAATATTTAAATATTTTCGTAACATATGGTTAATTATCCGCTGGAATATAACTGGTGCATTAATAAATCCGAAAATTTTTACCAATAATTTATATATTTCCAGCCGGATTTAAAAAGTGGTTTTTTATTTGTTTCCTTTTTTAATTTTTAAGAAATTATATGCTTTGTATAAATTTAAAACTATAAATTATTTGGCTTTGTTAAATTTGTTTTATAATTTATTAATAAAAAGCAAAAAATATTAATTTTTTATTATAATTTTATCTAATAAATAATAATCGATATATATTTGTTTTTTTTTGTTTTTTTAAGGATAAATAATATTTTATATTTTATTGGAAAATCCGAAAATTAAATAATGCCTTATTTTAGGTTTTTTGCAAATTATTTTGTAATAACTTTTGTTATTTGGGGTTTAACCGGTATAATTTTTAATAATTAACTTATATTTCTGGTTTAAATTGAATTTTATAATTAAACAATTCATATTTCGGAAATATTATTCCCAAGTTTTTTTTGGTATAATTTTTAGTACCGGTGGTATTTTTCAGGAACATTTTTCAAGTATTCGCGTGTTTATTTATTAGGCGGATTATAATTTTGATTATAATCCTTTATAATTTTTATTTTTTAATTCTTAATCTTGATTATACCTTTTTTTAAATTATAATTTTGGTTATAATTTTTTTTTATAATTTTGCCTTTATTTTTGGGATTTTTTGCTGTTAAGGTTAATATTGCCTAATAATTATAAGTTTATTAGTGCAGTTTGTTAGGCTTAATTGCCAAATTTTGCTATTATTATAGCAATTTTATCTGGCTTTTATTTTTTATGGTCCGGGGCCTGTAATTATTGGGCTTTTTTGTTTTCCGATAATAATTTTTTTTATTGGATTTTTTCCAAAATTTAATTTATTAGGGGATTAAACTTTTTAAACCAGGGGAAACCCAAAATTAGATTTTTTCCTTTTATATTGTTACGACCACGGCCAGCAGGACAGAGGGGTTGGGAGGCTAGGCCCCAACGGGACGCCTTTATCCCGCAGTTGCAAAAGCCAGGGTACCGGAGGTCATATAACAAGCTTATCTAAGGCCAGGTGCTATATTTGCTATAAACATAGCATATATAGCACGCCAAGGCCAGGTGTTATATTTGTTATAAATATAGCACATATAGCACAGATATGATACGGAGGGGTTACAGGTACATAAAAGGATATTTTTGTCCTGTTTAAAGGAGGTTTTTAACTAAGGTTTCGGTATTAATTAATTTAAGTTAGCTTTAAGGTATCCCTTTGGGCAAGCAATAACAGATAATATTTTTACCAAACCCCCAAATTATGTGCAAAGTAACCTTGTAAGATCAGTATTGCTTAATACTGCCCCTAGATACTTTATTTTAGAAGCAGAAGGTTTGTGATTATAATATTTTAACTAATCCTATTCAACATTTACCGAAGGTATAAATAATAAATAATTATATTAATTGCAATTAAAAAAATTAAAACCGTTATTATTAATAACAAAAATTATGATAATTTTGCCACGGCCGTAAGGATTTCTATTAAAAAATTTGAAAAATTTAAAAAAATACCCAAAATAATCCTTATTTATAAATTTCTTACTCCGGATAAGTATAACAGAAAGGAAGGCAAATTTAAAATCTTTTTTACGAAATACAAAAGTTGTTTTAAATTTTATCAGGATAATTTCCAAAACAATTACCAAAAAATAGCGTATACTATTATTTGCTTTAATAGCAAAATTAAAAACTGGTTCAAATTTGTATAGGCCGATCATTTTAAAAGAAATAACAAATCGAGCAAATTTATCAAACTAATATTTGCGAATTTCGAAAAGTTTGGTAAAAAATTGCCAAAATATTCGGGTAAATGGATAAAAAGCAAATAGCCGAAAGAAAGTTATTTTAGCGGTGCTAAAAAGGATTAACATTTATTTATGCTGCTAAATTTTAACAATTTATTAATAAATTTGACTGGACGGAAAATACCAAAATGTTTCAGTTTTATTAAGGATTAAGGAATAATATAAAGGATAAATTTGCAAAAAAAAAGGCTTAAAAATTTTGTTAATTATATTACCAAAAGCATTTATATTAGCGACAAATTATATAAATAATACCTGAAAAAAAGGTTTAATAACCCTAGCCAATGCAATAAAGCAATAAGATAAACCAGAAAAAAGCCAGATAATAATAATTTATTACGCATGGAATGCATTCAGGATTTATGGATTTATTTGCAGGGGTTATATATTTTTAGTAACAGCAAAAATAGCACGGAAAACAAAAATGCATTAAATAACAAAATGCCAAATACGGAAATTGTTTTAAATACAAATAACAGGGGTATATTAAAAAGGATTATTCCCAAAAACAGTTTGCAGTTATTCGATACATGGATCAGGAAAAAGCCCTATATTTTGGGGCCTTATATAGCTGGATATATTGCTTTAATAATAAATATTTTATATATAAGTTGGATAAGGACGGGACGGGCTGGTACCCCTAATGGAGGGTTACTGTTACCTAATAAATCGATTGGTTAAAATTTAGTTGCGATAAATGCAAGGATAAAAAAATGGACAAATTCGAGGAATCAGAATATAATGGTTTGGAATGGTTGTACTGGTCAGATAGGATCCTTATAACAATTAAGCTTAAAGAATTGGCCAGGCAAAAAATGCTAGGACCGGCCAGTAAGCTTGCAAAAAATATTACCGAAGCTTTGCGGAAGGAGCGGCGCGCTTTATAGCAAATTATTGCAATATTTAGGAGTTTGTTAACCCAGAAAAAAGTATTGGAAATATTTATTAAGGATAAGAATAAAAGAAGTTTTAATACCGATGCTAAAATTGACCAAAAGCTATTTGGATAAATGTATTTAACCAGGAAATTAGGAGGAGAAAACCTCAAATTGGGTAAGTTTTGGGCAATTATAAAAGCAGATTCCAGTGTAACCCAGGAATAGTATACCGAAATAACGAATATAGGAAAAACGTATACCGCACACCGAGAATAGGGCAAGGTGTTTTACCAAAAAGTTTATATTTATACTTATAAAATATTAGCGTACTTGTTATTTAAAATATGGCCAAACAATCCGGAGGAATCCGGAAATTATAAACTGTATTGCAGGGTGCTTATAATAAAAAATAATGGATAATATTTGGATTAGGGCCGAAATAACCAAATTATTCATTATTACGAAAAAAATATGCACCAAATACAGTATTAAAAAAACGATCCATTTTTATATTAGCAAAATTATATAATTATAAAAGATTATAAAAATTTGGCGGTAAATGGCCCTGGGTATATTGGGATTTTTTGGGCGAAATATTTATATTATGCCTATAATAATTATTTGTTTAAAAAACTGAAAAATAATTGGTTTTTAATAAAAAATAACGAAAAGCTTTAAGCCCTGCCCAAATAAAAACAGCAATTGCCTAAATGGCAAATTGTGTTACGCGATTATATTAAAAAAATAGCCATATTTGCTTTAACACCCCATTATTTTATGGCATGGATAGCAGGATTATTTTTGCATTATATTTGCAAAAAAGTGAAATACAAATGCCATGTTGAAAAAAAGGCCAGAAATTGGCAAACTGGATAATTTTATTTCGGTTACCAGTATAAGCCAAAAAATTAGGATATTTTACCGGAACAAGGGTCCGGTACGGATGGAAAAAAAATAAATTAAAACAATCCTAGCAAAAATTACGGGTAATTACCCGCTATATATCAGAAAAATAATTAAATAGCAAGGATAATAATTAATAATAATGGTTAATTGCGGATTTAACAAAAATTATATTGCATTAGGAACGGTAGTAAAGTACGGTATACCGATACATTAAAAATAACAGTTATACGGCTTTAGAACCGTGGAAAAAAAACCAGTTACTTATAATAATGGGGTAATTAATTTAAAAATAGATCGATTTAAGTTCGAAATTGCAGGAAAAATTTATAAGGTTATTTTGGATGTTATAAATATAAAAGGAAGAGATTCAATTTGGGTTTTTTTTGGTTTAAGGAATTTAATCCCCTAATAAATTTGGTTTCGGAGGAAATTTAATGAAAGAAATTATTATCGAAAAATAAGGAAGCCTAATAATTATAGGCCCTGAACTATAAAAATAAAAGCGAGATAGGATTATTATAATAATAGCAGAATTTGGCAATTAATTTTGGCAAATTATATTAATAAATTTGCAATTATCAGGCAGCATTGGCCTTAATAGCAAAAAATCCCAAAAATAAGGGCAAAGTTATAAAAAAAATTATAACCAAAATTATGATTTACAAAAAGGCATAACTAAAATTAATAATTAAAAAACAAAAATAGTAAAGGATTACAACCAAAATTACAATCCGCCTGATAAATAAGCATGCTAATATTTAAAAAATGTTTTTAAAAAATATTATCAATATTGGAAACTGTTTTGGAAAAGTTTGGGAACAGGATTTCCGGAATACAAACCGTTTAATTACAAAATTAAGCTTAAATTAAAAGTATAATTTAATTACCAAAAATTATACTGGTTAAACCCCAAATAGCAAAGATTATTATAAAAATAATTTGCGGAAAACCTGAAATAAGGTATTATTCGATTTTCGGATTTTCCTGTAGGATATAAAATATTTTTTGTTTTTAAAAAAAATGGAAAAAAACGGACATATATCGATTATTATCTGCTAAATAAGGTTATAATAAAGGATTAATATTTTTTATTTTTGATTAATAAATTATAAAATAAAATTAATAAAATTAAATGGTTTACGGCTTTGGATTTATATAAAGCATATAATTTATTAAAAATTAAGGAAAAAAATAAATAGAAAATTATTTTCCGAACCCGGTTAAAAATATATAAATTACTGGTGATAATTTTTGGGCTTACCAATATGCCAGTTATATTTTAACGGATAAATAAATATATATTGCAAAAATATTGGGATATTTTTGCATTTATTTATCTAAATAATATTTTAATTTTTTTGGAAATGTTAAAAAAAAATAAAAAATATATATGCAAAATTTTGCAAAAGCTATAAAATGCAAAGCTTTTAATTAAGCCCGAGAAATATGCGTGGCATATATAAGAAATTATTTTTTTAAAATGTATAATTATATTAGGTTAAATACGGATAAAACCTAAAAAAGTACAGGCTGTAAAGGAATAGCCCAAATTAACCAATATTAAAAAAATACAAGGTTTTTTGGGCTTTTTGAATTTTTATCAATAATTTATCCGGAATTTTAGCAAAATAATGCTTTTATTTACGAATTTTACCAAAAATAACCCCCAGTTTTATTAAAAGATGCAAAAATAAAAGGTTTTCGATCTATTAAAAAAAGCAATAATATAAAAGCCAGTGTTAGTTTTACCAGATTTAAATAAATTTTTCGAGGTTAAAATTAATATGTTGGATTTTGCGATTAAAACCTAATTTAACCAATAAAATAATAACAAAAAGCTATATTTTTGTGCTTTTTTATTATATAAGTTTTACGGACCGGAACTGAATTGTTACGACCACAGCTGGCAGGGGGCGGAAGGGCTGGGGCTAAACCCCCAGCGGGATACCTTTACCCCGCAGTTATGCAAGCCATGGGCCGAATAATTAAGGCCAGGAGGGAGTTACGTAACTAGGCACTTACCTAAGCACGGGTAACATAACTGATATGTTTGCTATATAATATAGCAAACATAGCACGGTAATATATTCGTTATGCAATATAACAAATATAGCACGGTAATATATTCGCTATACAATATAGCAAATATAACACAAATATGGTAAAAAAAATTACGGATATATAAGGGAGGATTTTTATTGTGCTAAATAGTTCTTAACTAAGGGTTTGGCATCAGTTAGCCTAAATTAGCTCCAAAATAATCCTTTAGGCAAGCAAAATACAGATAACTGTTTTACCAGACCCCCAGATCACATACAAGGCAACCTTGCACCCCAATACTGCTTAACACCGCCCTTAAATACCTTACCCTAAAAATAAAAGGCTTATAATTGTAACATTTTAACTGATTCTGTTCAGCATTTACCGAAAATACAAGCAATAAGTAATTATATCAACCGCAGTTAAAAATATCAAAATTATTACCATCGATAGCAAAAATTATAATAATCCTGCCATTATTTTAAAAATTCTTATCAAAAAGTTCGAAAAACTCAAAAAACAGCCCAAAACCACTCCAATTTACAAATTCCCCACCCCAAACAAATATAATAGGAAGGAAAATAAGCTTAAAACTTTTCTTACAAAATATAAAAGCTATTTTAAGTTTTATCAGGATAATTTCCAAAACGATTACCAAAAAATAGCTTATACCGCTATTTGTTTCAATAATAAAGTTAAGGACTGGTTTAAACCTGTATGGGCCGATTATTTTAAAAAAAATAACAAATTAAACAAATTTACCAAATTTGGTATTTGCGGATTTTAATAAGTTCGGCGAAAAAATTGCCAAAATATTTGGGCAGGTGGATAAAAAAAAAATGGCCGAAAAAAAGCTATTTTAATTACGCCAAAAAGGACCAGTATTTATTTATACCGCCAAATTTCAGCAATTAGTTAATAAATTTAATTGAACAAAAAATACCAAAATATTTCAGTTTTATTAAAAATTAAAAAATAATGTGAAAAATAAACTGGCCAAAAAAAAGGCCCAAAAATTTTGTTAATTATATTACTAAAAATATTTATATTAGTAATAAGCTATATAAACGATACCTGAAGAAAAAGGTTTAGTAATTTCAGCCAGTACGATAAAATAATAAAATAAACCAGAAAAAAGCCAAACAGTAACAATTTATTATATATGGGACACATTTAGGATTTATAAATTTATTTGCAAAAATTATATACTTTTAGCAGTAAAAAAAACCGCACAAAAAATAAAAATATATTAAATAACAAAATGCCAAAAACAAAAAATGCTTTAAATACAAATAATAGGGATATATTAAAAAAAATTATCCTTAAAAATAATAATTAGCAATTATTTAATATATAAATCAGAAAAATAACCTATATTTAGAAATATTATTTAGCTGGATATACTGCTTTAATAATGGATATTATATGCACAAATTGGATAAAAACAGATTAAATTAGTACTTTTAACAAAAGCTGGCAACCATTTAACAAATTAACAAATTATAATTTTTAAAAAAAAAAATTAAAAACCAGGAAAAAAAAAGTTTAAAAGGAACAGGGCAGTTATATTAGTTTAATAAGGCACCAATAAATTTTAAAAATAAAAAATTTGCCCGGGATCCTACCACGGTACTATTGGAAAAATAAAATGCATTTTAATAGGTTTTATTAATATTTAAAAGGTTATTAATCCAAAAAAAAGTATCGAATATTTCGGTTAAAAATAAAAAAGGAAATTTTAATTAAAAACTGCTTGGATAAATATATTTAACCAAAAAGCGGAAAAATAAAAATTTCAAATTAAGGAAATTTTGGGCATCCGCAAAAAAAAACCCCAAAAAATATAAAAAATAGCGCACAAATATAATAAATAAAAAAAAAATATATATTATGCTTAAGGATAAAAATGGAGCATCCTATTAAAAAATTTACACTTATACCTATAAAGTGCCGGTGTACTTATCATTCGAAATATGGCCCAATAATTCGAAAAAACCCGAAAATTGCAAACTGTACCGCAAAATGCCCGTAATAAAAAATAATAATCGGTATTTAAATTAAGGCCGAAATAATTAAACTATTATTTATTATGGGAAAAATATACACCAAATACGGTATTAAAAAAACGATCCGTTTTTATACTAGCAGGATTATATAATTAGTGGGGATTATAAAAATTTGGCGGTAAACAGTCCGGGGCACACAGGAATTTTTTAAGCAAAATATTTATATTACGCTTATAATAATTACCTGCCTAAAAAGTTAAAAAACGATTAATTTCCAGTAAGGAATAGCAAAAAATTTTAAGGCTTGCTAAAATAAAAATAGCAATTACCCAAATGGCAAATTATATTACGCAATTATATTAAAAAAACAGCAATATTTGCCTTAATATTTTATTATTTTATAATATATATAGCAGGATTATTATTGCATTATGTTTGTAAAAAACCAAAATACAAATTTTATACCGAAAAAAAGGCTAAAAATTAGCAAATTGGATAATTTTACCCAGGTTACCAGTATAAGCCAAAAAATTAGGGTATTTTACCGGAACAAAGGTTTGGTATAAATAAAAAAAAATAAATTAAAAGGATCCTAGCAAAAATTACGGCAAATTATTTATTTTATATTAAAAAGGTGGTTAAATAACAAGGATAATAATTAATAATAATAATCGATTGCGGATTTAACAGGAATTATATTGCACCAAAAATAATAATAAGGTATAATATACCGATATATCGAAAATAATAATTATACAGTTTTAAAACCGTGAAAAAAAAACCAGTTATTTATAACAGTAAAATAATTAATTTGAAAATAAAACGATTTAGGTTCGAAATTATAAGGAA
This sequence comes from Magnaporthiopsis rhizophila, assembly GCA_003049465.1. Taxonomy (NCBI): domain Eukaryota; kingdom Fungi; phylum Ascomycota; class Sordariomycetes; order Magnaporthales; family Magnaporthaceae; genus Magnaporthiopsis; species Magnaporthiopsis rhizophila. Next base: position 24,310 of record PYSS01000177.1, read on the forward strand.
AATTTATAAGGTTATTCTGAATATTATAAATATAAAAGGAAAAAATTTAATTTTGGGTTTTTTTTGGTTTAAAAAATTTAATCCTTTAATAAATTGGGTTTCGGAGGAAATTTAATAAAGGAAATTATTATCGGAAAATAAAAAAGCTTAATAATTACAGGCCCCGAACTATAAAAAACAAAAGCCAGATAAAATTGTTATAATAATAGCAAAATTTAGCAATTAATTTTAGCAAACTGTACCGATAAAATTATATTTATCAGGCAATATTAGCCTTGATAACAAAAAATCCCAAAAATAAAAGGCGGGTTATAAAAAAAAATATTATTAAAATTATAACCCAAAAAAATAATACAATTAAGGATAAAGGTTCAAAAATAAAAATAATAAAAAATTAAGGCTAAAATTATAATCCGCCTAATAAATAAGCGCGCCAGTATTTGAAAAATATCCCCAAAAAATATTATAAATATTGGAAATTGTTCCAGAAAAACCTGAAAACCGTATTTTTAAAATATGGGCCGTTCAATTATAAAATTAAGCTTAAACCAGAAATATAACTTAATTATCAAAAATTGTACCGGTTAAACCCTAAATAACAAAAATTATTGCAAGAATAATTTGCGGAAAATTTACAAAAAAGTATTATCCGATTTTCGGATTTTTCAGTGGGATACGGAATTTTGTTTGTTTTAAAAAAAACGGAAAAAAACGGATGTATATCGATTATTATCCGCTAAATAAGGCTATAATAAAGGATCAGTATTTTTTGCTTTTTATCGATAAGTTATAAACAAATTCGGTAAAGCTAAATGGTTTATAGTTTTGGATTTATACAAAAAATATAGCTTATTAAAGATAAAAAAAGGAAACGAATAAAAAATTACCTTTTAAATTTGGCTGGGAATGTACAAATTATTAATGATAATTTTTAGGTTTATTAATATGCCAGCCATTTTTCAAAAAATAATTAATTATATATTACAAAAATATTTGGATATTTGTGCATTTGCTTATTTAAATAATATCCTGGTTTTTTCAGAAATATTAGAAAAATATAAAAAATATATGCATAAGGTTTTGTAAAAATTGTAAAATGCAAAATTTTTAATTAAACCCGAGAAATATGCGTAACATATACAAAAAATTATTTTTTTAAGGTATATAATTATACCGGGTTAAATACGGATAAAACCCAAAAAGGTACAGGTTATAAAAAAATAGCCCAGATTGATTAATGTTAAAAAAGTACAAGGTTTTTTGGATTTTTTAAATTTTTACTAATAATTTATCCGGAATTTTAGCAAATTAGCCTTTTTATTTATAAATTTTACCAAAAATAACCACCAGTTTTATTAGGAAATGTAAAAATAAAAGGTTTTTAACCTGTTAAAAAAAGTTATAATATAAAAGCCAATATTAATTTTACCAAACCCAAATAAACTTTTCGAAATCGAAACCGATATATTAAATTTTGCAATTAGGGTATAATTTAATCAAAAAAATAATAATGGAAAATTATATTTTTGTGCTTTTTTATTGCATAAATTTAATAAACCGGAATTAAATTATCCGATCTATAATAAAAAGTTTATAATTATTATTTGAGTATTAGAAAAATGAAGGATATATTTGTGCCAGGTAAATTATTAGGTTATAATTTATATAAATTATAAAAATTTTGCGCATTTTATTATTTGTTAAATGCTAAATAAATAATAAATCCGGTAAAATTAGTTTTTTCAGAATTATAATTTACGAATTAAATATAAAAAAGGTTTGGAAAACAAATAAGCGAATGTTTTAAACCGCCGATTGGATCACAAAAATAAAATACCGTTAAAAATGCACACGGTTTTAATATAAAAACCAAACGGATTTTTGGTTTCAGTATAATAAGTGCTAGTAAAAACTGTATTTTAAAAAAAATAAACCCCCGAAAAAATCCAATAAATTTATAGCCAAATGGCCCATAATTATCAGGAAATAACCAAAACTTGGAAAAAATTGCAGCAGTATCACGGGTTTAAAAAAACCCGAGTTATAATTCGGAAAATAATAAAAAAATGCAAAAATTGCGCTAAAAATAAAGCTAGCAGGCACAAACCTTACAAATTATTTCAGCTTTTATTAGTGTTTAGTAAGGTATAGCAAAAAGTTATGATAGATTTTGTGGTTAAGCTTTCCAAATCGAAAAAGCCCCTGATAAATATCCAATATAATAGTATTTTAATAATAATAAACAGGTTTACTAAATATACTTTATTTTTATTTTATAAAAAAAGCAGTAATATTATAAAACTGGTATATATTTTTATTAAAAATGTAATATTAAAATACGGAATATCCGATAAATTAATTACGAATCGAGATAAATTATTTATAAGCAAATTTTGGAGGATTTTAATGGTCAAATTTGAAATAAAGCACGTATTATTAACAGTTTATTATCCCAAAACGGATGGATAAATAAAACGGATAAACCAAATTATAAAGCAGTATTTATATTATTATATTAATTATAAATAAATTAATTGGGTATAATTATTTTTATAGCCTAATTTGCTTATAATAGTTTAATATACAAAAGTATAAAAATTACCCTATTTTTTGCAAATTATAGGTTTATATTTATAATATATAAAAAACCTAAAATAAAAAGGAATATTTTAGTAGCGGAAATACAGGTTACCAAAATAACCAAATTATATAAACATTTGCAAAAAAAGCTTAAAAAGCTTCGGAAATGCATATTTACCCAGATAAATAAAAAAAAGCTCGAAAAATCAACTTTTAAAAAAAAAATAATGTTTATCTTTTGCGCCGCAATATTAAAACAAAACGGCCAAATAATAAGCTGGATTATAAAAAATTCGGACCGTTTAAAGTTAAAAGGGTGATTTTGCCAGTTAATTATAAACTTTAATTACCGCCAATTATAAAAATCCACCCTATTTTTTACGTTTTTTTGCTAAAACCGGCATTGCCTGGTTCGAAAAGCATAAAGTTAATAAAAATCGACCCGAACCAAAAGTGGAAAATTAAAAAGGGTTTTAATAACAAAATACGTTATTATAAGCGGTGGTATTTGGTTAAATGGGCAGGGTACAAACACAAGCATAATATATAAAAAAAAAACGAACCTTATAAATTGCCAAAAAGTTTTACGGAAATATCGGTAAGGGCAATTATAAAAAAGTTAGCAAATAAAAAAAAAAAAAAAAGTTGCATTGGAAAACGAACCCAAAACTTTTTAATAAGGATCGAAATGCGTTATTATTGCGCTATATAACCTAAAAAAATTATTAAAAGCTATTAATTTATTCGGTTAAAAAAAGGCAAGCAGGTTAAGGTTCGGATTAACCCCAAGCCTGTTCTAACCAGGAGGTAAAAAAGGGAAATCGGGGGCCAGCAGGTTTGGAGGTGCGGCAGGGGCTTGCACGGCCGCTTTTTCGGCCTTCTTTTGCTCGACCCGCTCCAATTCCTCCACAGCATCAATTTTATAACGGATTATACGCATTTTTTTTTTAAACCACATTTTTTTTTATTTCCAAAAATGCTCAATTTTTATATCGATAAAATAACGCTTTTTTTTAGCAGTTTTTAATTCGGATTTAAATTTAAAATATTAATAATTAAGCTTTTAAAGCTACTTTTAAAAGGGACCCAACATATTATACCAAAATTGCCTTTGGCGAATATATTTAATATAACAGGATAAATCTCGAGGAAAAATTTTGCAGCGAGTGCGGCCCTGGGTTTTACAAGAAAAATAAAAAGGCATATTAAAGGGATTTTCGAAAAAAACGGAAAGAAATTTGTCACGGCGAACCGAAAATGAAATAAGGGTTTTTTGTTTTTGCACCTAACCAAATATTTTGTTAAAAAAAAAAGAACAAAAGGTGGTAAGAAAAAAAAGTATTTATTACCGATAAAAGGACGGGATTGCAGGGTTTTTTTGGCCAAAGGGATTTGGCCTAGAAAGGGAAACCTGGTATTATAACTATAGCTGGCAGAAGGCGGAAGGGCTGGGGCTAAACCCTTAACGGGATATTTTTATCCCGCAATTATGCAAGCCATAAGCCGAATAATTAAGGCCAGGAGGGAGTTACGTAACTAAATATTTACTTAAGTACGGATAATATAACTGATATATTTGTTATATGATATAGCAAATATAGCACAGTGATATGTTCGTTATACGATATAGCAGATATAGCACGGTGATATATTTGTTATACGATATAGCAAATATAGCACGGATATGGTAAGGGAAACTACGGGTATATAAGGGAGGATTTTTATTGTGCTAGGTAGTTTTTGATTGAGGCTTTGGCATTAGTTAACCTAAGTTAGCTTTAAGGCAATCCTTTGGGCAAGCAAAATACAGACAACTGTTTTACCAGACCCCCAGATCACGTGCGAGGCGACCTTGCACCCCAGTACTGCTCAACACCGCCCCTAGGTGCCCTACCCTAGGAGCAGAAGGCCTGTGATTGTAATAATGCTTTAATTTTGCCTCCATCAGGAAAAGCACCTTTATAATCGGTTAATTAGTTAAATATAAGGCGCCTGGGTGGCTAACCTTGTTAAAAAAAAACCATGGGTGGCCAAATTTTCTAATAATCGGAATGCGCTTACCGAGTTTTATTACAAGCTTATTATGCATATTATCAAAATAAATACCTAATTGGTCCATATTTTTAAAATATAGCAGGAAAAAGGTATATATCGGAACCATATGAAAAATAATCGATCCAATTAAAATCTTTAGCATAATCTTCCCAAAACTAAACAGGGTATTTCCTAAACCAAAACGAACATAATATTTAGCTTTGCCAGTGGTTAATTAAAAATTAGGCAAAAAATATTGCAGTGCTCGAAATTGCATAAGGCTGGCGGTTGAAATTTTAGCTGCTCCTGTGTTTAAAATAATGCTGCACTATTTATCTCCGTTAAAAAATATATATTATTGCAATGCCTGTTTTTAATTATTCCTATTCTGGTCCTTATTTAATCGTTGTGGGAAATAGGCCTGGAGGTGGTGCCGGAAAGCCTTATCGGCAAAATAATTTGCAATGGCAGTAATAAAAAGTGCATTGATAACGTTCCTCCTTTATCGTTATTTAACTAATTGTTGGGCTTTAATATTAATTAAGCCTGCAAATTATCTGCAGGTTTATCGTTATCCTTATTACTATTTTTTTTATATTTAAAAAGGAATTGTGCAAAGCTTTTCTTTTAATTGCCACATTTTTGGCAAATATTTTTCCAGCACTTTTTTGTATTTTATTATTTCTCCGGTGTGTATCGTATTAAACGGTAGCCGTGCTTAGCACAAATCCAGTATTTGTTTTTGGAGCTATAAAAGTGCATTTTCCGGGGGCCTTTGCTGTTCCATCTGCCAGTATAATGCTTGTTTCTGAAATTCTTTTCGAATTTGCATTTGATAAAATAATTGCTATAAATAGTAATGTTCTTTTTTATTTGCATAGTGCTGCAAAATTGGAAAACCAGGCCTTTAAATATTTTTTTGGACATAAAAGGGCTATTTTAAGTTTAGGCACTTCCTAAACTGCACGGAGAATACTTGTAACCAGTTGGTAATTTTGCTGATAATCAGGGCCTAAAACTTATTAACAAATTTAAAATTTATCCAAAAAAATCTGAAATATTTCCATTTTATTTTTGCCTGCGTTTGCACTTTTGAAACTGACAATTTGGAATATAATCAAGTTTCAATCCGTATAATACTGTTATTTATTAATTTTTATATCGAAATATTCCTTAAACTTTAGGTAAATTTTTTTAAAAATACAGCCCCTGCCTATAATCTGGATAAAATAAGCTTTGGTTTAACCCGTAAAGATTAATAAAAAAACGCATAAAATTATAAAAAGGGGATATTAAGCGCTTTATAGGTATCTGTAAAAATCAGAACTTTATTATCCAAAATATCGTACTATTTTCCGGAATATTTGTGTGCTTTATTATACATATTTCTAAATGTTTTTACCAAACTTGTATCAAATAATACATTAGCCGTATCCAATGGTGGAAGCATTTGGTACGGGTTAGTAATTTGGCTTTTTGCCCGGTCCTGGGCCAAAAATTTCCGGTAATAATAACCAAATATATAGCTTGCCATGGCTAAAAATCGGTTTTTTTAATTTAGCGGATCAGGAAAATGGATTTTAGCTGATCGATTAATCCTTGGTTTGGAAAGGGGCTATTGCAGGGTTACCGATATTTAATCCCTTTTGCAATAATTATAAGGATTAAGGGAATAGTTATTTGGAAATGGCCGTTTTTATTTAGGGATTGGAAAATAAAAATGGTACTGCGGCTAATTTTTGCTCTGGTAACAGATTGTTCCGTTATAAAAATAATTATTGCATTTTAGCTTATACGCTAATTTGTTTAAGGGATTTCCGGTTAACCGTTTTGTGCTAAATTGGGTATTGTATATTTCCGCCTAAGCCGATAATTTTGCAGGTAAAATTGTAATTTTAAGGGTTTTGCCTTTATTTTAATAATTTATTGTTAAGGGTATTGCTATTCCCCCGATTGCCAGTTTTTAAGCATTATTTATATTGGTTATTAGCCAATCCAGCCTTAAAATATTTTTTTGATTGTTTTTGCCAGGAACCCTAATTTTGCGCTTTGTTAAAAATTTGATCAAAGCTTACAAAATCCGTTTATCAAGGTTATTTATAATTTTCAGGAACAATATGTCGAAATTTTTAAAAAATGCTGATAGGAAAAGTTTGCCGTTTTGATGGTAATTGTTAAGCATAAACTTAAAAATCCAAACGTGGATCCGTTTTATAAAAGCACTGTTAAATATTTTTTTAAATTTATAATTTATCTGCTGCAAAAATTTCAAATCGCAAATATCAAAAATCTTTTTGCTAATCCCTAAAGGTTTAAATAATTCTGTGATAAAATTTTATGGGTAAGTTTCTTTTTGATCGGGAACCCTTTCGGAACTATTCTTTGGTACTCCGAACATTTTATCGGTGGTGCTTATTTAACTATCGAAATCTTATTAAAATAACCGTAACTATTATTTTGGTAAATAAATAAACAAATTTGCCTCGGGGTAATCTTCTGATCCAAAGGCCCACAAAAGCTGGAAAACTGATAATTTAGTCCATTCCGGGGATTATATAACATTTTTTGCTAAGCTTATAAAATCTCCTCAATTGGATTTTATCCTTTCTGCTCGCAATAGAGGCCAGCTGGGAAAAGGATTTATTTGCCTAACAAATATGCTGTCAAGCGGAGAAAAAGCATTCCTTTGCTCCTAAATCTTTTATTAACCTTATCCCTAAATCTTAAAAATCCGACGGGTAAATATTTAGCGCTAAATCCTCTACCTAACCATCTGTGTTGCTTTTCGAGCAACACTGATCAGTATTGGCAGGAAAAGATTTTTTCTATTCAATTGGCTCGGAAATCTCCAAAAAGGGTGAATAATAATTTTTATAATCTGGAAAAGTCCTATAATTGTGCACACCGAAAAAGGAATCTATCTGCCTAAAAAAAGGCACAGGATTGCCCTTTTATAGCTTGGAGGCGATCACCCAAAGGGTGATCTGCCGCTCCAGCCGCACAGGCCGGTTGGCTTGTGCGGGATCCAAAGGGGCCCCAAAGGGTCCCTCCATTCCGTCCTCCTTTTCCGGATCGCACGCGCACAGAATGCTTATTCCGACAGTTTAATTATTTTGGCCCCAATTCAAATGCTGTGTGTTATTTTTTATTACGGGCATTTTGCTTTATAATTTGCAATTTTCAGATTTTTTTAAATTATTAGGCTATATTTTAAATAATAAATATATTGGCACAATATAAGTATAAATATAAATCCTTGAATAAGGCACCTTATTTTGGTTTCCAAATATAATATATATTTTCCCATATTTGCTATTATAGCATGCCGTTTTTTAGGTTTGTTAGGTTCAGTTTTTGCGGATGGCCAAAATTTGCCTGACTCAAAATTTTTTTTTGGCCTTTTGGTTAAATATATTTATTTTAATAATTTTTGGTCGATTTTGGTATCGTGTTAAAATTTTCTTTTTTGCTGGAAATATTTGGTACTTTTTTTAAATTGAGAATTTTTTAAAAATTGCCAAAGCTGGTTAAAAAATGCGCCGTTTTTTTACAGGGTTTTAATAGCATTTTCAATAGGCATACTGGCCGATTCCGGTGCTTTTTGCTTTTTTAATCCTTAAAATTCGATTGTTATAAATATTTTGTTTAACTAAAACGATTATTTTAAACCATTATTTTTAAATTTTTGGGGTTTTTATTTTTTTATTTGGTTATAATTGATATAATTATTTATTATTTATATTTCCGGTAAATGCTAAACATGATCAGTTAAAATATTATAATTACAGGCCTTTTATTTTTAGGGTAAAATATTTAGGGGCGGTGTTAAGCAGTACTGGTTTTGCAAAATCGCCTTATAAATAACCTAGGGTTTGGTAAAAATATTATTTGTTATTATTTGCCCAAAGGAATATTTAGAGCTAATTTAGGTTAATTAGTACCAAGGCTTTAGCCAAAATTACCTTTAAACAGGACAGGAATATCTTTTTATATATTTGTAACTTTTTCGTGTTATGCCTGTGTTATGTGTGCTATATTTATAATAAATATAGCACCTGGCTTTGGCGTGCTATATGTGTTATATTTATAGTAAATATAGCACCTGGCCTTAGGTAAGCTTGTTACGTGATCCCTGGTACTTTGGCTTTTGCGATTGCGTGGTAGAGGCGTCCCGTTGGGGCCTAGCCTCCCAACCCCTCTGTCCAGCTGGCCTTGGTTGTAACAAATAACCAAACTTCCGTAGTTGGCCGAGCAGGAAATGCCGGAAGCGGCCGTTATGCCTGATAAAAGTATTACAGCGATCGGAACCCAATTAGCCAATAAAATAATAATAAAAAGCTATACCTTTGCACTTTCTTATTATATAAATTTGACAAACCGGAGCTAAATTATCCAATTTATAACAAAAAGCTTATAATTATTATTCGAGCATTAGAAAAATGGAGGGTGTATTTGTGCCAAACAAATTATTAGATTATAATTTATACGGATTACAAAAACCTAGCACATTTTATTATTTACCAATTATTATATAAATAACAAATCCAATAAAATTAGTTTTTTTAAAATTATAATTTTAGGATTAAATATAAAAAAAGGGCGGAAAATGGACGGGCAAATGCCCTAAACTGCCAATTAAATCACAAAAATAAAATGCTACCAAAAACGCACACGGTTCTAACACAAAAACCAAATAGGTTTTTGGTTTTATTATAGCAAATATTAGCAAAAACTATGCCTTAAAAAATGGATCCCTGAAAAAATTTAGCAAATCCACGGCTGAATGGCCCATAAATATCAGGGAATAACCAAAACCTGGAAAAAATTATAATAATATTATAGGTTTACAGGTACCCGAGCCATAATCCGAAAAACAATTAAAAATTGCAAAAATTGTGCCAAAAATAAGGCCAATAGGCACAAACCTTACGGATTACTTTAACCCCTGCCAGCATTTAGCAAGGCCTGGCAAAAAATTACGATAAATTTTATAATCAAACTTCCCAAATTAAAAAAGCCCCTAATAAATGTTCAATATAATAATATCCTAATAATAATAAACAGGCTTACCAAATATGCCTTATTTTTATTTTATAAAAAAAGCAGCAATATTACAAAATTAATATATATTTTTATCAAAAACATAATTTTAAAATATAAAATGCCCGATACATTAATTATAAACCGAAACAAGCTATTTACCAGCAAATTTTGGAGGGCTTTAATAGCCAAACTTAAAGCAAAACATGCACTGTTAATAATATACCATCCCAAAACAAATAAACAAATAAAACGAACAAATCAAACCATAAAACAATATTTATGCTATTATATTACTTACAAATAAAATAACCGGGTATAATTATTTTTATAACCCAGTTTATTTATAATAATTTAGTATATAAAAGTACAAAAATCATTCTATTTTTTGCAAATTATAAAATTATACTTACGGTGTACAAAAAACCCAGGGCAAAAAAAATGCTTCAGTAACAGAAATATAGGTTACCAAAATAACCAAATTATAAAAATACCTGTAAAAAAAGCTTAAAAAGTTTCGAAAATATTTATCCACCCAAATAAATAAAAAAAATTTAAAAAACCGATTTTTAAAAAAAAGAATAATATTTATCCTTTGCACCGCAATACTAAAATAAAACGGCCAAATAATAAGCTGGATTATAAAAAATTCGGATTATTTAAAATTAAAAAAATAATTTTGCCAGTTAATTACAAATTGTAATTACTACTAATTATAAAAATTCACCTTATTTTTTACATTTCCCTGCTAAAATCAGCACTGTCTAATTCAAAAAGCACGGAGTTAATAAAAATTAACCCCGATCAAAAATGGGAAATTAAAAAAATCCTTAATAATAAGGTACACTATTATAAACAGTAATATTTGGTTAAATAGGCAAGGTACAAATATAAATATAATATGTAAAAAAAAAACAAACCTTAAAAACTGCCAAAAACTTTTATAAAAGTATCGGCAAAAGCAATTATAAAAAAATTAGCAAAAAAAACACGCCAAACAAGCAAAAAAGCATAAACCTTTCTGTTTGTTTAATTAGGTTATACTGAAAATTAAATCCAAAACCTTTTGCTTAAAGGAATAAATATACAATTATTATGCCATACAACCAAAAAAATTATTAAAAGCTTTATAATTTATCCGGTTAAAAAAACAAACAAATTAAGGTTTAAATTAACCCCAAACTTGTTTTAGCCAAATAATAAGGAAAAATCGGGGGCCGGAAAGTTAAAAAGCGCAACAAAAAGCTATATAGCTGCTTTTTCGGCCTTTTTCCGTTTTATCTGCTCCAACTCCTTAATATTATCAATCCCGCGCCAAATAGCACAAATTAATTTTTTACACCACTGTTTTTTTTTTTTTGCAAGCGCTTAATTTTGGCAAAAAATACCTGCAGTTTTTCCTTTGCAGTTTTCAGCTTTGCCTCCAGGCAAAAATGCTAAATATTATAAATAAGCAGGTACTTTAGCGCCGGGCCCAAAACGTTACAACAAAAGCAACTTTAATAAATGCACCGCTTGCAATAGGAACGGTTATAAAAGGATACAGCACACTAGTGCAAACCATTAGCCTTATAATTGGAACAAAAAAGTATAAAAACAGGGAAAAATAAATAGCAAAAAAAGATTATCTCGATAAACGGTCGAAAATACCGGCCTATATTTTTGTACCCAACCGAATATTTTGTTAGGAAAAAAAGACGGAAATGGTAAAAAAAGGGAAAAATTTACCATTAATAAAAGGATAAAAAAGGATCAGCTATAACCAAAAGGATTTGGCCTAAAAAAAAACCTGGTATTACAACCACGATTGGCAAAAAGCAAAAAAATAGGGCTAACCCCCAACGGAACACTTTTACCCCGCAATTAAAAAAGCCAAAAGCCGAATAATTAAGGCCAGAAAAAAAAGGGGTTACAGGATCAGGCATTTACCTAATCAAAATAATATATTAGTTATAAATCTAACACATATAGCACAGGCTATATTAATTATAAATATAGCACATATAATATAGGCATGGTACAAAAGGATCACAAGTATATAAGGGGATACTCCTGCCCTGTTTAAAGGTAATTTTAACTGGGGCCTCGGTATTAGTCAACCTAAATTAGCTCCAAAGTATCCCTTTGGGCAAGCAATAACAGATAACGTTCCTACCAGACCCCAGATCATTTGCAAAGCGACCTTGCAAAACCAGTACTGCTTAACACCGCCCTTAGGTGCCCTACCCTAGGAGCAGAAGGCCTGTGATTGTAACAACCGATTAAAAAATAAAAAAAATATAATCGGGATAAATATTTTACCGAATACATTTTAATTAATTTTGTATTATAAATGGTGTATTCGGCCCGCAAAAAAGGATTTATTTATTTGCTTATAATATTTTATCCGAAAAAAAGGCTAATTATTTTTTTAAAAAAAAACCGGCCTTTTTTTTATTAATAATACCACAAACCCTCCAAATATAAACTTTTAGAATAAAATCAAGGATAAATGCACCGCCCGAATTCCCGAACAATAATTTTTGTTATTTATAAGAACAGGGATTTTTTTATGGAAAAAAAAACCATTTTACTCGAATAAAAAAATTAGCAGGTTTTTAGCAAAACCTTATAGTTTAAATAAAAATGCTTAGCAAAAATCTAGATTTTTTTACCCAATTAGCTTTCCACAAAGCAAATCATTAACGGATTTAAATCGCCCAGCTTATTAAAAACCATACTAAGCAATAAATTGCCAAATTGAAATTAATTAAAAAATGGGTTATTTGGCAAATCGATACATTTAAAAAATAAACCCGAAAAAAATATAACAGGCCTTTTTCCTGTTTATAACAAACATTTAAAAAGCTTAGTAAAATTTGGCCGAATTATCTGCACGGGTTAACCAAAATATTAAAAAATAAAAAAAAATATTAAAATAATGGATACGGATTATACGGATTTTGTTAAACATTTTACCAAAATTTTTGATAAATTAAATACCCGATTCAAAAAAATCCAGGCCAAATTTGTTCAAATTACCCTTTTAGTTTATAATTGTCAGGCCAATTTGGAAAATACCCTTTTCTTTAACAAAATTAGAGCACGGTATAATCAGTTTGCCCAAAAATTTCAAAAAATAGCCGTTTTAATGAAAAAAATAGGGCAAATTTTTGGTTATGCTGGAATATAGCCCGAAAATTCTCTCGGAAATTTATAAAAACCAAGCCCGAAAAATTAACCGGATCGCCCTTTTTTTGCCCTTATTATACGCTAATAATTAATAATCCTTTTTGGATTTTATTATTATAACCGGCAATAGGAATGCAAAAATTAGGCCATTAAAATCCTGTTTTAAACCAATTTTTTTGCCTAAGGGCACTAAGCTCCCAGATTAACCCCTTTCCAAAAAAAAGGGAGCTTTTTACCCCTGTAGCAATAATTAATTACAAAAATGCCAAAATATGCTTATGCTAAATGTAAATAAAATAATTATTTTTTATGCTTCGCTTATTTTTAATAATTTATAATAAAAAAAAGGTGATAAACAATTTATCTTTTTTAATCCAGGGATAAATTATTTTCCGGTGGCATTAAATAATAATTATGCTGCTTAAATAACCAAAATTTATCAAAATTTGGTAATAATATATATTACAGTTTTAGCTTTCCGCAAAGAAATACCTAACCGACCGGCCATTTTAAAAACGATCCAGTAATAAATTTTTAAATTATAATAATAATACAAATATATTAAAAATGTTTATTAAACCGTATTATAAATAATATAACACCAGATCACCCTTATTTAAACCTAATTATAACCATTTAAAAAAAATTTGCTAAAAAGAATCTGGTATTACGACCGCGCTACGCCCGGAGGGGACAGAAAGGCTAGGGCTAACCCCCAGCATTGCGCCTCAACCCCGCGGCGGGGTAACGTGGTAAATCACGTGACTGTGGAAGGATCTCTGGATCTATTAGCAAAGCCACAAATCCAAAGAAGGATCTCTGAATCTATTAACAAAGCCACAGATCCAAAAAAAAATCTCTGGATCTGTCCGCAAATCCACAAATCCAAAAAAATCTAATAAAAAAATATCCGGTTATAAAAAGGATAAATTTTTCAGGTACTAAAATAATTTTTAACTAAAGCCTCGGTATTAATCAACCTAAATTAGCTTCAAAATAACCTTTTGGGCAAATAATACAAATAATTGTTTTACCAGACCCCCCCCCCCCCCAAATCACGTGCAAGGTAACCTTGCAACTTAATATTACTTAACACCGCCTCTAAATGCCTTAACCTAAAAACAAAAAACCTGTAATTATAATATTTTAACTAATCCTATTCAGCACCTACCGAAAATAACAAATAATAAAATAACCATATCAATTGCAGCTAAAAAAATCGAAACCGTTACTATCGATAGCAAAAATTATAACAATCCTGCCACAGCTTTAAAAATCCTTATCGAAAAATTCGAAAAATTTAAAAAAATGCCCAAAACAATTCCAACCTATAAATTTCCCACTTCGGATAAATACGACAGAAAAAAAGCAAACTTAAAACTTTCCTCACGAAATGCAAAAGCTCTTTCAAATTTTATCAGAACAGTTTCCAAAATAATTACCAAAAAATAACCTACGCTATCACCCGCCTTAATAGCAAAATCAAAAATTGGTTCAAACCCATATAGGCCGATTACCTTAAAAAAACAATAAATTAAACAAAGCTATTAAATTAATATTTGCAAATTTTAACAAATTTAGCGAAAAAATTGCCAAAATGTTTGGATAAGTAAACAAAAAACGAATAACCGAAAAGGAGCTATTTTAATTGCATTAAAAAGGACCAGTATTTATTTATGCCGCTAAATTTCAGCAATTTATTAACAAATTTAACTGAACAAAAAATACCAAAATATTTCAATTTTATTAAAGATTAAAAAATAATATAAAGGATAAATTGGCCAAAAAAAAGCCCAAAGATTTTGTCGATTATATTACCAAAACCATTTGCATTAGTAACAAATTATATAAATAATGCCGGGAAAAAAAGGTTTAGCAACCCCAATTAGTATAATAAAATAATAAAATAAACCAAAAAAAGCCAGATAATAATAATCCATTGCGTATGAAATGCATTCAGGATTTATAAATTTATTTGTAAAAACTATATACCCCTAGTAGCAAAAAAAATAGCACGGAAAACAGAAATATATTAAATAATAAAATACCAAAAATAAAAGATATTTTAAATACAAATAATAAGGATATATTAAAAAGGATTATCCTTAAAAATAATAGCAGTTTGCAATTATCCGATGCATAAACCAAAAAAAGCCCGGTACCCAAAAATATCGTTTAGTTAAACTTATTATTTTAATAATAAATGCCCTATATAAATCAGATAATGATAAATCGGGTTAATATTTTTAGCAAAAGCTAATTATTACCTAATAAATCGATTAGTTGCAATTCCAGGGAAAAAAAACCAAAAACCAGGAAAAAAGGAATTTTAAAAAAGCAGAACAACCATATTGGTCAAACGGAGTGCCGATAAACTCCGAATATGAGAAATCCATCTAAAACCCTATTATAGCGCTGTTAAAAAAACAAAATACACTTTAATAGGCCCTATTAATATTTAAGAAATTATTAACCCAAAAAGGAGTATCGGATATTTCGGTTAAAAATAAAAAAGAAAACTTCGACCAAAAACCGCTTAAATAAATACACTTAACCAAAAGGCCAAAAAATAAGGATTTCGAGCTAGGCAAATTTTGGGCATTTGTAAAAAAAAATCCTAAAAAATATAAAAAACAGCATATAAAAATAATAAGCAAAAAAAAACGTACACCACGCTTAAAAGCAAAAATAAAATATCCTACCGAGGAATTTACACTTATATTTATAAAATACCGGTATATTTATTATTTAAAACATGGCCTAATAATCCAAAAGGATCCGGAAACTGCAAATTATACCGCAGGATACCCGCAATAAAAAATAACAATCGGTGCCTAAACTGGGGCCGAAATAATTAAACCGTTATTTATTACAAAAAAAGATATAATGAATATAATATTAAAAAAATAATCCATTTTTATAGCAGCAAAATTATATAATTAAAAAGAATTATAAAAATTTAATAATAAATAACCCAGGGTATACAGGAATATTTTGGGCAAAATATTTATATTATATTTGCAATAATTATTTGCCCAAAAAGCTAAAAAACAACTAATTTCTAATAAAAAATAACGGAAAACTTTAAAATTTGCCCAGGTAAAAATAGCAATTGTTTAAATAACAAATTATATTATATAATTATATTAAAAAAATAGCAATATTAGCCCCAGTACCCTATTATTTTATAATATATATAATAGGGTTATTATTATATTATATTTGCAAAAAGCCAAAATGCAAATATTATGCCGAAAAAAAAGCCAAAAATTAACAAATTAAGGAGTTTCACCCCGGTTACCAATATAAACCAAAAAAATTAAAATATTCTACCAGAACAAAAGTTTGGTATAAACGGAAAAAATAAACCAAAAAAATCCTAACAAAAACTATGGCAAATTCTTTATTTTATATCAGGAAAATAATTATATAACAAAAATAACAGTTAATAATAATAATCGATTACGGATCTAATAAGAATTATATTGCACCAGAAATAATAGCAAACATACCAATATATTAAAAACAATAGCCATACAATTTTGGAACCGTGGAAAAAAAACCGATTATTTATAATAATAAAATAATTAATTCAAAAATAAATCGATTCAGGTTCAAAATTGCAGGGAAAATTTATAAAGTTACCCTGGATATTATAAATATAAAAAGAAAAAACCTAATTTTGGGTTTCCCCTGGTTCAAAAAGTTTAATCCCCTAATAAATTAGGTTTCGAAAAAAATCCAATAAAAGAAATTATTATCGAAAAACAAAAAAACCCAATAATTATAGGCCCCGGACCATAAAAAATAAAAGCCAGACAAAATTGCTATAATAATAGCAAAATTTAGCAATTAATCCTAACAAATTGCACTAATAAATTTGCAATTATCAGGTAATATCGGCCTTAATAACAAAAAATCCCAAAAATAAAAAACAAATTATAAAAAAATTATAACCAAAATTATAATCCGCCTGATAAATAAATATACTAATACCTAAAAAATATTCCCGAAAAATATTATCAGTATTAAAGGTTATTTTAAAAAGGTTTGGAAATAAAATTTCCAAAACACGGATTATTTAATTATAAAATTAAATTTAAGCCAAAAATATAATTTAATTACCGAAAATTATACCGGCTAAACCCCAAATAACAAAAACTATTGCAAAAGTAATTTGCAAAAAACCTGAAACAAAATATTATCCAATTTTGGGATTTTCCCGTAAAATATGGAATATTGTTTATTTCCAAAAAAAATGGAAAAAAATGGATATATATCGATTATTATCCGCTAAATAAAATTATAATAAAGGATCGGTATTCTTTACCTTTTATCGATAAACTAAAAAACAGGCTCGGCAAAACCAAATGGTTTATAATTTTGGATTTATATAAAACATATAACCTATTAAGGATTAAAAAAAACAAATAAAAAACTGCTTTCCAAACCCGGCTAAAAATATACAAATTACTGGTAATAACTTTCGGATTTATTAATACACCAGCCATATTTCAGCGGATAATTAACTATATATTGCGGAAATTTTTGAATATTTTTGCATTTGCTTATTTAAATAATATTTTATTTTTTTCAAAAATATTAGAAAAATACAAAAAACATATACACAAAATATTATACAAATTGCAAAATGCAAAATTTTTAATTAAATCCGAGAAATATATATAGTATATACAAATTTTTTTTTTAAAATATATAATTATACCGGATTAAATACGGATAAAACCAAAGAAGGTATAAGTAATAAAAAAATAGCCTAAACTGGCTAATATTAAAAAAATACAAAATTTTTTGGGCTTTTTGAACTTTTATTAACGATTTATCCGGAATTTTAGCAAAATTGCACTTTTATTTACGAATTTCACTAAAAATAACCACCAGCTTTATTAAAAAATATAAAAATAAAAAGCTTTTAACCTGCTAAAAAAAGTTATAAATATAAAAATTAATATCAGTTTTACCAAACCCAAATAAACCTTTCGAAATTAAAATTAATATATCGAATTTTGCAATTAAAACTTAACTTAACTAATAAAACAATAATAAAAAATTGCACCCTTGTATTTTCCTATTGCATAAATTTAATAAACCGAAACTAAATTATCCGATTTATAATAAAAAATTTATGGCTATTATTCAAGCATTAAAAAAATAAAAAATATATTTGTGCTAAACAAATTATCAAATTATAATCCATACAAATTATAAAAACCTAATACATTTTATTATTTGCCAAATATTAAATAAATAATAAATCCGGTAAAATTAATTTTTTCAGGATTACAATTTTAAAATTAAATATAACAAAGATCGAAAAACGGATAAATAAATACCCTAAACCGCCAATTAAATTATAAGGATAAGGTACTGCCAAAAACATATACAGTTTTAGCATAAAAACCAAACGGATTTTTAATTCCAATATAACAGGTATTAATAAAAACTATGCCTTAAAAAAAATAAACCTTTAAATAATCCAACAAATTCATAATTAAAAGGCTTATAAATACCAAAAAATAATCAAAACCTGGAAAATATTGCAATAATACCACAGGTTTATCAAAATCCGAGCCATAATTTAAAAAACAATTAAAAATTACAAAAATTGCACCAAAAATAAGGCTAATAAGCATAAGCCTTATAAATTATTTTAGCCTTTACTAATAAATTTTATAGTCAAATTTCCCAAATTAAAAAAAACCCTAATAAATATCCAATATAATAGCATTTTGGTAATAATAAATAGGTTTACCAAATATACCCTGTTCCTATTCTATAAAAAAAACAGCAATGCTACAAAGCTGGCATATATTTTTATCAAAAACGTGATTTTAAAATACGGAACGCCCAACAAATTAATCACGGATCAAAATAAACTATTTACAAATAAGTTTTAAAAAGCCTTAACGGTTAAATTTGAAGCAAAATATGCATTATTAATAGCTTATTATCCTAAAACGGATAAACAAACAAAACAAACAAACCAAACCATAAAATAATATTTATATTATTATATTAATTATAAACAAATAACTGGGTATAATTATTTCTTATAGCCCAATTTGCTTATAATACTTTGGTATACAAAAATACAAAAATCACCCCGTTTTTGCAAATTATAAATTTATACCTACAATATACAAAAAACCCAAAACAGGAAAGAACGCTTTAATAACGGAAATACAAATTATTAAAATAACCAAATTATATAAGCACCTGCAAAAAAAAACTCAAAAAATTTCGGAAACGCATATCCATCCAAAAAAATAAAAAAAAGCTCGAAAAACCAACCTTTAAAAAAAATATTAATATTTATTTTTTGTGTTACAATATTAAAATAAAACGGCCAAATAATAAATTGGATTATAAAAATTCGAATTATTTAGGATTAAAAAAATAATTTTGCCAGTTAATTATAAACTTTAATTATCACTAATTATAAAAATCCACCTTATATTTTATATGTCCTTATTAAAACCAGCACTGCCTAATTTAAAAAATATAAAATTAATAAAAATTAACCCAAACCAAAAATGGAAAATCGAAAAAATTCTTAATAACAAAATATATTACCGCAAATAATAATATTTAATTAAACAGGCAAAATACGAATATAAGTATAATATATAGGAAAAAAAACGAATTTTACGAATTGCTAAAAAGTGTTACAAAAATATCGGCAAAAATAATTGCAAAAAAATTAGCAAAAAAAAACACACCAAATAAACAAAAGGGTATAAATTTTTCCGCTTGCTTAATTAGGTTATATTAAAAATCGAACCCAAAACCTTTCGATAAAAACCGAAATATAGTATTATTGTATTATGCAATTTAAAAAAATCGTTAAGAACCTATCAATTTATTAGATTAAAAAAAAATAGATTAAGGTTTGGATTAATTCTAAATTTATCCTAACTAGGGGGCAAAAGGCAAAATTTGAAGCGGGTAAATCAGGAAAAACGGCCAGTACAGGCAAATCCGCCCGCACCGCCTCCTTTTGCTCGATATACTCCAATTTCTCCATATTATTAATACCACAAAATAAAGCACAAAACTTTTTTTTAACCAAAAATCCTTTATTTTTGCAAATAATTGAAATAATTATTAAATGCCCGGCGCTTTTTTTTTACCGCCCTAATTTTATTTTTTAGCTTTTGGTACTAAAAGTTAATAATAAAAAGCTGTGCCGGAAAAAAACCAAAAATGTTGCATTTAAAACGGTTAATACAAAAGCATTTCATATAATAAAACGAATCCTGGAAAATAGCAAAACATTTTTTCTGTTTAAAAACCTCGTAATAATAAAAACAAAAAAGCATCGTAACAGAAAATGCAAAAACCAAAGCAAATAAATTTTTGCGCTAAAAGGTTTTTTTTGCAAAAGGGCATTTCTGTACCCAACCAAATATTTTATCAAAACCAGGATAGGTAAGGGAAAAAAAAACTTACCAATAAATAAAAAAAGGGAAAAAGGGTGCAGTTATAGCCAAAAGGGTTTGGTTTTAAAAAAGGGACCTGATATTATAACCGCGTTATACCTGAAAGGAACAAAAAGGCTGGGGCTAACCTTTAGCATTATGCTTTAACCCTGCAGCGGGGTAACATGGTAAATTATATAATTGTGGAAAGATTTTTGGATTTATTAGCAAAGCCATAAATCCAAAAAAAAATCTCTAAATTTGTTAATAAAGTCACAAATCCAAAAGAAGGGATTCTTGGATCTGTCCGCAAATCCACAAATCCAAAAAAATTTAGTAAAAAAATATCCGGTTATAAAAAGGATGAATTTTTTAGGTACTAAGGTAATTTTTAATTAAGGCCTCGGCATTAGTTAATCTAAATTAGTTTCAAAATAACCTTTTGGGCAAGCAATACAAACAATTGTTCTACCAGACCCCCCCCCCCCAGATCACGTGCAAGGCGACCTTGCAACCTAGTACTGCTTAACACCGCCCCTAGGTGCCCTACCCTAGGAGCAGAAGGCCTGTGATTGTAACATCTGGTATACTTTATTTAAAGCTACCACGGATTAAATAATAAAAAATATGTTATTAACCAATTAATTAAAACCTAAAAAGCGCACCAGCAAATTTTTATAAGTATATATGCACGTTTTGATATTATGGTAGGTAATATACAAATCTGGGCTGTCACAATACAATCCCTTATATAAAAACCAAACATATCATAGCCCCGGATATAATAATATTCCCTTTTACTTTAATATAACGGGTACTACCTTAATCTAATCCCGTAACAGTTTATTATATCCAATTTTGGATCGCTCAAATTCAATTCCCCGCACGGTCGCGCGCATAGGTTTTCATTTATAGCATAATATTTGGGTGGCGCAATGCGCACGGAACACCACCTGTAACGCTTCTTCTGCCGGAAACAGGGCAATTGGCTCCAGCAATTCGAAAAGCCGACCGAGGCTTTTTAGGGGGGCTTATTAAGCGATTAACCCCGTAGCACGTGCATTACAACGCATAAGCGCCAGCGCTTTGCTTGCACAGCGCCAGCGCCAGCACCCTGCTTATATAGCGCCTTTAAAAAGCAAACCTTGTGCAAAGACTGACCTTAATTATGCATTTGTGCAATTGAG
Organism: Magnaporthiopsis rhizophila; assembly: GCA_003049465.1. Lineage (NCBI taxonomy): Eukaryota > Fungi > Ascomycota > Sordariomycetes > Magnaporthales > Magnaporthaceae > Magnaporthiopsis > Magnaporthiopsis rhizophila. The sequence continues at coordinate 45,761 of PYSS01000177.1, forward strand.
GATAATTTCAGCATAAGGGTGAAATATTGTCACGGTACGATCCTTTATATAAGGACCAAGTATATTATAGCCCCGGATATAACAATGTTCCCTTTTGTTTTGGTGTAACGGGTATTACCTTAATCTAATCCCGTAATATGGGCAAAAATTTTTAAAAAACGGGTTTATAATACAAAATAATAATTAGCCGATACGAAGGGGTAATAAAAAATATTGAAAATTGTTAATAAATTATAAAAAGGCAGGTTAAAAAATTTACCTGATAGTAAAAAAGATGGGCTAAAAAATTAATACAGAAATACCAGCAATAAATATATATTAAATAATTCCCACAAATCTCCGCTGTTATATTTGCTGTTGGATTTTCCCTTGCATTATAATAAACCATTTCGGGGGTATAATCGAAACCCTTAATAGCGCGAATTTCCTTTGCCCGGTCCCAGCCCACAAAAAGTATACCGTTCCAAAAAAATCCCGTTGCAACAGGAAAAAAAAGCCGAATTAAGCCTGGTATTATCCGCCTTAAAACAAACCAGTTTTATAACCAAATAATAAATTGCAAAAATATTATAAAAATTAATATAAATTATTAATAAATAAATATAATAAACCTTAATAGCACAATTGGCAAATAATAAACCAAACTTGCTTTTCCGAAAAATATTTGCTTTTGGTGAACCCGGATACCCGGAACGGAACAATTTTTTATTATTAAATAATTTTCGAAAAAATTATAAGGTTTTGATAAGAAACCCCCGAAACCTTTTACCCGCCGGCCTTATTAATTACCCTTTCCAGAAAATGATAATAATTATTGGTATAAAAATTGTATATTTTTAACCCGGTAATTTTTAAGCATTCCACAATTTTTGCTAATACCCGGACCTTTTTTTAGAAATAATAATTCCAGGCAAATATTTATATAAAAATATTTAAAAATGAATTTAGCAGCAATTTGTACTATATTATATAAATAGGATTTTTTTTAAAAAGATCCGCTTTATAATATTATGCTTTTCGAGCAAAATTGTTAAAAATATTAGGCCTTATCGATAATTGGAAATTTTACTTTTTGCCCTCGAAAATCATCATAAAAATCCAAATAAAAAACAAACCAAGGCCAATAAAATGCATATATTTAAATATAAAAGCAATATTACCAATTATATTATAAAATTTAACCAGCACAATTATATTACTGAATGGTTCAAAATTATATTCCAGGATTATATTTAAAATGCCCTTCGCAAATAAAGAATTATTTTGGTATATTTATTTGAGGGCAAATTTTCCCAAAATAATGCTAAATTTTTAAATATTTATAAAAAAACCGGATTAATTTATAAGCAAATAATAACAAATAAGGCTTTTATTAAAAAATTTTAGCCGGAAACAGGATTATAAAAGGCTAAAAAAGCGAAAAAATAAGCCCGCTTCGATATAAAAGCGCTTGAATACGGGCCGTCCCCGTAATAATAGCTTTAAAAACCTCCCAAACTTATCCTTAAATATCCAAAACAAAAAGCCCGCCGCTAAAAAAAAAATTGCGCCTAGCCAAATATTCGGACAACCTTAAAAAACATCGATTAGAAAAATATAAATAATTAAAAAGCAAAAAAAATCGATTATTAAAAGTGTGGCAAAAGATTCCAGCATATTTTAAACTGCTATACAAAAAAAAATACAAAGGGCAAAAATATACCTCCATCCTCGGGCAAAATTGCTGGCCTTAAAAGGAAATTAAACAAAGCAATATTCCCGGTCGAAAAAAAAGATTTCCTACAAAAAGGTTCAAATTACAAGGATACAATTTTATAATAATAAACCTGTTAATAAATTTTTCGAAAAAATCAAAACCGATTCGAATTATTAAAATAAATGGGCCTTGTTTTCCCCGGATAAAAGGAACCCCTTATCCAAAATAACAAGGCTTATTTTAAACATATTCCTATAAATGGAAAAAAAACCAAAAATTCCGGTCCAAATCCTTTTAAATACTGGAAATTATAAGAATTACCTCCTTCTAATCATAATTGCGGCCAAAATAAAAAGCAAATGGCTAAAGGAAAATTTTCTAAAATATTATCGAATTTTATAAAAAACAAAATAGGGCCAGCCTAATATTATTTGTTATATGCAACCCTTAAATATTTCGATTATTATGCCATGTTACAATCACAGGCCTTCTGCTCCTAGGGTAGGGCACCTAGGGGCGGTGTTAAGCAGTACTGGTCTTGCAAGGTCGCCTTGCACATGATCTGGGGTCTGGTAAGAACGTTGTTTGTTAATGCTTGCCCAAAGGGATGCCTTAGAGCTAACTTAGGTTGACTGATGCCGAAGCCTCAGTCAAAACTGCCTGTTTTGTCCGGAGGTCCTGTCCCTACTTATAAGCGGACGACCTCCTTACTAGGTTCCTTGATCTGTTGCTCTGTCACAGATCCACAGATCTGTCTTGTTTGGTCACGTGACTCCTTACGTCAGCTTGGCCTTAGCCATTCGGTCCCTTGGCCTTCATGACTGCGGGCTAAGGGCGTCCTGCTGGGGGTTAGCCCCAGCCCCTCTGTCCCCTGCCTGCCGTGGTCGTAACATGCCATTATTATTTTGGATATTTTAAATTTAAACCTGGAATATAACATTATATTACTAATATAATAAATAACCCGATATTATTTTATGGAAATACTGATATAATAACCTAATAATATAAAATTTAAATTAAATAATTGCAAAATATATTGCGAACCATATTATTGAAAATGCGGGGATCTTAAAAACCCGGGAAACATTTTTTCCATAATACTAGCAACCATAATATTTATTAAGAGCCTGGGGGTAAAATTGCCAACCAAATTGAAAAAAAAATTATTATATATTCCCAATAAATTTAATGAATTTTTACCAATTATAATACGCAAAATAATAATGCATTTGCCGGATCACCAATTTTAAAACCACAAAATCCACCTGAAAAAAAAGCCATATTTAATTAAAGGCTTATTTATAATATAACCAAAAAAAGCTTAATATTCTTAAATTATAATTAACAAAAAATCTGGAAACGGGATATATATATAAAAAAAAGGCGCAATTGGAGCCCCTTTAATATTCGCCCAAAAAAAAACAAAAAACCCTTAAAGCCAGTTATTAATTACCGGAATATTAATTTTAAAATAATCCCGGAATAATACCCAATCCTTTTAATTATTAAATTATAAAACCGCCTTTAAAACCCTAAACAAATGATTAAAATCGACCTTAAAACAGGGTTTTATTTTATCCGGGTAAAGGAAAAACACGAATAAAAAACGGCCCTTTGTTACAAATATATATTACAATCACAGGCCTTCTGCTCCTAGGATAGGGCACCTAGGGGCGGTGTTAAGCAGTACTGGTTTTGCAAAATTGCCTTGCACGTGATCTGGGGTCTGGTAGGAATGTTGTTTGTTGTTATTTGCCCAAAAGGATGTTTTGGAGCTAATTTAGGTTAATTGATGCTGAAGCTTTAGTTAAAGCTACCTGTTTATCTGGAGGTTCCGTCCTTATTTATAGGCGGATAACCTTTTTATTAGATTCTTTGATCTGTGATCTGCTCGCAGATTACAGATCATTTTTTTTGTTCTGTGATCTGTTAACAGATCACAGATCACCCTGGGTCACGTGACCCCCTTTTGCCACTTGGCCCGTGGCCTTTGCAAGTGCGGGGTAAAGGTCTCCCGCTGGGGGGTTAGCCCCAGCCCTTCTGCCAGCCGTGGTCGTAACAATTATAAATTTAATCCAGTTATTTCCAACCCCCCGCTTCCGGGGCAGATTTATTTCTGTTTAACAAATAAATTATACATTTATTAAATGCATAAAATCCATAATAAAACCAAACTGCACCTAAAAAAGGCCTAGAAAAATTAAAATAATAAGCGGATAAAAAATGATCAGTATCCCTAATATTTATAAAAGGATAATTTATAATGCTAAATACCAAAAATATTAAAATTTGGCTTTTTGCAAAAAAAATTTAATACCAAACTTTTTTCGATTTTTCCGAATTATTATAACAAGGGTGCAAGGTGCATATTATAATCACAGGCCTTTTGCTCCTAGGGTAAGGCACCTAGGGGCGGTGTTAAGCAGTACTGGGGTGCAAGGTCGCCTTGCACGCGATCTGGGGTCTGGTAAAACAGTTATCTGTATTTGCTTGCCCAAAGGGTTACTTTGGAGCTAACTTAGGTTGACTGATACCGAAGCCTTAGTTAAGAATTACCTTAGCACAATAGGAAACTAACGCCTTATATACCCGTACTGTCCTTTGTTTGGTAATTAAGGATACTGGTGATACGTTGGATTCCTTGAGTATTAAAGGTGTTTTTAACGATATTTTTGATACGTTTAGTACCCAGTGTATTATTTTATTGCCATATAACCTAGTTACGTAATTTTTTTTCCCTAACTGGCCTTAATTATCCGGCCCCTGGCCTTTATAATTGCAGGATAAAGGCGTTCCACTGGGGGTTAGCCCCAATTTTTCTGTCCCCTGCCAGCTCTGGTTGTAACACCAGGTTCCCTTTTTTAGGCCAAATTCCTTTGGCCAAAACCTGCAATTCCCGCCTGTATCGGTCGATAAATATTTTTCTTTTTTATTTTACTCCTTTTTATCCTGACAAAATATTCGGTCGGGTGCAAAAAAAACCTTTCTCCGTGCAATTTTTTACGGTTTATTATGCCGATATTCTTAAATCGCTTTTTTTATCGGGCGTTAAGATGCTTTTTTGTTCTAACTGCAAATTTCGTGGCATTTTTGTCTGCTATGCATCTTTTTCCGACTTTTTTTGTTATTTGGAATGCATTTGTTCCAACCAAATAAATTGCAATATTTTGGGTCCATTTCGGGCCCAATTTTTCCACGCTGCTTTTTAATTTTCCAAATTTCGGGACAAAATAAATTCGGTTTTTAACAAAATTTGCCGTTTTAAGGATAAGTAAAAGCGCCTGCGCAGATAGGAAAAATTTTGGCGTAAAAAGTATATTTAAATGGTTTGTTGTGGTTTGGATAATATTAAAGAACTGGAGCGGATCGAGCAAAAGAAGGCCGAAAAAGCGGCCGTATAGGCCCCTGCTTTGCTTTTAAATTTGCTGGTTCCTAATTTTCTTTTTTTATTTTCTGGTTGGAACGGGCTCGAAATTAATTTAGATTTTGATTTATTTGTTTTTTTTTAACCGAATAAATTAATAAGTTTTTAATAATTTTTTTAAATTATATAATATAATAATAATATATTTTAACCCTTATCGAAAAGTTTTGGGTTTAATTTTTAATATAATTTTTAATATAATAATGTTTTGCTGTTATAGCGGTGTGCTATCGGATTAAATTTTTAATATTTATTAACCTTTTTATAATTGCCCTTGCTGATATTTTTGTAAAACTTTTTGGCAGTTTGTAAAATTTTTTTTTTTTATATATTATGCTTATATTTGTACCCTGCCCATTTAACCAAATATTATTATTTATAGTAATATATTTTATTATTAAAAACCTTTTTGATTTTTGATTTTTGGTTCGGGTTAATTTTTATTAATTTTGTGCTTTTCGAACCAGGCAGTGCCGGTTTTAGCAATAAAACGTGAAAAATAAGGTAAACTTTTATAATTAACGGTAATTAAAATTCATAATTAATTAGCAAAATTACCTTTTTAACCCTAAATGGTCCGAATTTTTTGTGATCCAGCTTATTATTTAGCCGTTTTATTTTAATATTGCAGCACAAAAAATAAATTTTTTTTTTTTAAAGGTTGGTTTTTTGAGTTTTTTTTTATTTGCCTGGATAAATATGCATTTCCGGAACTTTTCGAGCTTTTTTTGCAAATTTTTGTATAATTTGGTTATTTTGGTAACCTGTAGTTTTGCTATTAAAGCGTTTTTTTTTGTTTTAGGTTTTTTGTATATTATAAATATAAATTTATAATTTGCGAAAAATGGAATTATTTTTATACTTTTGTATATCGAGTTATTATAAACAAATTGGGCTATAAAAAATAATTGTACCCAATTAATTTGTTTATAATTAATATAATAATATAAATATTATTTTATGATTTGGTTTATCCGTTTTGTTTATTTATCCGTTTTGGAATAATAAATTATTAATAATGCATGTTTTGTTTTAAGTTTGGTTATTAAAGCCCTCCAAAATTTGCTTATAAATAGCTTATTTCAATCCGTAATTAATTTATTGGGCATTTTGTGTTCCAAAATCATATTTTTAATAAAAATATATATTAATTTTATAATATTGCTATTTTTTTTATAAAATAAAAATAAGGCATATTTGGTAAGCCTATTTATTATTATTAAAATATTATTATACTAAATATTTATTAATAACTTTTTTGATTTAGAAAATTTAACCACAAAATTTATTATAACTTTTTGTTATACTTTATTAAATACTGGCAAAATTTAAAGCAATCCGTAAGGTTTGTGCCTATTAGCCTTATTTTTGGCGCAGCTTTTGCAATTTTTAATTATTTTTTAAATTATAGCTCGGGTTTCTGTAAATTTGTGATATTGTTGCAATTTTTTCCAAATTTTAGTTATTTTTTAATATTTATAAACTATTTGGTTATAAATTTGCTGGATTTTTTTAGGGATCCATTTTTCCTAAAGCATAATTTTTGCTAATATTTATTATGCTGGAACAAAAGATTTATCTGGTTTTTATGCTAAAATTGTGTGTATTTCTGGCGGTATTTTGTTTTTGTAATCCGGTTAGCAGCTTAGGGCATTTATTTATCCGTTTTCCGATCTTTTTTTATATTTAATTTTAAAATTTTAATCCTGGAAAAACTAACTTTACCGGATTTATTATTTATTTAGCATTTGGCAAATAATAAAATGCGCAAGGTTTTTATAATCCGTATAAATTATAATCTGATAATTTATTTAGCACAGGTATATTTTTCATTTTTCCAATGCTCGAATAATAATTATAAGTTTTTTATCGTGGATCGGATATTTTAGTTTCGGTTTTTGAAATTTATGCAATAAAAAAATGCAGGGGTGCAATTTTTTATTATTATTTTTTTAATTAAATTATGCCCTAATCGCAAAATTCGACGCATTAATTTTAACCTTGAAAAATTTATTTGGGTTTGGTAAAGTTAATATTAATTTTTATATTATGGCTTTTTTTAGCAAATTAAAAGCTTTTTATTTTTATATCCCTTAATGGAACTGGTAATTATTTTTGGTAAAATTTATAAATAAAAGGGCTAATTTGTTAAAATCCTGGATAAATTATCGGTAAAAGTTCAAAAAACCCAAAAAGTTTTGTATTTTTTTAACATTAATCGGTTTGGGTTATTTTTTTACAACCTGTACCTTTTTGGGTTTCATCCGTATTTAATCCGATATAATTATATATTTTAAAAAAATAACTTCCTATATATATT
>PYSS01000178.1:1857-52032 GCA_003049465.1 Magnaporthiopsis rhizophila
CCCCCATGGGAAATTCGGCACGGGGTGTGGCCGGCCGGTCACTTTGTCGATAGTCTCTTGCTGAAGGCGGACAAAGACCGCAGATATGACAGCGATTTCCGCACCCTGCGCCACCTAATGGAAAAGGGCGCCCTCGGCGACATCAGGGACGCACAAATTTACTTTGACTACCCCAATCCTCCCTGGATCTCGGGGCGGACGGCCAAGGAGCACGCACCCGGGCAAGGAATGGGCTTCGGGCTGGGTGAGCACTTTTTTTGTGTCGGGAAGTCTACCGAAATCTCGAGCTGATCTAGACCACCCACCCGCTAGGATCGCACACAATCGACCAGGCCTTGGTCCTATACGGCACGCCCGCCTTCGTCACGGGGTTTTTTCGCGTCCAACAGAGGTGTAGACAGCGACATCGACGACACCTTCACCATCGTCCTCCAGTATGCGGGATCGCGCAAGAATCTCCTCGTCACGGTCAAGACGTTGATAATCACGCCCATGAAGGACCAGCTCAAGTTCTTTGTCCGCGGCACCGAGGGCACCTATCTCAAGATAGGTTGGTTGTGGCCTGGCCCAATGAGCCCCGCCCCGACCGACACAGGAGCCGAGATGAGACGAACAGAATGGAAAAGACCGACGCATACCCAGCAGTTCGGATCCTGCCCCGCAAGAAGCCCGCGCCATCGCCGCCCCGGGGAAACCAGCGTCCGAATACTCCGACTTTGGCGCCGAGGACCCGAGCATCTGGGGCACGCTGACGACCAAGACGGCGTCCGACGCGGCATCGCAGGCGCTCGACGAGGCCAGCGGCTACCACGTCGGCAGGTACCCCAGCCTGCCCGGGTACTGCAGGGGGTACTACGAGGACGTGGTGGGTGCCGTCTGGGGCGAGCGCGAGTTCGAGGTCAAGCCCGAGACGGCTCGGGATGGGCTCAGGGTCATCGAGCTAGCGAGGGAGTCTCACGAGAAGGGGACCAAGGTTGCTTGGTGCTGAGCCGAGAGAACCGTGATTTAGGAGTTTTTGTTCGGTTCGGTTCGATCCGAGGGGAAGGGAAACGACTGGAGGCCAGAACGGACTGGCTCGATGGCCAGAACATTCTAGGGAGGGAGGGGCAGTCGCGGAGCCTACCGGTACGTGTGTGATCCAAAGCGCTGGTCGCAAAACAGACGGTGGATCACCCGTTTTTTTGGATTTCCGAAACCAAACACCGGGCCAGACCTAAAAAAAAAAAAAAAAAAAAAAAAACCGAAATCTGCGCTGCCGTCCGATGTTCCGTTTGTGGGGCCATCTCATGATTTGGCTGACTTTCGGGGGTGTGTTGGGCACAGAGTCGGGTCTCGACGTGGAGGCTGCATCCGACAACCAGGTAGGCAGATCCTCCGGGTATACTGTTTTCCCGTTTTACGTAAATGAACCCCAACAGACTCGAGCAGAACGTCGATAACAGTCCATCGATGGGGCAATGGTGCATCGCACGCTGGCAGCCATCGCGACTTGATGACGAACTCTCCGTTTCCGGGCGATCTGCGACGAGACTAGGAGGCTAGCTTGCAACATGCTCGATGTTTGATACGATATCCCCTCCGCCTCTGCCTGTCGGGAAGACGGCAATGTTTCTTTTAAACAACTCCCACGCCAGCGTCGTCGCATCCCGAGTATCAGCACGACGTTGCGTCATGCGGGGACATGACATTGCAGCCAGGCCACCGGGTAACGGAGCCGAAAAAAAAAAGCTCGGTCTTAGTCCCCCACCCCCAAAGACCCAGGAAAACGGAACGAAACAAATCAAACAATAGGGGCGACGGAAAGCGCCACCACACCCTTTTTTCAACTAGGATTTTCCCCCGCGAGGATCATCGGCGGGGCTGGCTCTGATGAGCGAGCCGATTCGGGGAGCGCTGGCGCACATGGTACGACCCGACAGAGGGGGTAAACAAGTCAGATCATCAACATTAACCTTTTTTGGTGGAGCAGGGAAGGCTTGACACGGGCAGAAACGAACCTTGATCCTCCTCTATCCTTGTGGCGGCCGGTAAAGCGGCAGCGTGGGAAAAAAGTTCGACATGGGACGGCTGTCCTCTGCGGCTGGACCCGAGTCTATATTGCGACGACGGCGGCCACCCTCTTGGCGGCATCTCGGCTCCTTCCGATGGCCACCGGCCTCCTCCTCCTCACCAGACGAAGACGACCAACTCTTTTTGTGGAAAAAAGAGGCAGTGCCAGGATCTTACTGTCGAGATCACCTCCTTACCTCCTGCCCTCTCTCGTCTAGCCGTGTGAAAACGGCTTGGCTTTCTTGCTTGCTTGTTACCACCACCGCGACAATTGTTCCCCGCCCTTCAAGGAGAACATATATTTTTTCTCTTAGCGCAGCCGTCCACAAAGGGCGAGCTACCGGCGAGAAGCCGCTTCTCGACAAACAAAAGAATGCAGAGCTCACGAGTCCGCACCCCCACGCCGTCGCCGCGGCACCGGCGGCAGATGCGCGAGGTCCAGCTCCCGGACCGCATCTACACGTACCGGCCGTCGGACCCGTCGGCGGGCGGGATGGCGTACCTGGACTCCAGGTCCGAGATCCAGCTCACGCGGCTGTGGTCGGTGCCCTTGGAGCAATTCCCGGAAGCGCCGCCTTACTACCGCGAGGGGGACCCGCCGCCGCTCGACACGGTGTCGCCACCGAGCGACGACGACCCGGCGGACTGGCGGACCGGGAAGAAGGTCATCAACGTTGGTCTCGTGGCCATTTTTGCCTTTGTCACTGCGCTCACTGCTGGTAAGCAGCCCCGTCCGTCTCCCTTCCATCGTTGGTTCTAAAAGACCCCCTTTGCTGACAACAGCACTTCCACAGCAATCTTCGTCCCCAGCGCCATCGAGCTCGAAGACGAGCTCGCAGGCAACCGCGCCCTGGGCGAGCTCGCCATCCCCCTCTTTGTGCTGGGCGGCGCCCTGGGCGCCCTCATAGCCGCGCCGGTCAGCGAGGCGTGGGGTCGCGCTCCAGTGTACTGGCTGTCGGGCGCCGCGTTCGCGGGCCTGACGGCGGCGTGCGGCGCGGCGTCGTCGACGGCTGAGCTGCTCGCATACCGGTTCCTGGCTGGGCTGTTTGGCTCCGTCCCGCTCGTGGTCGGCGCCGCCACGGTCGCCGAGGTCGTGCCCGCGAACAGCGGTCCGCCCGCCCGTCGCGCCGTCGTCATGGCCATCCTCACGGCCGCCTCGCTGCTGGGCACGGCCGTCGGCCCCGTCGTCGACGGCACCCTGGTCGACGCGAAGGGGTGGCGCTGGGTGTTCTGGGCGTTCGGCGCTGCTTCGGCTGTCCTCACCGTGCTCATGGTCTTGGCGGTGCGCGAGACGTGCCCGGCTGCCATCGAGCGGAGGCGCGCCAAGGTGGCCGCCAGGATCGGCGCAATGCCTGAGCCCCTTGCCGCCCCGCTGCCGCGCGGTAGGCCGGTTGCGCCTCCATCACCGGTGGCTGCGATCGGCATGGGCGAGAAGAAGTACTACATCAATTATTACGACAACAACAACAACAACAGCAACCACTACAACAACAACAAAAACAACGGCAAGACCAGCCCCTGGCTCCTCCGGGGCTACGTCTTCTTCTCGCCCGTGGCCGGGGCGGTGGCCATGTACACGGCGCTGCTGTTCGGCTGCTTCTACCTCATGTTGGCATCAGTGCCCTTCGTCTTCGGCGGCGGCATCTACGACCTCGGCAAGCGCGGCATGGAGCTGACGTACCTGGGAGTCGGGATCGGCGCCCTGCTCGGGTTGGCCTACTACATCGTCGCCGCCAAGATGGACGCGGCGCGGAGACTGCGGGGGGAGCACGACGACAAGCGGGCCCCGAGCAGCTGTGCCCACTGCAAACACTGCCTGCAGGAGCACGAAGCCGGGTGCGACGGCTACAACTACCAGGAGCCCGAGGACCGGCTGCGGCCGCTGCGGCCGTGCGCCTTCAGCGTGCCCCTCGGCCTAGCCATCTACGGCTGGACGGCGAGCGCCGGCGCGCTCTGGGCGGTGCCTGTGTTTGGGTCGGCGCTGGTCGGGTTCGGCGTCGCGGGCGTGCTTACCGCCACGCAGCTGTACATGGTCGAGGCTTTCCCGGGGTTTCCGGCTACCGCGGTCGCGTCTACCGTCATTCTGCGGTTGCTGATGGCTGGCGGATTGCCCGTCGCGGGCCCGGCCATGATCAGCTCCCTGGGCGTCGGATGGTGCGGCACCGTGCTGGCGGCTGTGACTTTGGGGCTGGTGCCGGTGCCGTGGCTGCTGGTAAGGTATGGAGACACGATGAGGATGAAGTTTGCCCCGCGGGGATTGTAGTGGTTGAGAACTCGTTGGTTGTTCGGATTGTGTACGGGGTTGGTTTGTAGCGATGACCGGGTGGGTTGGCTGGTGAAGCCTATATCCATCCATGTACAGCATTGAAATTAGGTTTCTGCAGCACGCCGCGCTGAAACGTGGCGGGGGGAGGACTGCGGAAATGTCGTCATAGCTTTGTAGCCGAGAAGTACCTCTCTTTGAAGCAAAGGATTTCACCCCTGGGCTAGGCAGCGTTTCCCTCAGCTTGAACAGCATCTGGGTGCTATATAACGGCCACGCCAACTAGCCCGCTAGACGCACGATGGATTCGCCCTCTGCCTCGCTGCCCCGCGACAAAAGTCTACTCCCCAGCGGCTCCCAGCTCTCCAGCTCTCCAGCGACATCCCCTTCTACACGCTAGAGGAGCACTGGGTATCCCCCGCTCTGCTCGATGCCTTCCTCAACGACCCCAGCTCCAAAGTCCCAGGCATCCCGCGCCCGCTTGAGCAGCTGACCGAGGTGGGGCCCATCCGGCTCGCCGCCATGGACGCCGGCAATGTGGCCGTGCAGGTGGTGTCGCACGCCACCGCGGGCGCCGGGGCCATGTACATGGACGTCGCAGTGCGCGCTGCCAACGACCAGCTCGCCGACCGCATCGCAGCCGCCGGGTCCTGTCAAAACCGCCTGCGCGGCTTCTGCGTCCTCGCCATGGCCCACCCGACCGAGGCCGCGGCCGAGCTGCGCCGCTGCGTGCGCGAACTCGGCTTCGTCGGCGCCCTGGTGGACTGCCACGTCGTCGTCGCCGACACTGCGGCGACCATCTTTTACGACAGCCCCGCGTACGACGTGCTCTGGGCCGCCGCCGTCGAGCTCGACGTGCCCATCTACCTGCACCCGGCCTACCCGCCCGAGACCGCCATGCTAGCCGCTGGTGAAGGCCTGTACGCGCCTACTACCAGCAGCGACGGCAGCTCGTCCTACTCGAGCGCCGCCGCCATCGCGCTAGGCAGCTCCGCGTGGGGATGGCACTCCAACGCAGGGCTCGGGTTCCTCAAGCTCTTCGCCGCCGGCGTCTTCGACCGTTTCCCGGCGCTGCAGATCGTGCTGGGCCACATGGGCGAGATGGTGCCCTATTTCCTCGAGCGTGCCGAGCGTCGGCTGGCCCCGCTGCGGCCCGCCGGGTCGGCGACGCTGAGAGAGGTATACGCGTGCAACGTCCACGTCACCGTGGGCGGTTACTTTAGCCTGAACGCCATGCGCATGGTGCTTGCCGTGACGGATGCGCGCAGGGTCATGCACAGCAACGATTACCCCTTCAACAGCCCCGCTGACGGGAGGATGTTAATGGAGAGCTTGAGGGAGAGCGGCATGGTTGACGAGAGGCGTATGGGGATATCGCGTACCGGAACGCGAAGAGGCTTTTGAAGATTTGAGCGCGGAGTGCCGAACAAGGCCAGCCGGTTGGAAATGTTGTCGCGTCGTATCTTCGCCGCCATTTTGATAATGCAGAAAAAAATCACCCTCCGCCCTCCGCATCATTAGGTCTCTCCGAGTTACCATACGGTTGCGTTATGCATCAGCTCCCTGACGGAGATGGATACGATAGTGTGCCATTTATTCGCCAGCAATGTCGCCCTTTTGCCGAGTCAAGGAGGGCGAGCCTCCGGGATGGATGCCGGGACTTCGAAACCGCGTCAAAGTAGCAGGAGCCTGTTCTCGCGTATGTTCAAGTGTGGCACAAAGTTGGAAAGATCAGCGATCGAGATTTGACGCCAACCATCCAACATGGCTGCCCTCCGGGCTGTCCTGATACACAGCCTTCTCGTGGTAGCAGCCTGGGCCTTGTCAACAACCAGCCAACCCAATCCGCCGCCAAAGTGCAGAGCCATCCCCGGGACGCCGGACTGGCCGTAACCGGAGCAATGGGCACAGCTCAACGCGACTCTGTCGGGGAGACTCATCGGGCCAACTCCCCCGGGCGCCGTCTGCCACGCCGAGCAGTCCGGGTACGACGTCCGGCGGTGCCTCGCAACGCAGCTGTCGTGGCCAAGCCAGTTCTTCCACGTCGCAGACCCGGTATCGGTGAATTGGAACAACTGGGCCAACGACTCCTGCCTGCCGGACCCACGGCTTGCGTGCAGCGGTCGCGGGTATCCAGTTTTATGTGATCAACGCTACGGCGCACGAACATGTGCAGGCCGGCGTTAGATTCGGTATCATGCCTTGGCCCTTTTTGCGTTTCCGCTCGCGGCAGCCAACGGTACATCTCACTAACACGAAACAATATTCACCACAAAGCAAGGGAGAACAATATCCGCCTGGTAGTCAAGAACAGCGGCCACGACTACCTCGGGCGCTCCAACGGCCCCTATTCGCTGTCGATATGGGTCCACCACATGAAAGGTATTCATGTGCACCAGCCAGGCCCCTTTGCGCCGCGGGGATGCCCGACCGCTCGCGTGGACGGCATCGTCATCACGGCCGCTGCTGGAACGGAGACGTTCGAGGCGTACGCGGCTATTGGCGCCGCTCAACCTGACCGTCGTGGGTGGCAACGGGCGCACCGTCGCGCTGGGCGGCTTTATTACCGGCGGCGGCCACAGAGCATCCTCGGCCCGCGCCACGGTCTGGCCGTCGATCACATCCTTGAGATTGAAATGGCGGACCCGTCCGGCCGCCTCTTGACGCTGAATGAGTGCATGAACAAGGATCTGTTTTATGCCGTCCGAGGGGTATGTGCGCGCCATGCGAAAGGGTGACTCGTAAGCGCTTCCCGACTCCCTCGCTGACGTCCATGTGACAGGGAGGCGGCTCGACCTTTGGAGTCTTGACCTCCGTCACCATAGCGACGGTTGCCTAGTCCGCGGATGATGGACCTTCGCTTCTCGATAGCCACCGACTCTGCCAACCCGCACGTCTTCGACATGGTCGCCTACTTCCTCTCCCGAATCCCCGACCTGCTCAAAGCCGGTGTGTCAGGCTACCCGGTCATCCACCACAACATATCCAACCCCGCCAGTCCAGGGGGCGGCGGCGGCCTTTCCAGCAGCATCGTCGGCAGCGTCGCCGTGCTAGACACAGACCGGCTCAACGACATCCTCGAACCCCCCGAAGCCCTGTTTTCTCACATCAACCCCACTTGGCCAGGCTTCGTCTTCGCCGCCAATACAACCTCGTATCCCTCCTTCCACGCCTGGTACCTGGAGAATTTTGACCCTACGCCGGCCGGCTACTCTACGCTCGCAGCCTCGCGATTGCTGGACAGGGAGGCCATCACCGGTAACCTTACAGCAACCAAGCTGGCGTTCGAGAAGTTCGTCGAGGGCGGGAACGCGGGCGTTTACATGGCCGCCGGCCCTGGCGTCTGGAACGCGCGGCCCCGCGGCGGCGGCCGCACTGCTGTCAACCCTCGCTGGAGAGAGGCATATCTGCACGCAGGTGAGAGTGCTCGTATTGTTTGCCGTCTTCCCCGGCGACCGTGATCGCTAAACTAACTTCCTTCCCCGTGGGCAGCCACCGGCATTCTGTTTCCCTCGGGAAGCCCAGGGGCCGCCTCCACAACGTCTGCAAAAGCCAAGACGTGGTCCGCGGCACTAGGTCGGCTCGGCGCTGGAGGCGAGGGAGCGTACATCAATGAGGTGGGTGTCTTTCTCCGTATGTCGAGTGGATGTTGACATGCCAGCTAAAACGGAAATTGAATGATGAAAAAAGGCCCACCCCGACGAGGACGACTGGCAGCACCTGTTCTGGGGCGCCGAGTACCCCAGCCTTCTCCGTATAAGGCGAGCCGTGGATCCGGACGGCGTCTTTTGGCGCCACCCGTGCGTGGGCAGCGAGCAGTGGGAGCTTGTGGACAGGAGATTGTGCAGGAAGGAAGGAGTAGAGGAGCAGGTACCATGGATGGCATTGTTTATCGACAGCACTGCGTCCGGCCCACGACCCAAGGTCCAGCCATTTTGTTGTTCGCAGTACAAGCATCCCACCCGCCGCACCTGCCAGCCATTGCCCTCTGGTTGGCGGGTACCGCATCCGAGAGACGGTTTCTGTCTGCCGACCAGGACTGCGTTGGGTGACAGTGGGCTGCCATTTCGGCCTTCAGTTGGAGGCCTGCTGGACGGCGGGTGATGGCATTAATTCAAGAATGAATGGCACGATGAACACGCAATCCTTTCCCCCTTAGCGCCCACTGCTAGTGATTCGGGCGATCGCTGGATATGTGGCTTGCAGGTCTTCAGCCCCCTCCATTCTTAGCTCGTCTCAGGAACGCGCGTCTCTTTCGTCGCTTCTGCGTCCAGCTGAAAAGAAAACCCGACGAATGCGACTGAGGGCCCAAGATCATTGGCGGCAGAGCGAAAGAAGCCAGGTGATTGAACCTCACCTGACGCCATTCGGGCGGTGATAAAAGAAAGGGAATGTTCCGCCTTTAATGGGACGAGCTCCTGCTGTCTAATCCAGAAATTGAAGAAGCAGCCAGTCCCTGACTAAAACCTCGACCAAACAACCGGCCAGCCCATTGATCGAATTCCATAAAACACACACAAAAAAAAAAGCGTCCAAATCCACAATGAAAGGCGCCACAACAACTCCAATCGACCCCAACACCGCCTCGGCGCCGCCACCGCCGTACAGCGAAACCCCTCCCCCGCACCCGTCCAACCCCTCACGGCGCCGCAGCAGCAGCAGCAGCAGCAGCAACAACAGCAGCAACAGTCAGTACTCGACGCGCCACGAGCGCATGGACGCATCGCGGCCGCCCCGGGACGAGCCGGGCGCGTGCTGCTCGTCGACGGGCGGGTGCTGCTTCAGCGCGCACGGCGGGTGCTGCTTTAGCGACCACGGCGCGTGCTGTTTCAGCGACAACGGCGGCTGCTGTTTTAGCGACAATGGCGGGTGCTGCTTCAGTGACCACGGCGGGGCGTGTTGCGGGGATAACGGCGGCTGCTGTTCTGGCGGGCCGCGGCGGGCGGGCTGATGTCATTTTACTTGTGGACGAATTACCAGCTACCTACCTACCCGTACCTAGGTCATGTCTGACGGTACGATGTTGAAGCTCAGGACAAAGCAGCATGCTGGATATTCGCTTTTGAGAGAGTAATCACGGAACATGGAACACAGCACTAGCAGTTTTGTGTTGAGGCACTGTAAAAATAGCCCTGACGATTTTCAATCCCATCTCGAGCCCAAAAAAAATACGCCCGTGTCGGAAGCCTTCCCCCCACGCCTTTCCTCAGTCCGAGTCGCTGCTGGAGCTGCCCGAGCCACTGCCCTTGCGTTTGTGGTGCTTGTCCTTGTCCTTCTTATCCTTCTTCTTGTCCTTGTCCTTCTTGTCCTTGTCCTTGTCCTTCTTTTCTTTCTTGTCCTTCTTGTCCTTGTCCTTCTTCTCGGGCTTGCCGTGCATCTGTCCAAGCACGCTGCCAATTACGCCGCCCGCGCCGCCGCCGCCGCCTCCAGCGAGTCCCGCCATCACCTGGCTCGCCAGACCTCGGTCGTCGCCATGCCCCTGGCCGGAACCACCGCCATGGGGTTGCTGCTGCTGCTGCGGAGGCACGTGGTGCTGCTGTCCCTGGAAGGCCTGGTGTGGCCCTTGGTAGCCTTGAGGTTGTTGTCCTGGGAAGGCCTGCTGGGGCGGTCCCTGGAAGCCCTGGTGGGGGCCTTGGAAGCCGTATTGGCCCTGCGGGGGCGGCTGTCCCTGGAAGTCTTGGCCGCCAGGTGTGGGGTACGGGGGAGCTCCCTGCGCAGCGCCGGGGCCGTACTGGAACGGCACCGAGTTCGGCGCGGTCGGGGGAGGACCCTGAGCGTAGGCGCCCGGAGGAGGCTGCAGCGGCGCGTACTGAGCCTGGGCCAATGAGTCAGTGATCAACAGGCGGGCAGAAATGGCGGACGGCAGGGAGAGGTAGGCAGCAGGGCGTGACGTCATCACCTCTTGGAAGGCCGGGCCGCCGTAGCCCTGTGGTCCAAAGCCACCGCTGGTGTAGCCGTGGGGCTGCTGCTGCTGCTGTTGGGCGTTGAAGCCCTGCTGGCCGTAGGGCTGCTGTTGCGGTTGGCCTCCGCCGCTGTTGTAGTATTCCTGTGCCGACATGTCTTTGCGTGATGGCTGTCGCGCGCTGTGGGTAGGTGGTGGTTTCGAGCTGATGCTGGCTGGGATTGTAGAGAGGTGTGCGAGCAAGAGATTTCAGCTGCGGTCGCGCGGGCAAGAATGGAAGCAGGAAGGGAGGGGAGCACAAGGGAGCGACACATCTAGCCACGACGGGAGATGGGTGGAGCCCTTTTCGCGCCCATTCACCTGCAAGCGCCTTCCGGCACTGCCTCACTCGTCCTTTCCATTCACGCCGTGGGCTTGCATTCGAAGGCGGGCCATACCCCACAGTGCATTCCATCTTCCATCACACCTGTCATCAAACACCGGCGTGCATTCAATCTGCCACCAAAAGCGTGACTAGATGTCAAAGCTGCATCTTTATCCTTGCACAGCCAGCCAAGATCACTGCTCAGGAGCCCTCTTTTTCACGATGCAAAATCGCCAAAGATGGAATAGCCTACCCAGCCAGCCTCAACAAGACGCAAAGCCGACGAAGGATGCTCAGCACATTTCAGTGGCCTTGTTGAAACATGGCTCAACTCGTCGCCTGCAAACCAAATATTATCCCAATCGATCCCTGGTGGCCATCAACCAGGCTCTCGGGCTGGCTGACGGCCACCCCGCACCGTCGTACTCTCCATCTTTTAACCTAGGCTGTATCGCGTCAGCCCGCCAGGCACTGAGTAATTATTATTGGCCGAACCGCCCAAACCAACCAATATTAAAAAAGTACAAAATTTTCTGGATTTCCTAAACTTTTACCAATGGTTTATCCGGAATTTTAGCAAAATAGCACTTTTATTTACGAATTTTACCAAAAATAACACCCAATTCCATTAAAAAATGCAAAAACAAAAAACTTTCGACCTGCTAAAAAAAAGCCATAATATAAAAGCTAATATTAATTTCGCCAAACCCAAATAAACCTTTTAAGGTTAAAATTAACGCATTAAATTTTGCAATCGGGGCCCAATTTAACCAATAAAATAATAATAAAAGGTTATATTTTTGCACCTTTTTATTGCATAAATTTATCAAACCGGAGTTAAATTACCCGATTTATAATAAAAAGCTTATAATTATTATTCGAGCATTAAAAAATGGAAAATATACTTATGCCAGGCGAACCATCAGGTTATAATTTATACAAATTATAAAATTTTTGCACATTTTACTATTTGCCAAAAATTAAACAAACGGCAGATTTGGTAAAGTTAGTTTTTCCAAAATTATATTTTTCGAATAAAATATAAAAATGGATTGAAAAAGGAACGGGCAAATGCTTTAGGTTACTAACCAAACCATAAAAATAAAATACCGCCAAAACAGGGTATTTTGAAGCTAATTTAGGTTAATTAATACCGAGGCCTCAGTTAAGAACTATTTAAGGGAAGGAGCTTTCCCCTTTATATATTCGAGGCCCTCCGGGCCTTCTGGCGTGCTATATTTGCTATATTTATAACAAACATAGCACCAGTTCCTTAGGGTAGCTGTCACGTGACCCCTGGTGGCCTGGCCTTGATTATTTGGCCTTTAGCCTTCGTGACTGCGGGGTAAAGGCGTCCTGTTAGGGTTTAGCCTCCCAACCCTTCTGCCCCCTGCCAGCCGTGGTCGTAACACAAGTTACCTACTTTGTAAAGGGTTAGCGCCCATAAGTCACTAGCTTTACAGGGGCTACAGGCTTACGAGTCACCCGCCCCTCAAGTCGCTCTCGATTTGACTAAGTCAAATTTGTCGGCCCAACGCGGAGATGGCTTTGGTGGCCGTGGGTCGATTTTTTGCCAGCCCTATACAAAATAATTTATCGGGAATTGGGCTAGGGCACCGGAACGCCCGCACGGTAAAAACCCGCGGTACCGATGTTGGAGAGTATATGAGGGAATAGAGTTGGCTGCCCCTTACTAAAATAATAAGCCTGTAACCACAATTTGCTTAGGGCCCTGCAGCACTAACTTATAGTGCTTTGCAGGGCCTAATCCAACTGAACGTGCGCCCGCTGTCCCTGTGATTAGCGTTTCACTTCCCCTGTGCACGTTATTAATTTTAACAAACCGATAATTTAAATTTATAAAAGGATCCTCCGCATTTACATATAAGGGAATAAAAGGGTTAAAACCCATAAGGGTGCCAAGGATAAATATATATAAAAATCCAAATGCCATGTTCTTCCGATCCCAATCACATGTGTTCCCCTGAATTGCATGCACCGGAAAACGATCCCAATACCCATTTTATTTACACCCAACAAGAAACAACCTCGCCGGATCCGGTATCCAATAAAACGGCTTAGAATTCAGGTGAGGATCGGCGGGTTTCGTTTTATATGGCGGTATTTAGGCTATTTAAACGAGCTATAAAAGAATTTTCAATTTTGGCCATTGTGGTTATTATTATAAAATGAGCAAAAAAAAGGAGGAAACATTCTAAGCAGTAAATATTGCCTTTTATAAATTTTGAAAAGGCGATTAGGATTTGTTTAATTTGCATTTTCGCGCCGCCTTGATGCCACCCAGCCGCGGGCCAGAACGTGGAGAGGAGCGCCCTCATGGCTGCGTAGCGGCAGCCTGCATCGCCAGTCCGGGCGCTGTGCGGGATAAGGAACCCTGTCAGAGGTGGCCTGGAGTCATGTGGGTGGCAACTAGTGCCCCATAACTTTAAGCTTCGCACCGGCCCTGGCCTGCGATCAAATAAAATAGCACAACAAACACCAATCATTTTGGGTGCCAATCGTTGCGCATTTCCATCAGGTTATAAGCCCTTGCGTTGCCATTAACAATATTTTTGCCTGATTTGGAAAAATTAACGGTGCATGAGTTATTTACCATTATTTGCGTTCTTTTGCCATAAATTACAGGCGAAGCGCAACAGTTAAAAAACCGTTAAAACGATAATTAACAAAGCCGTGTTCGGCGCCGATCAGTAATTATAATAAAGCAATAATAATAACCCTTTTAGCGCTTAAAAGCACTGTTTTTTTGCAATCCAACGCTTTTGTATATGTTAAAAAAGCTAATAAAGCTGCCAAAATAGCGGAATATTACAAAATTACAGTTAAGGTTCCGAACCTGCTGGGGCTTTCTAACCTGGAAATATAGAAGCATATTATTCGGGTGCATTTAACCATTTTTTGCAATATTTTTTTATATTTGCTAATTTTCCGGCCAAACCGGCCTGAGCAAAAAATAACAAAATTATACAGTTATAAGCCTTTAAAAGGATATTAATATGGTATTATATCCGCAATAATATCGAAAAAATAACCACGGATTTGGAAAAAGCCGGCTGGGACCGCTCCAAAAATAACAAGGATCAGGATCCAAAAATTTTTTAAAACAAAATAATTAGTATTATCAAAATTATTGCTAATGGCCGTTTTAATGCTTTAATTAATAAATATTATATAATTTCGGTAAAAAAGTTTAACGGTAATATTAAAAAGTATACAAACCGCTGGTTACAGGTAAAATAGGCCCTAAATTAGGCCAATATTAATATTCCGGATCGAATGCTTATAAAAAGCCTTATTAACGGGCTTAGCGTTACCTATCCTTTTATAATAGCTATAATTTTGGAAAAATATAAAGGCAAATGCCACACTTTTATTAATTTTATCTCGAAAATGCTCAAAAATATAACGGTTATAAAAGCCTCGGAGTTAAAAGCTATAACTAATATTAATAAAAAACCGGAAAAATTTTAAAAGATAAAAAAAAACCGAAACTTTATAATAAAAAGGGTTGCATTATTATTTTGTATGCCCCCCATTATAATAAATATAATAAATATTACAAAAACGGTAATAATAACTGCTAATTTTTGCACTTTAAACTTAAAAAGGCCTGGAAAGCCAAATATCCGGAGCGGCGCTTTTAGCAAAATAATAAAACAATTAATAAGGCTAAAATTAACCCAAAGGCTGCTAATTATATTGGTAATATACTAGTTAATCAGGGTAATATTAACCAATATATTATAATTAATACCGTTTTGGGCAATATTAATAATATTTGTAACATTATAATAATTAATTCCGGTTTGTTTAAATATTATTTTAATAATTATAAATGGTTTATTTTGTTAAAAAAGCGCAAATTCCTTTATAATATTATTATAATTAATAATAATGCCCAAATTTCCGCTAAAAAAAGCACTATTAAAATATATTAGCGCAATAAAATAAGCATTATTATAATTACCCTATAAGCAATTTTCACGCTTAAATCTTCTTTTAACCTTTTTAGCCTCGGTAAAATACATAAGGCAGGTTTAAAAAATAATTAAATCGATTATTTTGTAATACCCGATAATAAATAATTAAATAGTTACCAAATTAATAATAATATATTAATTACTAATATTAATATACTTATAAATGCGCCTTTAAGCTTTATAGCCCTGGGCAATGCACCTAACAAAAAAAACCAACCGACAAAAATTAACGCACCGGCCATAACAAAGCGCCCGATACCTTATATAATAATATATCGGCGCCTAATGCATATTAATAAAAAGGCAATTATAACAGCCTACCGCACTGCAGATATTAAAATTAATTATTTTAAAATATCAAAATATACCTATAACGGTTATTTAAAAAGCAAAGTAACCCAAATTATTAGCAATTATTATTTTTGCCGCACTACCCGCTTTTTGGGCCATATTTATATAAATATACTAACCATTTCGCTTATTTTGTACGGCAAATATAATTATACCGTCCATATTATTAATAAGGCAATTATTTTTGGTTAAATAATTTTTGCAATTAGCAAAATTAGCACAGAAATTTTTACAAAAATTTACAATTAAATTAATTATATTAAACTCCAATGTTACAAACGGTTCTCTACTTTTAGGGTAAGATACGCTAGGAGAGGCGCTGAGCAGTATGGTTTTTATAAGGTTGCTTGTGCTGGGGGAACTGGATAGTAACAAAAATTTCGATTATTTGCCCAAAAAAATGCCTTGGAACTAACTTAGGTTAACTAATACCAAAGCCTCAGTTAAAAATTATCTAACACAATAAAAATTTCTCGCTTTATATACCAGCAACCCTTTTTTATTATGTTTGTGCTATATTTGTTATATTGCATAGCGAATATATCACTGTGCTATATTTGTTATGTTTGTTATATTATATAATAAATATATCAGATATATTATCCGTGCTTAGATAAGTGCCTGATTACGTAATTTCCTTTTTTTGGCTTGGCTTTAGTTATTCGGCCCCTGGCTTTTATAATTGCAGGGTAAAAGCGTTCCGCTAAGGGTTAGCCCCAGCCCTTTTATCCCCTGCCAGTTATGATCGTAACATCAGGTCTCCCTTTTTAGGCCAAATCCCTTTGGCCAAAACTTATAATCCTATCCTTTTGTTAATAATAAGTACTTTTTTTTCTCCCTATCTCCCGTTCCTTTTTTTTTTAACAAAATGTTTGGTCGGGTACAAAAGCGCAAACCGGCGTTATTAATTGTTCGTCGAAATAACTTTTTTGTTTCCCTTTTTTTTTCTTTAATCAAAATACCTTTCTGTTTTTCCTGCAAGGCTTTTGATTATTCCAGGTGCGAAATTTCCTTTCGAAACTTTTCTTGGTGCATAAAATATATTCGTTAGGGGCGGTTTTAATATAACATTTTTGGCCCTATTCCAAAACAGCTTCATTTTATCGGTAACCAGTATACAAAGCTGAAAGCCAAATTAAAAATTACCAAAAAAAAGCATTGCGCTGTTAAACAAAAATTATTTGCTATTAACGCTTAAATTAAATATTTGCACAAGCAAAAAAAAATGTGGTTTAAAAGGAAAATGCGTGCAATTTGTTACAGGATTAATAATATAAAGAAATTGGAGCGGATCGAACGGAAGGAGGCCAAAAAAACGGTTATATAAGCCCCTGCCGCGCTTCCAAATTTGCTGGCCCCTAATTTCCCCTTTTTATTTTCTGGTTGGGACAGGCTTGGGATTTATCCGGATCTTAACCTGCTTGTTTTTTTTTAACCGAATAAATTAATAAATTTTTAATAATTTTTTTAAATTTTATAGCACAATAATAATACACCTCGATCTTTATTAAAAAGTTTTGGGTTTAATTTCCAGTATAATTTTTAATATAATAATATTTCGTTATTGCAGTAACGCGCTATTAGGTTAAGTTTTTTTGTTATTTGCTAACCTTTTTATAATTATTTTTGCCGATATTTTTGTAAAATTTTCTGGCAATTTATAAAGTTCGTTTTTTTTTTCCATATATTATGCTTATATTTGTATCCTGCCCATTTAATTAAATATTATTACTTGCGGTACTGTACTTTATTATCGAAAATTTCCTTAATTTCCCATTTTTGGTCCGGGTCGATTTTTATTAATTTTGTGCTTTTCGAACCAGATAATGCCGGTTTTAGCAAAAAAATGTAAAAAATAGGGTAAATTTTTATAATTAGCAATAATTAAAATTTATAATTAACTGGTAAAATTATTTTTTTAACCCTGAACAATCCAAATTTTTTATAATCCAGTTTATTATTTGGCCGTTTTATTTTAATATTGCGGCGCAAAAGATAAATATTATCCCTTTTTTTAAAGGTTGGTTCCTCGAGCTTTTTTTTATTTGCCTGGATAGATATGCATTTCCGAAATTTTTCGAGCTTTTTTTGCAGGTGCTTAT
Source organism: Magnaporthiopsis rhizophila (assembly GCA_003049465.1). Classification (NCBI taxonomy): domain Eukaryota; kingdom Fungi; phylum Ascomycota; class Sordariomycetes; order Magnaporthales; family Magnaporthaceae; genus Magnaporthiopsis; species Magnaporthiopsis rhizophila. The sequence continues at coordinate 18,890 of PYSS01000178.1, forward strand.
ATAGCTTGGTTATTTTAATAACCTGTATTTCTGCTATTAAAATATTTTTTTTTGTTTTAAGTTTTTTGTATACCGTAAATATAAACCTATAATTTGCAAAAAACGGAGTTATTCCTGTATTTTTGTATACCGAATTATTATAAACAAATTGGGTTATAAGGAATAATTATACCCAGTTAGTTTGTTTATAATTAATATAATGGCATAAATATTGCTTTATGGTTTGGTTTGTTCGTTCCATTTGTCCATCTGCTTCGGGATAATAAGCTGTTAATAATGCATATTTTGCTCCGAGTTTTGCTATTAAAGCTTTCCAAAACTTATTTATAAATAGTTTGTTTTAATCCATAATTAATTTGTTAAATATTCCGTATTTTAATATCACATTTTTGATAAAAATATATGCTAATTTTATAATATTACTGCTTTTTTTATAAAATAAAAATAAGGTATATTTGGTAAACCTATTTATTATTATTAAAATATTATTATACTGGATATTTATTAATGGTTTTTTTAATTTGGAAAGTTTAACCATAAAATTTATCGTAACTTTTTGCTATGCTTCGCTAAGCGCTAACAAAGGTTAAAATAGCCCGTAAGGTTTATATCTGCTAATTTTATTCTTTGCACAGCTTTTATAATTTTTAATTGCTTTTCGTATTTCGGCGCGGATTTTTATAAACCCGTAATACTAATAAAATTTTTTCCAAATTTTAATAATTTCCTGGTATTTATTAACCATTTGGCTATAAATTTGCTGGATTTTTTCTAGGGTTTAACTTTTTTGTCGGGTTATTTTGGCCAATGCCCATTATACCGGGATTAGGGATCTGTTTAATTCTTTGGCCAAAACTGCGCATATTTCTGGTGGTATATCCATCTAATAATTTAATTAACGGCTCAAAACATCCGCTTGGCCGTTTTTTAACCCTTTTTTAACCTTAATTTGAAAATTATAATTTTAAAAAAATTAATTTTATTAAATTTATCTTTTATTTAGTGCCTGGCTAATGGTAAATTATAACAGGTTTTTATAATCGGTATATATTATTATTTAATAATTGGCTCTGTACAAATATACCTTTTATTTCTCCAAAACTTTAATAATAATAAGGAGCTTTTTATTATGGATCTGATAATTTAACTTAGGTTCATTTAATTTTTGCAAAAAAAATGCACAAAAGTGCAATTTTTTTTAATCGTTTCACTGTTCCAATTATTTTTTAATAATAAAATCCGATACATTAATTTTAATTTTAAAAATTTTTTTTGGGTTTGGTATTACCAGTACCGGTATTTGGATAATAGCTTTTTTTAGCGAATTAAAAGCTATTTATTTTTGTATTTCCCAATAAAATTGGGTATTATTTTTGGTAAAATCCATAAATAATATGGCCTTTTTGCTAAAATTTCGGATAAATTTTCGGTAAAAATTTAAAAACCCTAAAAAATTTTGTATTTTTTTAACCGTGGTGGGTACAGGCCAATTTTTTACCGCTTGTACCTTTTTGGGTTTTATCCGAATTTTCCTTTGTTTAATAATAAACCCGAGGAAAATTATTTTTAAAAAATGCCATATATATTTGTCCGGGTTAACCAGAAATTTTATATCCTGTAATTTTTATAATACCTTATGCACGTGCTATTTGTATTTTTCCAATATATTTGAAAAAATTAGAATATTATCCAAATATATAAAAACGAAAATATTAAAATACTTTTGTAATATGTGGTTAATTATTTGCTGGAATATAGCTGGTGCATTGGTAAGCCCAAAAATTATTATTAATAATTCGAAAATTTTAAGCTTGGTCCAAAAAGCGGTTTTCCATTTATCCCTTTCCTTGATTTTTAGCAATTCATAAACTTTGCATAAATTTAAGGCTATAAATTACCTGTTTTTCCCAAACTTATTTTTAAATTTATCAATTAAAAATAAAAAATACCGATCTTTTATTATTTTTTAATTTAATGGATAATAATCGATATATATTTGTTTTTCCCCGTTTTTTTTAAAAATAAACAAAATTTTATATTTTATAAAAAAATTAAAAGGTTTGGTAAATTTTTTTTTGATTTTTTCTTTTAGCTGTTCCTATAATAGCCTTTTTTGCCAAGGGTTTAATTAATACAATTTTTGATATTTAAATTATGCTTCCGGTTTAAACTTAATCTTATAATTAAACGGTCCATATTCCGATAATACCGTTTCCAAATTTTTCTGGAACAATTTTTAATATTTATGATATTTTTTAGAAATATTTTTAAATTTATCCTTAATAGTTTTTTGTTTATCGGGTTTATTTGTATTTATATTTATTAGTGTTTTGGCTGGTATAATTTGCTAAGGCTGACTGTTATATCCTGCTACCGTTGCAGTTACCCTTTTTAGCGTCCAATTTTTATTATCCGAGGCCCGTGGCTATTGAACTTTCCTGTTAATTAATAATAATTTCCTCTATTAAATCTGTTCGGTAATTCAATTTATTAGGGGATTATACTTTTTAAACTATAAAAAGCTTAAAATTAGGTTTTCCCCTTTTATATTTATAATATCCAGAATTATTTTGCAAATTTTCCCCAAAAATTAAAATTTAAAATAATCAGTTTTAATATTAATCTTTCTTTTATTAAATATAATTGGCTCCCATTTTATTATTATAAGGTTATATGGTTTTTTTTTCTAATATATCGGAATATTATACCTTTTTACTATTTTTAGCGAAAAATAATTTCCTTAGGTTCCGCAATTAATCATAATTTTTATTTTTTGCCCTTTTCAATATATTATTATTTTAATATATTTATACTGGTTGGTAATCGTTACTATTAAGGATTTTGCTGGTTATTGCCCTACCCGTGCCCTATTTTTAGATAAATTTCCTAATTTTTTGCTTAGAGCGCCTATTACCGGGCCCCAATTATTTTTATCGATCGGGCAACCCTGTTCGTCCAGGCCCTTGCTTTTTTTTTTATATATATTTTGCACTCCGGTTTCCCACACATCTAATATATAAAAATTCCTGCTAAGCATATTATAGGATAAGCTGGCAATAATTTAAAAATTGCTGCAAAACTTTTATAGCCCATTTTTGTTATTCACCATTTCGGAAACTGATATTCCTATTATAAATATTGCACTGGTTTTTTTTCCTTTTTTTGTGGAAAAAAATTGTGCTTTAGCTTTTTAGCCATATACTACCTACAATTATTATATAAGCATTTGGCCCAAAAAAGCTTATTATAATAGCCTATATCGGGGTCCATATTTTTATAGTTTAGCATATATGGCTGCGCTAACCGTTAGTCCAGGTTTGGAATATTTTCGAATAATGCCCTATAATAAATAACTAATTGGTTATTTTTTAACCAATTCAAGGGCTTTTTTTTATCGTTTTGCGCCGGTTTTTTGCGCATTAAACCGCCAATAAATTTGGGCTAATCCCAAAACCACCGGTTTATTTCCAAAAACCTAAATAAAATATACGCTTTCCGTATTTTCTTTTTGGTTATAAAAGGTTATTTTCCCATATTAATCAATTGCTAATCGAATTTTTGCTGAAATTTTTTAAAATTAACCATTTACTATTCCTTATTGGATTTTTTATTATTGGGGCCCGCTTTTGCAGTTTTCCAGAAATTTATTAGGTTTAGTTTTTCTTTTTATGCTTGTAACAAATGCGTTTGGCCCAAAAATTGTTCCATTTTTGCATTTATATTTGGGTTTTTTTCAAAATCGTTAACCAAAATATCTGATATATTTTTGCACCGGGCTAAATTTTCGAATTTTTTGCCATTATCCCGGGGTTGGCCAGCTTATTATAATATAGCAAATCGTTATTTGGGATAATACCCTGTGGCATTTTTATCGGAGCAATAAATTATACAGTTTTTATTAAAACAATAAATTCAGCTAAATAATGCTTTGAAATATAGGTTTTTTTTGCTGCTTATTTGGTCGTTTTGGATAACCCTGGGGCTATAGGTTTATAGCCCTCTGGTGCACTTTTTCAGCAAAAGATAGCCGTTTATCGGTTTTTTTGCAAATAATCCCTTTTAATATATCCCTTTTTCTTACATTTAAAATATTTCCCATTTTTTAAATCCTTAAACCTAATATGCTTTTATTCCTTATATTGGTGTATAATTTTTGCGCTAAAATTTATAAATCCAAAATGTGTATTATAAGCTATAAATTATTATTATCTCGCCTTTTTTTGGTTAATTTTATTATTTTGCGCCACTGGCTTAATTTGCTAAACTTTTTTCTCAAAACAACATTTGTACAGTTTATTACTAATATAAACGGCTATAATAATATAATTAACAAAATTTTCAGGTTATTCCTATTTAAATAACTTATTTTTCACATTATTTTTTAACCCCTAATAAAATTAAATTATTTTGGTATCCTTTGTTCAATTAAGTTTATTAACCAATTGTTAAAACTCGGAAATATAAATTAATACGGGGCTTTTTTGCTAAAATTAAAACAGTTTTCTTTTGGCCACCCATTTTTTATCGACCTATTTAAAAACCTTAGCAATTTTTTTACCAAACTTTTTAAAATTAGCAAATATTAATTTAATTTTTTTCTTAAATTTGTCGTGCTTTTTTAGGTAATCAAATCAAATGGGCTCGAACCAATCCTTAATTTTGCCATCCAGGCGCATAGCCGTATAAGCAACTTTCTGTTTTTCTCGTTAAAAATAATCTCGATAAAACAAAAAATACCCTTTATATTTGGTCAAAAACATTTTAATTTTGCTTTTTTTCCTATTATATTTATCAGGTAAGGGAAATTTGTAAAATTTAATAACAATATAAGGTTTGCTTTAAACTTCCTTAAATTTTTCGATTTTCGCAATAAATATTTGTATAGCCGCCGAAGGATTGTTATACATTTTACCGGCAATAATAATACTTTTGGGTTTTTTGCTTGCAATCGATATAATTATTACTGCTCGTTACCTCCGGTAAATACTAAACAGGATTAATTAAAATGTTACAAACGGTTTTTTGCTTTTAGGGTAAAATACACTAAAAAAAGCACTGAGCAGTATAATTTTCACAAAATTGCTTATGCTAAAAAAACTAAATAATAATAAAAATTTCGATTATTTGCCCAAAGGAATGCTTTGGAGCTAATTTAGGTTAATTAATACCAAAACCTTAATTAAGAATTATTTAACACAGTAAGAATTCCTCGCCTTATATACCAGCGACCCTTCCTTATTATATTTGTGCTATATCTGCTATATTGCATAGCGAACATATTACTGTGTTATATCTGTTATGTTTGTTATGTTATATAACAAATATATCAAATATATCACCCGTGCTTAGGTAAGTGCCTGATCACGTGATTTCCTCCTTTTGGCTTGGTTTTGATTATTCGGCCCCTGGCCTTTATAACTGCGGGGTAAAAGCGTCCCGCTGGGGGTTAGCCCCAGCCCTCCTATCCCCTGCCAGCTGTGGTCGTAACATCCAATCAGGTATTAAAATATAAATAATTTATATAAATAATAGCACAAAATTTAATTCAAAAAAACTGAAAGCTTACTGCACCATTCAAAATAAAACCTGCAAAATTAGCCCGGCGCAATGCCCAAAAATGAACGGTATTATTAAATATGCTAACCGCACCATATTTAATGCAGCTTGCACCAGGATTAATATTAATAATTTGTATAAAAAGTACTGGGTATATGCTTTGCAAATAACAAAAAGGGTACTGAACTATACTCCAAATATAGCGTTTAGCGGCAAAAAAAACCCGCATAAAGCATGGGCAAAAATAACCGGCCTTAACAAAAAATATTACCAACCACCAATCCGTACCCTCCGCACCTGGGGCATAATTGCCTGGGTGCTAATCAAAAACGGCAAACAGGCCAAAACTAATAAAATAGCCCCCAGGGTAATTGTCACGGCACAGCAGCTGGGTGCTAGGTTGAAGATCTGTTATTGCACAAGGAGGCAGATCCGCTAGCTCCGTAGGAAGCCGGCGGATCACTGGCTAAATACAGGTGTGCGGGCTTGGTCCCGTGACAATAATAAAAAGCCAGCTTATGGGCTGGAAAAACCTTTATAACAAAATTTTACTAGTAAAACCGGACGGTACTAACAAGGTTTTCCGTTACTGTAATGCACAAATTAATAAGGGTATCGATAAGCGCCAGAAATTGCCTTATAATTTTGTCAAAAAGGCGATTACCATTAATAAGGTTAATAAAACCGTTATCAAAAACCTTTATTTTATAATAGGTATTTGGGTTTATAATACTGGCCCAATTGCTAATTTTAATAATAATAATAATAATAATAATACTGGGGCAACTAGCGATACTACCAATCCTAAAGGTAATAATAATTTATCGCTTGCAAAAAAAACCAGGGAAACCGGAGCGGAAAATAAAAAGCCTGCCGTTGCAAAGCCCAAAAAGCTTGCCGGCCCGAACATATTAACACCCGAGGAAATTTCCAAACACGGTAATAAGGGGGTTACGGTGCCCGTAATGCCCAAAAAAAAACCTGCAGGAAGCAGCCGCCGCCCCTGCCAAATAACCGGCAATTAAAAAAGTGCTTAACAGGCCTTAAGCATTATAAAGGTATTCTAACACCAAAAACTTGCAAAAAAGGAAACCTATAAAAATATTTATAATAATTTGTTTTAAGCCCAAAAATATTAAAAAAGTGGCGGAAAAGGATCCGGATAATCCTAAAAGGGCCGGAAACGATAAAAATTTTCATAACCTTGATACAAATATTAAAATTGCCGAAAAAATTACCCGAAAAATGGGCTTTGCATTTATTAATATTATATACCCGGATAATAATATCGTTCTGCCCCAAAAAATTAGCAATCCCGAAATTCCCAACCTTATGCTTTTTAGTATTATTATAGCACCAGGAATACCATATATTCCAGCCTATTATTATAATGCAATAAAATATAAAGCCGAATACAAGCAATATTATAAGCCGGCAATATAAAAATAAATTAATATGCTATTTAAAAAGGGCATATGAATAATAAAAAAACTGTTTTCAAATATTAAAATACTGCCGGGCAAATAGGTATATATGCCTAAACTAATGCCTAACAGTGCTTTTAAAAAGATTAAAACGCGCTGGGTTGTTTATAGCAATTATAATAATATTTCGGGCGAAAATAAAGCTATGCAGCAATTGCCTATATAACGTTTATAAGGATATTTTTTATATTTATAGCTATTAATAATTTTAAATGCCGCCAGTTCGATTTTATAACCGCTTATTTCGGCGCTATTATACCTGATAATATTATAATATATATATAATAATTTTAGGGCATTTCGATTGGGCAAAAAGGTTATTATTGCTATTTAAAAAAGCATTTTACAGCTTTTGCAAATCGCCTTTATAATAATATTAAACGATTATTCCAAAATTCGAAACATTTAATTTTAGGCCGATTTACCAAAATATTTACTTTTATTGCAAAAAAAAACAGGCGCTATATTATTATTTTATATGAACAATTTTTAAATTACCGCTTATACGGTTACGGAAATTGAAATTATCGCTATTAAAATAAATAACCCATTTAAGATAATCGCTTTGGATAATATAAAAATATTTCTCGGTATGCAAATTATAAAGGATTACCAGCAAAAAATTATAAACTTTTACTAATATAATTATATTAACAAAATAATTACCAAATATAAATAAAAAAAACTAAAAATAATAAAAATACCCTGGCCTTTTGGATTTATAATACCGATTATTTAAAACCCTTTCCCGCACAAAAAGGTTTTATATTACCAATTAAAAATAACAAATATTAGCTATTTAATTAGCATTATTTGCCCTAATATTACATATATTATAAAAAGGTTGCAAAAAATTAATATTAATTCCGGTAATAAGCATTTGGCACTGCTAAAATATTTTTGGTATTATATTATCGGCACCAAAAAATTTGCGCTTATTTATAACGGTCCTATTTATAATGCTAAAGTAATAGGCTTAAAAGCTTATAAAAATATTTTATTCGCTAATTGCTTTTGTATAAGGGCATTTATAAGCAGTATAATTGTTATACTGGCGGATGGTCCTATTTATTAATAATCAAAAAAGCAAACTTTTGTAACAATATTAACAACAAAAATAAAGTTTGTTAACCTTTTATTAACAGGCCGGGCCTTGTTTTGGATCAAAAATATTCTGAAAAAAACTGGATACCTTTAGTAAAAAACACTTATAATGCATACGGATAACGCTAATGCCTAAACAACAGTATTAAACCCGTTAAAATCAGCCTGCACCCGTATAATTAACCTCCGTTACAAATAAATAATTAATGCTATAAAACATTAACTTTTTACCTTTAAACTTATTAATACGGCCAATATAAAAGCAGATAATCTTATAAAAGGCCTAACAGCGGAAGGATAAGCAAAATTTATTATTCAGCTGGAAATATAACAAATGCCGCAATAAACGGCTTACAGAAAATATTACGGATCTGGACGGTTATTATATAGTTGCGGGTTTGTGATGCCTTTAGGGCTGTTGCATGGCCTACGGGGGGGTGTCAGAGGTGGCCTGAAGTTATGTGGGTGGCAACTAGTGCCCCATAGTTTTAGGCTTTGCACCGGCCCTGGCCTGCGATCAAATAAAGTAGCACAACAAACACTAATCACTTTGGGTGCCAGTTGTCGCGCACCTCCATCAAACCCTAAGCCCTTGGCTCTCGCTGCACGATAACCGCATGGAGCTCAGCCGGAGGAGGCCTTGCGGGTCCGAGTACCACTGCGACCCTCGAATGCCGCCGCCGCACCCACATCAGCAGGAAGAGGATCCGGGACGCCAGTTCCCCCACCTCAGCGCAAAACGCGACACCCTAACCGCGTACCACCTATACTACCCATGGATATGAGGAATTGTTTTAATGGCCGTGTTTTTTATCGTGTTGCTAGCGGTAACACGACGGCCACACAACTGCCTTTCCCAAATCCTTATAATTTTTAAATTTGTCCTTTATGGACGAGTTTTTATAGGGGCGTTTTTAAAAGTTGCGGGGTGGGTTTCAATTTCGGTACAATTATTAACAGCGTGTATCTGCTCGAAGCTCCCTGCAAATTCCCGTCAGCGTAAGCTAAATACAGCTGTAAACTAAAAGGACTGTGTGTATATCCGAGATTTGGGTGATATTAGGCATTTATTCCAAGCCACGCCTGCACCTATCACACCACCAGCCGCACAGGCGGGAGGCATTTAATAAACAAGGCGCCCCCAGGAAGGCGTGCCACAGTGGCAGCGACGGAAAGTCTTTCAAGAGCTTCAGCGGCGGCGATAATCCCACCGTGGCCATCAGATCTTAAAACATACGTTGCTCACAGCTTGCTTTCAACTTGTGCCGTGCTGAGCAAAAACTATTGATTTGATTAAAGAAGTTCCTACAGCGCGCACACGTGACCTCCCACCGGTACCCAATTTGAAGCTTGAAAGTGCACGGACCATTTAGCTCCCCGCGGGGAGCTAAATGGTCCGTGCACTTTCAAGTCAGCTTAGCCCTGTCTCGTCCTCGTCGCCAACTGCAAGCTTCAAAAGATCGTCGATAGCCATTTGCCTGATCTCTTCGGCTTTAAAGCGTGCCCACACCGAACAATCACCTTTAGGAATAAACTTCCGAAATGCCCGACCAACTTTTGCAATCGTTTTGGCTTATGCAGAACCGGCAAGCTCATCGCGCAACGCCTTTGCTTCCGCCTCGGTCAACCGTTCGAAATCCCGAAAGGTAATTAACAGCGACACTATCGCTAAAGCCACCGCCGACAGGTATGAATGCTAAATATTCCAGACCCAGCTTCAGAAATTGGCGTAATTTTTGCAGCCTGCTGTTAAACGCCCTCGCGCCGCACTCCAAGCCGGACTTTTTCCTCTTATCCGTAATTGCCTCGCTTGATAATCAAGGTAAATACGTGTCCCCGGTAATATTATCAGCTCCAAGGATTTTTTGGTATATTATTTCGAGGCCACAAGTTAAAAGTATTAAGCCAACAAACTTGCTGAACGGTGCTTGTTCGTCCCAACGCGAGCCAAAGCTGAAGTACAGGTGTGGCTGTTCGGGCCGGTTCGAATCTGGCAAATTAAGAGCTGGGCGATCGATCCATGCAAAGACATAACGCCTAAACCGCTCTTTTGCGTGTAAACTCGTTATCTCATCTGCTAGGACTTGCGGATCGAGGTTCTTGGACCGCTTCGCCAGTCGCTCGTCTGGCACAACCTTTTGCTTTCTTGATACCTGCTCGGTCGCTGAATCATCTTCTGGCTCATCCTGTGGCTCGCCCAGTGCCTTGTCTTGTGGCTTATCTTATGGCTTATCTTATGGCTTATCTTGTGGCTCATCTTTTTCCTGTCTCGCCAACCCTGGCTCACTTATGGAGCGTTTCCTCTTCCGATGGCTGCTTGGGGAGCCCATGGAACCCTTGGCAAGCGCAGGTCGCAAAATGGCGACTGGCCTTGCGGACCGCCGCAGAGCAGAAACACCCGCCTCTCCAGCGGGGGTAGTGTCTGCCTTGCAGGGGAATATTAGCTTGAACGTGATCGGTCTCAACTCTGGGTTGCAGCTTGTCTTGCAAGGTTTGTACCCCTCCGGGCAAGTGTACAACTGATCGGCATAATTGACAGCTTCGGCCAAAGTGTCCGTAGCGCTGAATCCAGAGTGGTAAGCGCTCGGGTAAACGATAACCATATCCCACTCCTTCTGCATAAAGCTTATCGTTGGGACGTCTTTGCTCTGCAGGTGGTTAACGCCACCGTGCAACGTTTGGTGCCGCAGGATTTGGTTATGGTTATGGTCCTCCTCGGTGAGCTATAAATCAGTGCACCCCCTGTCGGCCACCCCCCCTTCCGGCCACCTTAAACGGGCCCATTACCTCAGATATGGCCACGTTTTCAACTCGCCACAAATCTCGCAATTCTGATCCGTTTTTTATATTTTTTATTGCAATCCAATTTTTATATGCCAGAGAAACAATACACCAAAAAAAAATATGGAATAGGTTATCAAGGCCGTGCAGGCCAAAGTTTTTATCTCAAAAACCGCCTAATTTTAGGGCATATTAAGGACTATCTTATACCAGCGTTTAGCGGGATCTTTACCTGGCCAATAGGCTTAAAATAATATTAGCGAATATTTTCGGAGCAGGAAAAGCGTTTAGCAAATTGGGTGCTTTTTTAAACCTTTTTAAAAGTTCCACTAACATATACAAAAATCCGCTTTTTTGTGCAAAAATTTTTATGTTAACAGTAAAACCCCCAGCTTTTAGGGAAGTACTGGATACGCGGTTTTTTAGGCCGATATCCGGAGATTTGTACCGAAAAAATGCAGCGTATAAAATTTGCACAGGTTAAAAATGCTATTATTATTATAATAAAAAAGTGGTGGTCATATTTACAAATCCCCGGGATAGCCCAAATAAAGCCGGAAAATATGTATAATGCTAATGAGGGGGCCTGCAAAAGGGCAAAACGAGTAATGGGCTTATTTTAAGCCTAATAAAAGCCCGGTTTTTGTAAAAAAAGCCTGAAACCTGCATTTAAACCTTTTTTATCAAATGTATTTCGGTTATAAGGGTCCCTTTTTTTCGCTTATTATATTTAAAAAAAAGCGTATAAAAATAATGGTTTTTAATAAATTTAAATGTTTTTAAAAGCTGGGAATTTATTGTAACAAATAATGGATAAATTATTAATAATATTAAAATCGAATAGTTGCAAAAAATTTTCCTTCCGGATATTTAACCTTTTGCTTGTCTACCATATTTTTTTAATATTGAATAATTATAAATCCCACGTAACTAAAAAAAATTATATTTTTTTATTTGCAGAATAATATTTATTTATTATATTTACCTGCCGATACCTTTCCGCATTTTGCAATTTTGGATTTATTTATTTTCAGCCCTTTTAAATATGCTTATCGCCAAAAATTAGGGTTCCAAACTTTATTTACCTGCTTTATAATGGTAAAAAAGCGTTAATTTTTAAATGCTTATATTTATATATATATTAAAGCTTTTATTCTTTATATAATTGCATCGGGGTGGCGGATAACCGGCTTTTAGTAACAAAATTTGCTTAAACCGCTTATAAACCGGCTTTATTTGAAAACTCTAACCGAAATAGCTGGCGATCCGCAATTTAACAATCCGCTAAAAATAATAGGGCTAAAAAATATTCAAAGATTCCTTTCCGGCTATTCCAAGTTGGCTGGGAAACTTCCAAATAAAACCAAAGGCTAATTGCCTAAATTAGCATATTTAAAGCCCGGGCTTTGCTAAATCCCATAATCCGGCTTTTCCTCCAAAAAGTGCAAAAAAATACAAAATATGCAAATTTAAATTGGTTACGGCCCAGCAAAACATTAGGCAATTAAAGGCCAAATTAAAAGCGTAACGCCTTTGCAAAAAAAAAGGGTTATGCTAAACCCAAACCAGGCTTTTGTGAATATACGCCGAGTTGTATAAGCAAAAAGTGAGGTTATAAAGGTGGATAAAAATATATTTGAAAAAGCGGAAAAATTTGATCAGGAATTAGTACACTTTTATATTATGGTTGGTTAAATAAAGGTAAATATTTGCAGTTAAATACACCGGGGTTGGTGGTGAAATGGATCTGGCCGGGTGGCTGGAAAGGGGGGTGGCCGACAGGGGGTGCACTGATTTATTAAGTTTTTTACGCACCGGCTTATTTTTCCGCCTTAATATATAAGCTTAAATTAATTTTTCTATCGAAAAGCCGGGTGTCACGGTACGATCCCTTATATAAGGACCAAGCACGTCGTAGCCCCGGATATGACAACGTTCCCTTTTGCCTTGGTGTAACGGGTACTACCTTGGTCTAGTCCCGTGACACCGGGTTTGATATAAGTCAGTGCACCCCCTGTCGGCCACCTTTTTTATCAAATGCATTTTGGCTATAAGGGTTGCCCTTTTTCCGTTTATTATATTTAAGGGGAAAAATATATAAAAATAGTGGTTTTTGGAGGATTTAGGCCTTTTTGAAGGCTGGGAATTCACTGTAATAAATAATGGGTGGATTATTGATAATATTGGAGTTAAATAGTTGTAAAAGGTTTTTTTTCCGGATATTTAACCCTTTACCCCTGCATTATATTTTTTAATACTGGATGGTTATAAATTTTATATAACCAAAAAATTTATATTTTTTTGCTTGCAAATGTTACAACCACAGCTGGCAGGGGACAGGAGGGCTAGGGCTAACCCCCAGCGGAACGCCTCTACCCCGCAATCATAAAGGCCAGGGGCCGAATGATCAAAGCCAAGCCAAAAGAAGGAAATTATATGATCAGGCATTTATCTAAGCACGGGTGATATATCTGATATATTCGCTATATAACATAGCAAACATAACAAATATAGCACAGTGATATGTTCGTTATACAATATAACAAATATAGCACAAATATAGTAAGGAAGGGTTGCTGATATATAAGGCAAAAAATTCCTACTGTATTAAATAGTTCTTAATTAAGGCTTTGGCATTAATCAATTTAAGTTAGCTCCAAAATATTCCTTTGGATAAACAATTAAAATTTTTGTTATTATCCAGTTTTTTTAGCACAAATAATTTTATAAAAATCATATTATTTAGTGCCTTTTTTAGCGTACCTTACCCTAAAAGCAGAAAATTATTTGTAACATTTTAATTAATCCTATTTAGTATTTACCGAAAGTAATAAGCAGTAATAATTATATCGATTGCAGGCAAAAAATCCGAAAGTATTATTATTACCGGCAAAATATATAATAACCCTTCGGCGGCCATACAAATATTTATTGCAAAAATCGAAAAATTTAAAAAAGTTTAAAGCAAGCCTTATATTACTGTCAAATTTTACAAATTTTTTTCACCTAATAAATATAATAGGAAAGAAAATAAAATTAAAATGTTCCTGACCGAGTGCAAAGGGTACTTTTTGTTTTATCGAGACCATTTTTAACGGGAAAAACAAAAAATTATTTATACGGTTATATGCTTGAATGGCAAAATTAAGGATTGGTTCGAGCTTATTTGATTTAATTATTTAAAAGGGTATAATAAATCCAAAAAAAAAACTAAGTTAATATTTGCCAATTTCGAAAAGTTTGGTGAGAAAATTGTTAAAATTTTCAAACAAATTAACAAAAAATGGGTGGCCAAAAAAAAGCTGCTTTAATTTCGGCAAAAAGGCCCTGTATTAATTTATATTTCCAAATTTTAACAACTGGTTAATAAACTTAATTAAATAAAGGATACCAAAATAACCCAGTTTTATTAAAGGCTAAAAAATAATGTAAAAAATAAATTATCCAAACAAAAATAACCTGAAAATTTTATCGATTATATTATTACGGCCGTTTATATTAATAATAAACTGTACAAATATTGCCTCGAAAAAAAATTTTAGCAAATTAAGCCAGTAGCGCAAAATAACAAAACCAATCAAAAAAAAGCAAAATAATAATAATTTATAGTTTATAATATATATTTTAAATTTATAAATTTTAGCGCAGAAGTTATATATTAGTACAAAAAATAAAAGTATATCAGGTTTAAGGACCCAAAAAACGGAAAATATTTTAAATATGGGAAAAAAAAATATATTAAAAGGGATTATTTGCAAAAAAACCGATAAACGGTTATTTTTTGCCAAAAAGGTGCGCCAAAGGGCTATAAGCTTATAACCCTAGGGTTATCCAAAACGACCAAATAAGCGGTAAAAAGGAGCCTGTATTCCGAAATATTATTTAGCTAAACCTATTATTTTAACAAAAATTGTATAATTTATTATTTCGATAAAAATGCCATAGGGTATTATTTTAAATAATAGTTTGCTATATTGCGACGAGCTGGTTAATCCCGGGATGGTGGCAGAAAATTTGAAAAATTAGCCCGGCGCAAAAGCGTATTAAACATTTCGATTAATAATTTTGAAAAAAATCCAAATACGGATGCAAAAATGGAATAATTTTTAAGCCAAACATATTTATTATAAATATAAAAAAAAAAATTGGACCTAATAAATTTTTGGAAAACTGTAAAGGCGGGTTTTAATAATAAAAAACCCAATAAGGAATAATAAATGGTTAATTTTAAAAAATTCCAGCAAAAATTCGATTAGCAACTGATCGATATAAAAAAATAACCCCCCATAACTAAAAAGAAAGTACGAAAAATGTACATTTTATTCAGGTTTTTAGAAATAAATCGGTAATTTTGGGATTAGCCCAAACCTATTGGTGGTTTAATGCGCAAAAAATTAGCGCAAAATAATAAAAAAAAGCTTTTGGATTAGTTAAGGGATAATTAATTGGTTATTTATTATAGGGTATTATTCGAAAATATTCCGAACCTGGATTAATAATTAGCGCGGTTATATATGCTAAACCACAAAAATATGGATCCCGATACGGGCTATTATAATAAGCTTTTTTGGGCCAAATGCCTGTATAACGATTGCAAATAGCATATAGCCAAAAAATTGAAGTATAATTTTTTTTTACGGAGGAAAGGAGAAAAATTAATACGGTATTTATAATAAAAATACCAGTTTTCGAAATGGTGAATGGTAAAAATGGCTATAAAAGTTTCGCAGCAATTTTTAAGCTATTGCCAGCCTATTTTATAATGTGCTTAGCAGGAATTTTTATATACCAGATGTATAAAAAACCGAAATACAAAGTACATATAAAAAAAAAAGCAAAGGTTTAAACAAATAGGGTTATCCGATTAATAAAAATAATTGGGGCCCAATAATAGGTGCCCCAAACAAAAAATTAAAAAGCTTACCTAAAAATAAGGCACGGGTAAGGCAATAATCAGCAAAATTTTTAGCAATAATAATTATTAACCAGTATAAATATATCAGAATAACGATATATTAAAAAAGGCGAAAAATAAAAATTATAATCGATTGCAAAGCCCAAAGAAATTATTTTTTGCTAAAAATGGTAAAAAGGTACAGTATTCCGATATATTAAAAAAAGGAACCATATAATTTTATAATGGTAAAATAGGAGCTAATTACGTTTAATAAAGGAAGGATTGATATTAAAACTGATTATTTCAAATTTTGATTTTTGGAAAAAACCTGCAAAATAATCCTGGACGTTATAAATATAAAAGGGAAAAACCTGATTTTAGGCCTTTTATAATTTAAAAAGTATAATCCTTTAATAAATTAGGTTACCGAACAAATTTAATAAAAAAAATTATTATTAATTAGCAAGGAAGCCCAATAATTATAAGCCCCGAATAATAAAAATCGGACGCCAAAAAGAATAATTGCAATAGCAGCAGGATATAACAATTAGCCCTGGCAAACTATACCAGCCGAAATGCCAGCAAATACGGATACAAATAAACCCGACAAGCAAAAAGTTATTAAGGATAGATTTAAAAATGTTCCTAAAAAATACCATAAATACTGAAAGTTATTCCAGAAAAATTTGGAAACGGTATTACCGGAATACGGACCATTTAATTATAAGATTAAGCTTAAACCGGAAGCATAATTTAAATACCAAAAGCTGTATCGATTAAACCTTTGGTAAAAAAGGCTATTACAGAAATAGTTAAAAGAAAAAATTAGAAAAGAACTTATTAAACTTTTTAATTTCCCTATAGGATATAAAATTTTATTTGTTTTTAAAAAAAACGGGGAAAAACGAATATATATCGATTATTGTCCGTTAAATCAAAAAACGATAAAGGATCGGTATTTTTTACCTTTAATTAACAAGCTCAAAAACAAGCTTGGGAAAAACAGGTAATTTACAGCCCTAAATTTATATAAAGCTTATGGATTGCTAAAAATCAAAAAAAGAAATAAATAGAAAACCGCTTTTCGGATCAAATTTGGAATTTTTAAATTATTAGTAATAACTTTCGGATTTACCAATGCACCAGCCACATTCCAGCGAATAATTAACCATATATTACAAAAATACCTCAATATTTTTGCCCTTGCATATCTGGATAATATTTTAATTTTTTCAAATATATTGGAAAAATATAAATAGCATATGCATAAGGTATTACAAAAGTTACAGGATACAAAATTTCTGGTTAATCCGGACAAATATATATGGCATTTTTTAAAAATAATTTTTTTCAGGTTTGTTATTAAACAAGGGGAAATTTGGATAAAACCCAAAAAGGTACAGGCGGTAAAAAACTGGCCTATATTTATTATGGTTAAAAAAATACAAGGTTTTTTGGGATTTTTGAATTTTTACCGAAAATTTATCCAAAATTTTAGCAAAAAGGCCATACTATTTATGAATTTTACCAAAAACGACACCCAATTTTATTGGAAGATACAAAAATAAATAATTTTTGATTTGCTAAAAAAAGCTATTATTTAAATACCGGTACTGGCAATGCCAAACCCAAAAAAACCCTTTGAAATTGAAATTAATGTATCGAATTTTGTTATTAAAAAATAACTGGAACAGTGAAATAATCAAGAAAAACTGCACTTTTGCGCATTTTTTTTGCAAAAATTAAATGGATCTAAACTAAATTATCAAATTTACGATAAAAAGCTTTTTATTATTATTAAAATTTTGGAAAAATAAAAAATATATTTGTGCAAAACCAATCACCAAATAATAATATATATCGATTACAAAAACCTATTACAGTTCACTATTAGCCAGGTACTGAACAAAAAACAAATTTAATAAAATTAATTCCTTTAAAATTATAATTTTCGAATCGAGGTTAAAAAAGGGTTAAAAAATGGCCGAGCGAATGTTTTAAACCGTCGATTAAATTATTAAATAAATACACCACCAGAAATATACGCAGTTTTGGCCAAAAAACCAAACAGATCCCTGATTCTGGTGCAGCGGGCATTAGCCAAAATAACCCGACAGAAAAGTTGGACCCCAGAAAAAATCCAGCAAATTTATAGCCAGATAGCTAATAAATACCAAAAGATTGCTAAAATTTGGAAAAAATTTTGTTAGTATTACAGGTTTATAAAAACCCGTACCGAAATATAAAAGGCAATTAAAAACTGTAAGAATTATGCAAAAAATAAAATTAGCAGGTATAAATTTTACGGGCTATTTTAATTTTTACTAGTGCTTAGCGAGGCATGGTAAAAAGTTACGATGGATTTTGTAATTAAGCTTTTTAAATCAAAAAAGTTATTAATAAATATCCAGTATAATAATATTTTAATAATAATAAATAGGCTTACCAAATATACTTTATTTTTACCTTATAAAAAAAGCAGCAATATTACAAAATTAGCATATATTTTTATCAGAAATATAATATCAAAATATAAAATACCCAACAAACTAATTACGGATCGAAACAAACTATTCACAAGCAAATTTTGGAGGGCTTTAATAACAAAATTCGGAGCAAAATACGCATTATTAACAGTTTATTATCCCAAAACAAATAAACAAACAAAATGGACAAACCAAATTATAAAATAATATTTATATTATTATATTAATTATAAACAAATTAATTAGGTATAATTATTCCCTATGGCCTAATTTGTTTATAATAGTTCGGTATACAAAAATATAAGAATAATTTTATTTTTTGCAAATTATAAATTTATACCTACGGTGTACAAAAAACCTAAAACAAAAAAAAACGCTCCAGTAACAAAAATACAGGTTACCAAAATAACCAAATTACACAAACACCTGCAAAAAAAGCTTGAAAAATTTCGGAAATATATATCCACCCAGGCAAATAAAAAAAAGCTCGAAAAACCAACCTTTAAAAAAGGGGATAACATTTATCTTTTGCGCTGCAATATTAAAACAAAACGGCCAAATAACAAGCTGGATCACAAAAAATTCGAACTGTTCAGGGTTAAAAAAGTAATTTTACCAGTTAATTACGAATTTCAGCTACCGCCAACCATAAAAATTCACCCCATTTTTTACATTTCTTTGCTAAAACCGGCACCACCTGGTTCGAAAAGCACAAAATTAATAAAAATTGACCCGAACCAAAAATAAAAAATCGAAAAAATCTTTAATAACAAAATACAGTACCGCAAACGGTAATATTTGGTTAAATAAGCAAAATACGGATATAAGTATAATATATAAAAAAAAAAAACAAACCTTATAAATTGCCAAAAAATTTTACAGAAATATTAGCAAAAATAATTATAAAAAGGTTAGCAAATAACAAAAAAGTTTAATCCGATAGCGCGCTGCCGCAATAGCAAAATATTGTTATATTAAAAGTTACACTGGAAATTAAACCCAAAACCTTTCGATAAAGATCGAGGTGCGCTATTATTATATTATAAAATTTAAAAAAATCGTTAAAAACTTATTAATTTATTTAATTAAAAAAAGGCAAGCAAATCAAAATCCGGATAAACCCTAAACCCGTCCCAACCAAAAAATAAAAAAGGAAAATCGGGGGCCAGCAAATTTAAAGGCGCAGCAGGGGCCTGTACAACCATCTTTTCGGCTTTTTTCCGTTCAATCCGTTTCAGTTTTTTTATACTATTAATTTTGTAATAAATTGCACGCATTTTTCTTTCAAACCATATTTTTTTTTGCTTGCGCAAATGCTTAATTTAAGCATTAATAGCAAATAATTTCTATTTAACAGCACAATGCTTTTTTTTGGCAACTTTCAGTTTGGCCTCCAGTTTTGCGTGCTGGTCGCCGATAAAACGGAGCTGTTCCAAAATAGGGCCAAAAATGTTATATCGAAACCGCTTTTAACAAATATACTTTACGCACCGAGAAAAATTTCAAAAAAAAACCTTGCACCTGGAACAATTAAAAGTTTTGCAGGAAAAATAAAAAGGTATTTCGATTAAAAAAAAAAAAAGGGAAACAAAAAGGTTATTTCAACAAACAATCGATAATACTGGTTTGCGCTTTTGCACCCGACCAAATATTTTATTAAAAAAAAAAGGGACGGGAGATAAAGAGGAAAAAAAATATTTATTATTAATAAAAAAACAGGACTGCAGGTTTTGGCCAAAAAAATTTGGCCTAAAAAGGGAAACCTGATGTTACAACCATAGCTGGCAAAAAATAAAAGGGCTAGAGCTAATCCCCAGCAGAATATTTTTACCCCGCAATTATAAAGGTTAGGGGCCGAATGATTAAAGCTAAGCTAAAAAAAGGAAATTACGTAATTAAGCACTTACCTAAGCACGGGTGATATGTTTAATATGTTCGTTATATAATATAACAAATATAACAGATATAATATAATAATATGTTTATTATGCAATATAACAAATATAGCACAGATATAGTAAGGAAGGGTTGCTGGTATATAAGGCAAGGAATTCCTACTGTGTTAGATAGTTTTTGACTGAGGTTTCGGCATCAGTCAACCTAAGTTAGCTCCAAGGCATTTTTTTGGGCAAACAATCGAGATTTTTGTTACTACCCAGTTCCCCCAGCACAAGCAACCTTGTGAAGATCATACTGCTTAGCGCCTCTCCTAGCGTACCCTATCTTAGGAGCAGAGAACCGTTTATAATAGCAAAATAATATTTATTTATTATATTTGCCTGTTTATATTTTCCATATTTTGCAATCTTTGGATTCATTTATTTTTAGCCCTTTTAAATATGCTTATCACTAAAAATTAGGGTTTTAAGCTTTATTTATTTGCTTTATAATGGTAAAAAAGCGCCAATTTTTAACAGCCTATATTTATATATGTACCAAAATTTTTACCCTTTATATAATTGCATTAGGGTGGCGGATAATAGATTTTTAGCTATATAATCCATTTAAACCGCTCATAAACCGGCTTTTATTTGAAAATTCCAATCGAAATAACCGGCGATCCGCAATTTAATAATCCATTAAAAATAATAAAGCTAAAAAACATTTAAAGGTCTTTTTTCGGCTATCCCAAATTAGCTGGGAAATTTCCAAATAAAACAAAAATTTAATTACCCAAATTAGTACTTTTTAGGGCCGAACCCCGCAAAGTTTCACAGCACGGCTTTTTTTCCGGAAGGTTAAAAAGGGTATAAAATATATAAATTTAAATTAATTACAGCTCAGCAAACAATTAGGCAGTTAAAAACCGAATTAAAAGCGCAGCACCCTTATAAAAGGAAAAGGATTGTGCCGGACCCGAATCAGGCTTTTATAAATATACGCCAAATTATATAAGCAAGGGGTGAAGCTATAAAGGTGGATGAAAATATATCTGAAAAAGCGGAAAAATTTGATCAGGAATCCGTACATTTTTGCATTATGGTTGGTTAAATAAAGGTAAATATTTATAGTTAAATATACCGGGGTTGGTGGTGCAGTGGGCTTTGGCCAGGTGGCNCCCGATTTGTTATACCGCTTTGAAAATAGTGAATTTGCATCGATTTGTATGGGGATCCGGTGGCCGTCCGGGGAGGTGGCCGACAGGGGGTGCACTGACTTACCTCTGAGGCTTGTGCGTTACTCGGGCTGGGAATTTTACCCATACCGAGGCCGAGATAACAAGCGGCAGCGGCCATATTATCTGCTATAATAGGTAACGCGGTGTTTTATTCATATGGAAAAGTAAAACAAATAACAGGCGGGTACGCAGAGAATCGCGTAAGGATAGATTCGACGTGGCATTAAACTTTGCAAACCCCAGCCGGAAAAGTGAGGTTCATTTAAGCAGCCCGGAACATTATCCGGAAACCGTTGCTGCCTGGAATAATGCGGCTTCCCCTGCGGTAAAACTTTCGTTATAAGCCTAACTGTCAGAGGTGGCCTGGAGTCACGTGGGTGGCAATTAATGCCCCATAACTTTAAGCCTCGCACCGGCCCTGGCCTGCAATTAAATAAAATAACATAATAAATACCAATTATTTTGGGTGCCAGTTGTTGCGCACCTTTATCAGGTTATAAGCCTTTGCGCCGCTATTAATAATATTTTTGCCTGGTTTGGAAAGATTAATAATGCACAAATTATTTCCCGTTATTTGCATTTTCCTGCCGTAAATCACGGGCAAAGCGCAGCAGTTAAAAAACCGTTAAAACGATAATTAATAAAGCCGCGTTCGGCGCCGATCAATAATTATAATAAAGTAATAATAATAATCCTTTTAGTACCTAAAGGTATTATTTTTCTTGCAATCCAATACTTTTGTATATGTTAAGAAAGTTAATAAAGCTGCCGAGATAGCGGAATATTGCAAAATTGCAGTGAAAATCCCGGACCTGCTAGGGCTTTTTAATCTGGAAATATGGAAATGCACTATCCGGGTGCATTTAATTATTTTTTGTAATATTTTTTTTATATTTGCTAATCTTTCGGCCAAATTGGTTGGAGCGGAAAACAATAAAACCGTACAATTATGGGTTTTTAGGAGGAGATTAATATGGTATTATATCCGTAACAATATCGAAAAGGTAATTATAAACCTGAAAAAAAAGGCTAAAATTGCCCCAAAAATAATAAGGATTAAAATCCAAAAGTTTTTTGGGACAAAATAATTAGCATTATTAGAATTATTGCTAATAGCTGTTTCGATGCCCTAATTAACAAATATTATATAATTTTGGTAAAAAAGTTTAACGGTAATATCAAAAAATATACGAATTATTGGTTACAGGTAAAATAGGCCCTAAATTAGGCTAATATTAATATTCCGGATCGAATATTTATAAAAAGTTTTGTTAACAGGCTTAATATTATTTATCCTTTTATAATAGCTATAATTTTGGGGAATTATAAGGGCAAATACCGTATTTTTGCTAATTTTATTTCGAAAATGCTCGAAAATATGGCAATTATAAAGGCCTTAATATCGAGGGTTATGGCTAACACCAATAAAAAGCCGAAAAAATTTCAAAAAATAAGGGAAAAACCGAAATTTTGTAATAAAAAGGGTTATATTATCGTTTTGCGTGCCCCTTACCACGATAGGTGTGATAAATATCACAAAGGCAACGATAATAACTGCTGGTTTTTGCACCTTAAGTTTAAAAAAGCCTGGAAAGCCAAATATCCGGAGCAGCGCTTTTAACAAAACAATAAGGCAATTAATAAGGCTATAACCAATCCAAAAGCTGCTAATTATACTGGTAATATACTAATTGATCGGGGCAGTGCTAGTTAGTATATTATAGCCAATACTGCTTTGGGCAATATTAATAATGCCTGTAACATTATAATAATCGATTTCGGCTTGTTTGAGCACCATTTTAACAATTGCAAATGGTTTATTTTGCTAAAAAAGCGGGAATTCCTTTATAATGCTATTATAACCAATAGTGGTGCCCAAATTTCCGTTAAAAAAAGCACCGTTAAAATATATTAGTGCAACAAGGCGGGTATTATTATAATTACCCTATAAGAAATTTTTGTAATTAAATATTCTTTTAACTTTTTTAGCCTTAACAGGATACGCAAAGCAGGTTTAAAAAATAATCAAATCGATTATTTTGTAATACTTAACGATAAATGGTTGGGTAATTACCAAATTAATAATAATATATTAATCGCTAATATTAATATACCTGTAAGCGCGCCCCTGGGTTTTGTGGCTTTGGGTAATGCATCTAACAAAAAAAATTAACCAATAAAGGCTAATGCACCGGCCATAATAAGGCGCCCGGTGCTTTATATGGTAATATATCAGCGCTTGATGCATATTAATAAAAAGGCGGTAATAACGGCCTGCTGCGCTACGGGTATTAAAATTAGCTATTTTAAAACATCGAAATATATTTGTGACGGTTGTTTGGAGAGCAAAACGATCCAAATTATTGGTAATTATTATTTTTGCTGCACTATCCGCTTTTTGGGCTATATTTATATGGATATATTAACCATTTCGCTTATTTTATACGGCGGATATAATTATACCGTTTATATTATTAATAAAGCAATTATTTTTGGTTGGGTAATTT
The DNA here is from genome assembly GCA_003049465.1 of Magnaporthiopsis rhizophila. Lineage (NCBI taxonomy): Eukaryota > Fungi > Ascomycota > Sordariomycetes > Magnaporthales > Magnaporthaceae > Magnaporthiopsis > Magnaporthiopsis rhizophila. The sequence goes on from PYSS01000178.1 coordinate 42,823, forward strand.
TTGCAATTAGCAAAATTAGTACGGAAATTTTTACAAAAATTTATAATTGGATTAATTATATTAAATTTTAATTAAGTATTAAAATATAAGCAATCCATACCGATAATAGCACGAAATTTAATTTAAAAAAATCAAAAGTTTATTATATTATTCGAAATAAGGCTTGCAAAATTAGCCCGGTGCAATGCCCGAAAATGAACGGTATTATTAAGCATATTAACCGCACCATACTTAATGCAGCTTGCACCGGGATTAATATTAACGGTTTGCACAAAAAATACTGGGTATATGCTTTATAAATAACAAAAAAGGTGCTGAATTATACTTTAAATATAGCATTTGGCAGCAAAAAAAACCTGCACGAGGCATAAGCAAAAATAATTGGTTTTAATAAAAAATATCACCAATTATTAATCTGTACCTTTCGTATTTGGGGCGCAGTTGCCTGGGTGCTAATTAAAAACGGCAAACAGGCCAAAACCGATAAAATAGCCCCCAGGGTAATAAAAGACCGGCTTATGGGCTGGGAAAGCCTTTATAACGAAATTTTACTGGTGAAACCGGACAGTATTAACAAAATTTTCCGTTATTATAATGCATAAATTGATAAGGGTACCGATAAATGCCGGAAATTGCCCTATAATTTTGTTAAAAAGGCAATTATTATTAATAAGGTTAATAAGGCCGTTATCGAAAACCTTTATTTTATAATAGGTATTTGGGTTTATAATACTGGCCTAATTGCTAATTTTAATAATAATAATAATAATAATAATAATAATAATACTGGGATAATTAGCAATATTACCGGTCCTAAAAGTAATAATAATTTATCGCTTGCAAAAAAGACCGGGGAGACGGAAACGGGGGATGAGGAGCCTGCTGCTGCAAAGCCCGAAAAATCTGCCGGTCCGGGCATATTAACACCTAAAAAAACTTCCAAATATAGCAATAAAAGGGTTACGGTGCCTGTAGCGCTTAAGAAAAGGACCTGCAGAAAATGGCCGCCGCTTCCGCCAAATGACCGGCAACTAAGGAAGCGCTTAACGGGCCCTAAATATTATAAGGGTATTTTAATACCAAAAATTTGCAAAAAAAAAAGCCCGTAAAAGTATTTATAATGGTTTGTTTCGAGCCTAAAAATATTAAAAAAATGGCGGAAAAAGATCCGGATAACCCTAAAAGGGCCGAAAATGATAAAAGTTTTTATAATTTTGATACAAATATTAAGATTGCCGAAAAAATTACCCGAAAAACGAGCTTTATATTTATTAATATTATATATCCGGATAATAATATTGTTTTGCCCCAAAAAATTAATAATTTTAAGATTTCCAACCTTGCGTTTTTTGGTATTATTATAATGCCAGAAATACTGTATATTACAGCTTATTATTATAATATAATAAAATATAAGGTTAAATATAAGCAATATTATAAACCGGTAATATAAAAACAAATTGATATACTATTCAAAAAGGGCATATAAATAATAAAAAAATTATTTTTAAATACTAAAATATTGCCGGACAAATAAATATATATGCCCAAACTAATACCTAATAATATTTTTAAAAAAATCAAAATATATTGGGTTATTTATAACAATTATAACGATATTTCGGGCGAAAATAAGGCTATAATATATGCGGCAATCGCCCATGCAGCATTTACAAAGATATTTTTTACATTTATAGCTATTAATAATTTTAAATGCTGCTAATTCGATTTTATAACCGCTTATTTTGGTACTATTATACCTAATAATATTATAATATACATATAGCAATTTTAAAGTATTCCGGTTGGGCAAAAAAGCTATTATTGCCGTTTGAAAAAGGCATTTTACGGTTTTTGCAAATCACTTTTGTAATAGTATTAAATAATTATTCCAAAGCTTAAAATATTTAATTTTAAACCGATTTACCAAAATGTTTATTTTTATTACAAAAAGGAAACGGGCGCTATATTATTATTTTATATGGATAATTTTCAAATTATCGTTTATACAATTACAAAAATTAAAATTATTATTATCAAAATGGGTAACCGGTTTAAAATAACCGTTTTAAATAATATAAAAATGTTTTTTGGCATATAAATTATAAAGGATTATTAACGGAGGATTATAAACTTTTACCAATATAATTATATTAATAAAATTATTATCAAATACGGACAAAAGGATTTAAAGGTAATAAAAATGCCCTGGTTATCTGGATTTATAATACCGATTATTTAAAACCTTTTTCTGCATAAAAAAATTTTGTGCTACCAGTTAAAAATAACAAATATTAATTATTTTGCTAGCATTATTTGCCCTAATATTATATATATTATAAAAAGGTTGCAAAAAATTAATACCAATCCCGGTAATAAGCATTTAATATTATTAAAATATTTTTAGCGCTATATTATCAGCACCAAAAAAATTTGCGCTTATTTATAGCGGTTTTATTTATAACGCTAAAGCAATGGATTTAAAAGCTTATAAAAATGCCTTGTTCGCCAATTGCTTTTATACAAAAGCATTTATAAGCGGTATAATTATTATACTGGCAAATAGTTCTGTTTATTAATAATTAAAAAAGCAAATTTTTGTAATAATATTAACAATAAAAGCAAAATTTGTTAATTTTTTACCAATAAGCCAGGTCTTATTTTAAATTAAAAGCATTTTAAGAAAAACTGGATATTTTTAGCGAAAAATATTTGTGGTATATACGAATAATGCCAATACCCAAATAATAATATTAAACCCATTAAAATCAGCCTGCACCTGTATAATTGACCTCCGTTACAAATGGGTAATCGATATTATAAAACGTTAATTTTTTATTTTTAAGCTTATTAGCACGGCCAATATAAAGGCGGACGGTTTTATAAAGGGCCTAACGGCGGAAGGACAGGCGAGGTTTATTATGCAGCTGGGAATGCAGCAGGTGCCGCAATAAATGGCTTACAAAAAACACCACGGATCTGGACGGTTACTATATAGTTGCGGGCTTGTGATGCCTTTAGGGCCGTTGCATGGCCTACGGGGGGGTGTTAAAGGTGGCCTGGAGTTACGTGGGTGGCAATTAGTGCCCCATAGCTTTAGGCCTCGCACCAGCCCTGGCCTGCGATCAAGTAGAGTAGCACAACAGACACCAATCACTTTGGGTGCCAGTCGTCGCGCACCTCCATCACTAACTGATGCTATTATTGCAGCACTTCGCAGCCGGCTAGCTAGAGTACACTGGCCGAGGACGCGGCGGCGCGCACGTCGGCGTTGCAGAAAGCCAAGGCCGCCGTCATGCACCGCCTCGCTCGCAAGCTGGGCAGCGGCCCTGACCCCGCCGCCGGTCCCTATCCCGGCGGCGCTGGCGTTAGCGTCAGCAATTAAAGTGTAGAAAAACAAAAGCCAGGGGGCTGGTCACCTCCGAGCCTTACTTCTGTGTTGCTCGGGGAAATAATCAAAGAAAAATTTTCGGACCTGGTTGTTCTTAGGAGTGCATAGAACGTGGTATATAAAGGCACTGGAGAGATCCTGCATACCGTGAATTAGATCACGGCTACCGCGATTGGGATACCCAGCCTGTTGTAGCTGGAATGCGTAAAGTTCACAGAGCAACGGCCTATCGTGCGCGTTAAGGAGGTCGGTCGCCTGCGAATGTGCGACGAGAAGTACAATGGGGAGATTTATAGAGGTAATTATCGTCGCGGGCGATGGATGATTCCTGCGAGTAAGGGTAAAACTATCAAAAAGTGCGTGCCCGTAATACAAGCCCGCGAGGGGTTTACATATCGGCGCGTAACGCCTCGGCAACGCCGGTCGTTAGACGGGGCGCGTTAGGTGCCGCTTTTTTAGGGGAGGCTCGTTAAGGTGTGGCTTGTAACCAGACATTTGGATGGGGCGCACGGGTTGTGGTTGCGCCGGGCATGGTACGTGCGTATCATTGTCCGGCCTCGCTCAGGCACATCCTCCTCATCCTCCTCCGCATCGCCATCGTCCTCCTCGGGACCTCGCTCTTTTTGGGACGTATGCTCCGCGTTTTGAAGACAGGGAACATGGAAGCTCGCCCCCTAACATCCTCGCCGGACATATTTTCTCCTTCCTGATGGTGTCCACTGTCGTCTTCTTCCCGGTCTCAATCATACTGATCTTGGTCATCGTCCTCCGCATCGGGAGGAAACGATGCCCGTGTGCGATTGTTAAGGACGCGGTTCTGCTACTGGCAGGAGGCAGTGTCGGCGTTGCTGCTGCTGCTGCCGTGCTGTCGGCGCTTTTTGTATCTTCCAGACGACGAAGATGTTGATGCCATTATTGACGCCGTTGCTCTCTTCTGGCTAGACGCTGATGCTGGAACTGAAGCCCGGGGTGGGTGCGCCTGATCTGTCGTATTTGCCGGCATCGGTCGATAGAATCGAATACTCGGACGAGCCAGGCTGCCTCTCGAGGCCCTGGGCCATGCTTGGCTCTGCTTCGTGGCGAATCATCGACCGCTCGTCATCGCTGACGTACGAAACCGCCACTGCGGCCTCGGACTGGTCCGTGGCTGGAGCAGATAGAAGGGCTGCTTTTGCAAGGCAGTTTCCGGCCGACCACCGCTGCTCCGGCAGTAAGACCACCATTGCGTCCAGAAGAAATCTCCTCAGCTCGTCGGGCCGTTCCTCGAAGTCCTTTTTAAACATCTTGATGAGCTTCCTGGGCCATGCCGTCCCCCTTGATACGTATCGGTTTTCGTACTGCGGAAGAGGGCAGAGCAATTCGTACCCCACGACACCAAGGGACCAAATATCGACAGCCTCGGTATAGCTGACTCTGCCCTGGCCACCAGTCTCGGTATATTGGTGGCTCTCGTACACCTCAGGTGCAAGGTGCGGAAGATTTCCGCAAATGGTGGACATGTTATTATAGTCCTTCGCCAGCCCGAAATCAGCGAGCTTGACGTATATGCTGTTTGTGTCCCGGTATTCGACCAGGATGTTGTCTGCTTTGATATCCCGATGCACAATCGGCGGGTCGCTCCCGTGCAGGTACTCCAGAGCCGATAGACACTGATGAAGAATTGATACACATTCGGCAGCCGAGATGTTGCGTTGATTGGCCAAAGATCCGCCGGGAACATATTCCAGGTATAGTCGTGGGCCCTGCACAAAGTCGGACTTGAGAAGCTTCACGACGTGAGACTGTAGGTGTATCTTATGTTAGAGTAAAGACTAGGATATTGAGATATTGACGGGGACGGTGATGTACTGACATGCGAAATGAGGTTCATAATGTGCGCCTCATTCCTCCAAGCGTTAATACGGACTCGGCCCCTGCGATGGGCCTCTTCAGAGGGTTTCTTGAGGGCATACTCCTCTCCGGTGCTGACGTTCCAATAGTGAATTACAACCGCGAACGACCCCTTGCCGAGGTGTTTACGGAGATGAATCAGTCCTCCGACAGGCGTGTGGGTTCCTGTCGGCCGCTCGGTGACTGGACGGCTCGCAATTTCGAGACTGCTGAGTAGATCTTCAGTGGCTGGTGCGTTCCGAAAAAAACGGTCGACTCTCTCGATGTAGGCCGGCGACGCTATGTCGTGGGGGAAGACAATAATCTGCAATTGGATTGGGGGGCTGGCTCGTGGGCTGACAATGATGGGCTGCATCCTGAAAGGAAAGCGGTGCCCGCCGACGATCCATTGGAACCGGTGTCGCACCCCATGTCCTTGCTTGCCGTAGGTGACCTCGGTACCGTTGAGAGAACCCCAGTCTTTCACGATGGGCCGTTTCTTATCGTCGAAAGTCAGGCTGAAGTGGTGGTACCCAACGCCCCGATTGTTGGGGAGAACGACGTCGCTGTCTGGGCCCCAGCCGAAAACGAACCCGGAGCGGAACTGGGGAGTGTCGCTGAGCCTCAGCTCGACGTATGGAAGGGTGTCGAGCATCGGAACGTTTTGGGCTTCGAGTGGCTCTGTCGACTGTCGCTCACGGCGAGATGCAGACTGGCGCTTGGAAGGCTGCTCCCGTGGAATGACACAGCCCCGACTCGTCTTAAATGCCTTCAGGGTGGCTTTTGGCACTTCTCCAGGGTCCTTCACTGCATAGGGGTACACACGAGCAATGAGATCCGTGTCTGTCATGGCTAACTTTACGTGTTTGACAAGAACGGAAGTATGATGGTAGTTTCACGGAAACGGAAACAAGGTGGTGGCCTGACGAGAAGCACGGAAACAAGACGGTAAGCTAACACAGGCACCTGGCACGGCTTGCTGCCGGGTCAGCCTCTACGTATATACCCCTAGGCAATACCAACGCATCCATCTTACGGCAAGGCAAAAGGATTCACAACGCACTAACATCAACCACGCGCTGAGCATTCGATATTTGGATAGTGCGATGTTAGTGCTGCGTGCAGCCAACCCCTCTGGCTTTTTGGAGGGGCAACAGCGGCTATCCGCCCAATTTGATTGGCAGGCCCTAAGGAGCCGCGTTGTGGACCCACTCCTGCTCACATGTCCAGCCCGGATAAGCTCACTCTTCCATTTGTTTGGCATCAACTTCTATCTTTAGTCTGCAATCGATCATCTCGTCCCCTGCCATTACTATCGACGACAGAATGACTTCCCACCAGCCGGATACCTTAACAGTGACTGTAGGCGACATTGCTTTAATAAGCGATGCGGCCCTCGCTACGTTCATCCAGAAAAACCATGGTCCCGATGGCGCCTTCAACCTTCCAGTCGACGGTTGGGACAAGCTTTTAAAAAATGAGCGCGACCAGCTCGCAGAAAGACTTAAGTAGGCTTTCTCATCCCCCTTTCCCGCTACTAAAGTTCTTTTTTTCCTTCGCTAATAATGATCTTTGGGGGTTTGAAGACGAACCCTTGCTCAGAATCCCGCAGCGCACTCGCGACCACTTGATCTCGACCAACTCGACGCCCGCCTGCTAGAAGCATCATCTGGCGGCACCAATGCCCGACCACGATCATCTCGATCACCGACTCCCACGGGACAAGAATTTGAAGAATGGGTTTTACAAATGAGCAGAGAGAACGAGGCGGAGGCATATGACAAACTTATCAAGGACGGCGGTCGCCCGCTCTACCCAATCGACCTCCTAGACGACGTCTCCGCATCCTTCCCAAGGGGCCCAATCGGTGCCGCACACTACGTCCCCGGGAATCCCGACAAGCATCGGGAGTTGCTGCGGCCCTGGTTAGATGACATTGGGGAGGGCCATTATTTTCTTCGGTGGCGGGGTGGCGGGACCAGCTCAGTTGAACCCTGGCAGGTATTCCAAAAGCAGTGGAAGAGATGGGTGATGTTCCGCGGATGGCAGAGAGACAACCGCGACTTGGAAGATGACGACGACGGCGGCTTTCCAGCATACCTTGAGGCGCAGAAGCGTTACTTGAAGCGCTATTACAGAGAGCGTGTCGCAGAAGAGGAGCTGGCCGAGCTCGAGGCCGACCCGTCATCGTACAAGCAATCATGGGAGTACGAGCAAGAGAAGCGCCAGTGGCAGCGACACTACTGCCGAGAATCGGGTGTTACTTGCCTTGAATTTTCCGACTACGTGGACGCGGTCAAATGCCGCCTGGCCCGACACGGCTTCACTCGCCCTTTCGAATTGAACCAAGACCCGAAACAACAGGGCAAGCTCGAGACATGGATTGAGTACCTCGGCTTTGAGTGCTGGTGGCTCGATCTCTTTACGCGTGCTATCGAGCGCCGGCAGGAACACCACGACGAGGAGTGGCAGAAGCTCCAAGACACGGGGGTGCTGCAGCCAGACGAGACCGCAGAATATATTAGAACTGTCAAGTGCGCGATTCGATGCCAGGCTGAAGAGGATCAAGCCAGAGCAGCTGTGGAGAGATCCGAAGAAAATGCCCAGCGAATCTACGACGAGACGCAGCTCCATCCCCACCGTCTGAGCATCCCCGAGCTGCGACGTATACAGATGTTGCAACAAGGCACCCGAAACATGCTGACTGCCAGGAGCCATCTGAAGCGGCTCAAGAAACGGGGCTATCTTATCACGGAGTTCGTGCTTTCAACAAACGGTTTGGAAACTGCGAAGAGGGATGCAGCACGCCATAGCATCCTCGTTCGGTGGATCCTGGACCAAATTCCTTTGATTGAGGCCGAGTTGAGCCAAAGCGAAGATGCCGGACTTGACGGGACGAAGGCGAGCAAGAGGACCAAGAGAATGCTTGACTCTGACGGCGACAGCCCTCAGCAAACTGGCATCAAAAAGAGGAGGCTCAGCCCACGTTTAAGCGACGGCGCGGTTGTCCTTAACAGTGTAACACAGCAGACGCAGGTCCCCTTGGCAGTCAACAGTGAACAGGCTCCGCCTCGAGACGAACGGCGGCGCTCACGGGCCGGACGGCCTTGCGCCAGGCCCTCGAGTCGGACTCGAGCTACCCTTAAAGCGGCGCCGCAAGGCGAGCGCCCCAGCGCACGCATTTCAAAGCGCCTGGCACCAACCCTTTCGGTTCAAACGTCTGGAAAAGCGACAAGGCCGAGAAAGCGAGTGGAACCTGCCACCAGGTCACCGCCAGGCAGAGGCGATGCGAGACGGAGGAGGAGCGCACGAACCGCCGCCGCTAGGAATCCCGCCATTTCAGCAATGGCCTTTGAATTAAGGAAAAGTGTACGAATTGCAGCTTTGCCGCGCATAAATTACCATATATGACGCCAAAGAAGCCGCCTGCCGGGGAACCAAGACGCGGCCCGGCCAACTGGTTAAAGCGCGGTCGCTGTATGGGCCAACTTTTCAGGGTCGGCCAGGGACCAATATATATGGGTCATAATTCACCTGTCCATATTTACTGCAAGCAGCTCTAAGCAGTTAGGCAGTCGAAGCTGTGGGTGCGCAGAAACATTGCGATGCTTTAAGCCAGCATGCCGCGCCGTAAAGTGGGACCGGTGTTTAAGCTCGGGATTATATCGAGATATAGGTGGACGTGGACAAGGTTCAGTGGTTTGAGAGGAAAGTTGGAGGGTATGTTTAATTGCCCGGCGAGGAATATGTTCGTGGGATTTGCGTAATTTCGCCTTGTTTAGGAACCTACCCATACAGCCAACGATCCAGGCCCAGTGCACGGATTATTGCGAGAATTGTTGGCAAAGGTAAAAGATAAATAGAAAGGATTATATGATAATGCGGTGAACTATTAAAATGTTCCAGTGTCGCGATCCGTAATAGTTGCCGTTAACTTTCTATATTTAGCC
>PYSS01000179.1:1459-49434 GCA_003049465.1 Magnaporthiopsis rhizophila
AAAAAAAAAAAAAAAAAAAAAAAAAAGTCCTTTTGTATATGTATAGCACATTATTCACTATCGATACAACAACAGCAACAAGCTCGTCACCTCGGCTCAGACCCATCAAGCCCCCTAAACAGCTCAGGCTGCTTCGGCGACGGCGGTTCGCCCCCGGCTGTCGGCGGCGGCTGCGTGTTGTCATCCCTCTCGGACGGGAACGGCGGCGGCGCCAGGTTGCCCCCTGCCCCGGGCCTGTCGTTGTTGAAGTACTTTGTGAACTCGTCCCTGTCGGCAAAGGGCCTCGGCCCCAGCAGCCGCACCATGTCGTCGCGCGTCAGCTGCTCCTTGCGCAGCAGCTCCTCGGCCACGACGCCCACCTCCTTCTTGCGCAGCGTTAGCAGGTCGCGGCACTGCTTGTAGGCCTGGTCCACGATGCGCCGCACCTCGGCGTCGATGGTCTGGGCCGTCGACTCGGCGAACGGCTTCTGCACCTGGTTCTGGTCCTGGTTGAAGTGCAGCGGGCCCAGCTTGTCGCTCATGCCCCACTGCGTCACCATGGTGGTCGCCATCTGCGTCACCTTCTTGAAGTCGTCGCTGGCCCCCGTCGTGACCGACGGGAAGTGGAGCTCCTCCGACACGCGCCCGCCCAGCGTCATGGCCATGCGGTCCATGAGCTGGTTGACGTTCATCAGGTACGCGTCGCCCGCGGGGAGGTATTGCGCGTAGCCCAGCGCCCCTTGCCCGCGCGGGATGATGGACACCTTGAGCAGCGGGTCGGCCCACTGGAAGAACCAGCCGCACACGGCGTGTCCGGCCTCGTGGTACGCCACGGTGCGCTTCTCCTCGGGGCTGAGCACGAGCGACTTGCGCTCGAGACCGCCGATGACTCGCTCGATGGCCTGCTCGAAGTGTATCATGGTTACACTATCGGCGTTTGCTCTTGCGGCTGTGTAGTAGCAATATGTTAGCCAGCAAGCTATATATATACAAAGAGAGACATAGAAGGAACCGAGAGGGAAACTTACCAACCAACGCGGCCTCGTTGACGACGTTGGCAATGTCGGCGCCCGCAAAGCCTGGCGTTAGAGCCGAGAGCCTACCACACAGATACTCCATGTCCTCCTTGGTGTGGATCTTGGCCAGGTGCACCTTGAAGATGTCGGCGCGGCCCTTCATGGTGGGGCGGTCGATGTGGATGTGACGATCGAAGCGGCCGGGCCGCATTAGGGCCTTGTCCAGGATGTCCGGGCGGTTCGTGCCGGCGAGCACGACGACCTGCTCCTGCGTGTTGAAGCCGTCCATCTCGGTCAGGATCTGGTTCAGCGTGGCCTCGCGCTCGTCGTTGCCGCCGAACCGGTGGCCCGAGTCGCGCGACTTGCCGATGGCGTCGATCTCGTCGATGAAGATGATGCACGGCGCGTTCTTACGCGCCTCGGCGAACAGGTCCCGCACCCGGGACGCGCCCACGCCCACAAACATCTCGACGAACTCGGACCCGCTGACGCTGAAGAAGGGCACCCCGGACTCGCCCGCCGTCGCCTTGGCCAGCAGCGTCTTGCCCGTGCCGGGAGGGCCCGACAGGATGGCGCCGCGCGGGATCTTGGCCCCGAGCTTCTCGAACTTCTCGGGCGTCTTGAGGAAGCTGACGAACTCGACAATCTCCAGCTTGGCCTCGTCCATGCCCGCCACGTCCGAGAACTTGACCTTGACGGCCGACTCGTGGTTGAAGCGCTTGGCCCGGCTCTTGCCCATGCCAAACGGCCCGCCCATGCCGCCGGCCCCGCCCCTGCCCCTGGCCGCGTACGCCAGCAGGCCGACGAGCAGCAGCGTCGGGCCGAACGTGACCAGGAGCGCGCCCAGCATGCCGGGTTGGCTGTAGCTGATTGGGATGCGCTCCGAGGTCGGGATCTTGAGCTCGTCCTGCACCGCCTCGAGTTTGCGCTCGAACGAGTCGGGTGACCCGATCGAGAAGTAGAGCTGCGGCCCGCGCGCCGCCTCGTCGCCGTAGACGGACCGAGTCGCCTCGCGGTTCAGCTGAACCGACACCGTGTTGCCGTCCACCACGAACTTCTCCACCAGACCCTTCTCGAGGTACTTGGAACACACCTCCTGCCACGTCACCTCACGCGACGGGTTGTCCCAGAACCAAAAGTACATGATGTTGAGCACGACGGCTAGGGCGAAGATGGTCATGTTGTCGGGTTGGCGCAGGTTGAGGTTGATGCCGCTGTTGTCGCCGCCCTGCTCGCCGCTTCCCTGCCGGCGCTGACCCCTCGGCGGCGGCGGACCCCGCCCCTTCCCAGACGCCGGCTCCTGATCCTGTCCACGCGGTTGCCTCGACTGCTTGTCGCCGGCCTTCTCGGACGTCTTACCTTCCTGCCCCTCCTCCTCCTCCTCTCCCTCATTCGACCGCCTAGAGTCCACAGCCCCTCGGTCGCTCGCCTCGCGGTGCTGTGCCATGAGGACCCCGTACTGCATGAAGCAGGTGAACAGTGCCGGGATGCCGAAGAAGCCAAACTGACCCTCCTTGAGGACGGGCCGGAGGGTCTCGTACATGGCCGGTGGAACGCCGTGCCGCGTAATGTCCTCAACCAAAACCTCGGGCTTCATATTCTCCATCAATTCCACGTACGTCATGTCCAAACCACCGGGCCTCAGCAGCTTCTCCACCACCTCCGGCAGCATCTTGAGCTCATTTTCGCTGAGCAGGACCCAGCCCGGATGCAGCGGTCGTGGCGGTGGCGGCTCGGAGGGCTCTTTCGAGGACTTGGTTGACTTGTCCGTCTCTGTGCTGCCGTTGTTGCTGCTGGGGTCCTCTTTGCCGCGGGGCGTGGGCTCGTTCGGGCGCCTGCGGGCGCGGAGGGGTGGTTGGTGGCTGAAGTGGCGGGAGAATAGACTTGGCGACGGCGAGCCTCCCTGCGTCGCCAGGACGGCCGTCGTCCGGGGCAGGCGGACGGCGTAAAACCCTGACCTCGAGGCGGGGGCGGCGGCGGCGCGCAGGGATGACGTCGCGATGCGGGCTAGCTGCCCTGTCGGTGGTAACCGCACGAGCCTCGACATTATGTGCAGGTGTTGTCCTAGTGTGCGCGGTCGGACGAGGAGAAAGAGGGCCCAAAGGGGCGTGAGTCGGAAGCGGCGGGAGAGTTGATGACGCGATGGCGAGCGAGGGAGAAAAAAAATCGACGGCGGGCCAAGAAAGATGGAGGGGAGAAAAAAAAAAAGTGAGAGACCACCCTTGCTGCTCGCAGCGACTGTCGCTCAGGACAAGCAGGCCGCCAGTATAATTCCCAGTTAAACCCCTCCTCTTCCTTGCGCTCGGGACGTTTCGCCTGGCACGAGGTCTACGTATGATGCGGCTCTTGGCCGGCGTGGTTTGTGGTGGGAACATGTCTTGTCGCCGCAGCTCGGCCCACTCGGGTCGCCCTCACTGGGTCGCCCCATCAGAGCTCCAATGTCCAATTGCTCTCGGAGCGTCGGGACAGTGTGCTGTAGCTCCGGGGGCCGCCAGAGCTGTCACGTGGGCAACACCCCACCACGCCACCAATTGAAAGCTCACACCAGGCAACGTCAAGTCCTCTCCGTCTTTTGATTCCAACGTCATTTGCCGTACACTTCCATTTGGGACGTGTTGCACACGTTTGCTTGCAGATTCAGAGTCAAGTGGCTAGACTACATTTACGCAGCCGTGGCTACACCCTGCTCAACAGCGCGATTTAAACTAATCATGTGTTGCTCCTCCTCGCTTCATATGCTTTCCAAAATACTAACCGCCTGCTTGCTTTCTTACCAGCGTAAATGACAAGATGTGTGCACATAGGAGAGTTAGTAAACCAGCCAAATGTCATTGCTAGTAGAATTGAAGAAGAACAAACGTAAAAAGCGAAAAATAAGGCAGAAAGGAGACGTAACACATCAGTATAACATTCATGTTCCAAAAACAAACTGTATCAAAATTATATAGGGAAAATAGATCAAAAATGAGGCGGGAGAACGAGAGGACGAGGGGAAGAAAAGACAAATAAATGAAAGAGAGGAAAAATGACAAAATACGTGGGCGCGAGCGACGTCACCTGGGCGGGTGGTGCATGTTCCCGCCCATGCCGCCGCCCAGGTGCGGTGCCGCCCCGTTCTCGAAGCTCGGGTACGCGCCGCCGCTCATCTCGGCCCAGTCCCAGTCCAGGCTGACGGGCAGCGAGTAGAGGTCCGGCGGCAGGTGCGGCTGCGTGAAGTACGACCCGGGGACCTGCCCCTGCCTGAGATCGGGCGTGAAGCCCGTCATCTCGGCAAAATTTGTAAACTCGAGCGCCTCCATGGGCTGACCCGGCCCGCCGCCGTTGCCCGCAAAGTCGTTGGCAGGCGGCCAGTTGCTTGGCGCGACCGACGGCGACGAGTGCTGGCTCATGCCGCCGGGGTTCGTCATGGGCGTGGCGTAGTTGCTGTGCTGTGCGCGCGGCGACGGCTGCCCGCCGCCGTTCGCCGTCGGCGGCCTGTATGGTGTCGGCGTGGGCGCGCCCGAGCTTGGCGTGGGCGTCGAGCCCGGCCCGGTGCCGCCGCTGGGTCCGGATACCGACCCGGTCGAGGCGCCGCCGGTCCGGCCACCAGAGTTACCGCCGCTGGCGCCTTCGTTATTCTTCCTCTTCCTGCGCCCCGCGTTCTCCTTCTCCGACTTGTCGATCACGAGCTTCGCGATGCGCTCAAACTCGGTACACACGGCCAACATGCGGTGCACACCACCCGTCTCCGCCTCTACCCCGAGCGTCGACAGGAAAGAGACGACGACGTTCATGAGCCGTGCGTCGGACCGTGCCCGAGGGTCAAGCGGATTCTGGATGATGTTGCCGAACAGTGTCACGAGTGCCGAAACGGGGAAGTATAGCACCAACCTGGTGAGAAAGTCAGCGGATCAGCTCCCCAAAAGGCTCAGCTCACTCAAATTGATTGGGAAATGCAACACACGACGTACCATACGACCGAGAGGTCACCCTGGGGCACATATTTAAGCAGCGATATCGACGCCCTTGCGGCCGCCGAGCACAGCGCCGCCGACGAGAAGATCCTGGGGTTCAGCGGCTTCGCGTTGAGGCCCTGGATCGCATAGTTTGACAGACGGCTGTTCCAGTAGCCGTGGTGCACCGACATGCGGTGTATCGTGGTCAGGCAGTTGTAGTATGTAAAGTGCAGGCTGATGACGTGCAGCATCAGCGGCGTGTGCGACGCCTTGATCTCGTGCTCCGGGCGGAAGTCGATCGGTATCCGGTCCTTCCAGTCCTCGAGCTCCTGGTCCAGCTCGCCGATGGTGTTGAGCAGCTCCCCGTCCGTCTGTTTGGTGGCTTTTGTTGCATACAGGCGGCTGTAGACCCGGCTCTCGATCACGGCCAGCTCGCACATGACCCGGAACAGGTTCATCTTGCCCTTGCCGTCCGCCAGGGGGATGTTGCCGATGCTGTCCTCCGGGTCCTCGTCCGGCAGCTCCACATTCATGTCGTTGTCGTCCTGCGCCGGAGGCCGGCCGGAGCGGAGGGAGAGATCCTTGTCGAGCAGGTATGCGATCCAGAACACACGCCTGCGCTGCTCCTGCTCGATGGGGTTGATGCTGAAGCCCGTGGCCCTCTTGTGCAGTCCGATGCTGTGCGCCAACCGCACGGCCGTGGCGATCAGCAGGAACGTCGGCTGCGGGTTCGGCGTGCCCTGCATGAACAGCGCCATGGCGAGAAGCGCCTGCACGCTCAGGAGGTCGGTGTTGCGCATGGTGAGTTCCGAGAAGACGCCCATGGCGTTTTTTATGTACGCCCAGGCCTTGTCGTCTTCCTCCTGCGGCACGAGGTTGCTCATGACGCGCAACCTGTGGGCGAAGCCGAGCACGCAGTTGAAGCTGGCCCACCAGCCGGAGCCCTCGTACGGATCGTCGGAATAGTGGCGTTCAACCAGGTGCATAAATGTCGGCTGGTGGAAGAGCGGGAACATGCAGTTGAAGTTCTCAAAGTAGTCCTTGAGGAGCGACAAGGCCTCGGCCTTGGGCGGGATGTTTATGAAGACCGGCCGCCGGAACAGGTCCTGGAACACCTCGGGCTTCCAGTTGGTCCACTTGTGGTCGTCGATAGACACCTCCGAGATCATCTGCTGGAACGAGTTGTCTCCCGTCTTGGCGTTCACCCATTGGATGCCCCTGGGGGAGAAGATGGAGAAGCCCGAGGAGGAACCTGGAATCGTGTCAGTCAGCATCACAGGCTCGAGGAAGCAATTCACAGCGCCCAGGCCTGCCCCGCCTACTCACCGAGATATCGAGTCTCTCCCGAGTTGTTGGTGACCAGCGAGCACATCATCTCGGACAGAGCCGCGACCTCTTCCTCCTTCTCGCCCTCGTTTTCGGGGGTGAGCGAGTTCCTCTTCTCGTCCTTGGAAGGCTCAGGAGAGGTCAGCGCGCTCTGCGGCGTCGAGGCGTTCCCTTCAGGGCCAGAAGCGGTGTGGGAAGGTGATGTTGGGTTCGAGGCCACCATCGAGGCCTGCCTTGAGCGCGTCTTTTCGGCAAGACGCCTCTCCAGGGTCCCGAGGTCGGTAGCGCCATCATCCTCGCCGAGCAGGCCTGTCGTTGAGCGCCAACACGTCAGCTCTATATCTACAGCGTATGAGGGATTTCTTCCCAGCGGGGAGCATACCAGATAACCTCAACAGGCTCTCCATGCGGCCAAGGCGGTTCTCTAGCCCCTCGATGTATTTTGCGCTGCGATACCAATCAACGTCAGCACTTTGCATCGGTCACCCGGAAAAGCCGGCGTTCATCTCGCGGTTCTTCGTATCCCACATACCCCTTTGGCGGACTCCGCTTCTTCTCGACCTGGGTGAAGACGCAGTCCGTCTTGTAGTTGATGCAGTGCGTGCACGCCGGCAGCTTCCCGTCGCACTTGATCTTCTTCTTTCTGCACATGTCGCACGCCTAGAGGTGTAACTCGTCGTCAGCGGCCTGCCAGATACGCGAGTGGCTTTGCTCCGACGAGGGCAGCAGCCCCGTACACCCCAGCACGACACAAGACTCACCCTCGCGATCCTCCTCCTCTTTGCCTCGTTGGCATCGTCCAGGAGCGTGCTCGGGTCTCCAAACATATGCGCCGTCATGTCAGGCGGCAGCTGCATGGGCATGCCGTCGTAACCGCCAAAAATCTGCGGCGGCGGGTTGATGAGGGGCGGCGCCCCGTGCATCTGGGGCATCTGGAAGCCCATGCGATCCATGGTTACTAGCGGCAATAGCTACTATGGTGGGTGGGGTGATTCGCGGTGGTGGCGTCTGGTCGTCTCTTGCCGTCTGGTGTTGCTGGCCTCGTGTCAACGGGCCGTCTGCAGTGGAAGGGCTCAGAACTGCGGGTATGGTCGCAGGATCGAGGCTGTCTACGGTGCGCCCAGGATCCTAGAATGTGGTCGTGGAAAGCGGAGGGGCTTTTTAAGTGGTGGTGGTGGCGGTGGTGGTGCGTTGGGGTCGGACGCCTCTTTTCTCTTTTTGGAGGCACAATAGTAGTGGCCGACGCGGGTTCAGGGGTCGTCTGCTAACGCTGACAGATGGGCGCCGCCTTATTGACTTCGTGGGGCCTTTCAGGACTCGGTCGCGGGGGTTCAAAGGCGGAGATGACGCAGGGAGAGAAAGGCCGTCGAGGCGAGGTGTGGAAAGTCGAATTAAAAATAAAAGCCGCCGAGGAAGCCGCGAGGGCTGCTGCAGCGAAGCGCAGGACCAAAGAGGTTTGGGAGCTGTTCGGTATTGTTTTTTTGGGGCTGGAGGGCCGGGTATCCAATCGCATGTACCGCGACGGCAGGCACGAATGGGAGGTGGTGTCGTGGGGTGCGTCTCGGTTTCTATAATTATGGGCGAGTTATGGTTACATGTGTACTCCCACTGGTGTGATTGAGATGCAGCCAATATGTAGGGAGGGAGTCGCCGCGGGCGTGCCGCGCTAATTATAATCGGTGGTGACGACAGTTCAAGGGGCAAAGAAGGAAAATTGTCTAGGATTTGGTAGTTATTTATCAGCAGCAGGAACCAACCCCTGGTCGCCCTTTAAGGCGCCCACAGGCGTAGCTGAAGGCCCGCCAAGCTGCAGAAAAACGAGAAGAGACAGAGGGGCTGTCCGACAAGCGCTCACGCAACAAGTGCCGCGCTAGCCAAGGGCAAGCTTACCCAAATCGAGTGCTGGCACGAGAGAAAACGCGGGACGAGGCACGCGAAAAAGAGGGCTGACGATGCGCCCGAGACGATGACGGCTGCGGCTAGAAGACTGGTAAAGTGGGAGGAACAATTAGGTAGCAGTAGCGTGTAGGATAAACGCAAAGAGATAAAAGCGAGGGTTAGTTGGAATTATCGAGCGATGCAGAAGTATAGAGAAAAGAGAAAGCAAGGGGTGCGCACGAGGTACCTAGCGAAAGAGAAAGAGGGGCAGGCATAAAGAGAACGGACGGTCAGGGATATGAGCAGAACGCACCTCGGGATTGCAGAGCTTCACCTGTCTCCTTCTGGCCTTCACCTTTTTTCTGCCTATTGCTCTCTGCCCAGCTTCGTCGGCCCATCGCCTGGATCCCCTCCCCCACCTCGATCCCTGGGGGTGCGGTGCATCAGTTGCATATCCCGCCCGAGTTTCCGAGGGGTTGAGGCTGTGCTGGGCCCGCCCTGTCGCCGGGAGGCTCTTCTGACGACGGCGACAAAGGGGTGGAGCAGGGGCTGCTCTCTCAGTGCTTACCACTTGGTAGGCACTTAGGCGGGTAGTTAGGCAGGGTCTGCAGAGTGCCACCCGGTGCCACCGAGACAACCTCGACCCCCAACGTTTCTGTGCTCAGCGAGACCGCCACCTACATGCAGCGTGCCGTCTGTCTGCAAGTTGCCGTGTCCTTGTTTGGGCACGCCTGCCTTGCCCCTCGATTGCCGAGGGCGAGGAAGAGAGATGTCGTGCGCGCTTTGATGCAATACCACCTCCAAAAACATGCACAAGAGTCAAGCGGCGGCCGGCCGAGTCTCGCGGACAGCCCCTGTCCGGCCGGTCTGGTGCCGCTGAAGTGCCAAGACAAGGCTCCCGCAACGCCGCATCGCTTTCCCCAGCGAGGTGGTCCCTGTCGCACAAGCAGAAGGAGAAAGGTTCCCTGACTAATGCTGTGCTCACATCCCATCATCCATCGCAAGATGAACCGCAAGCGACAGAAAAGACGGATAGATAATGCGAGACTCTCTCACCCTCTCACTTCGATCATCCTGGAATCTTGTGCTTTGCGTCCCCACTCGCAAAAAGTCCAACCACGGCCGTGGGTCGCAGAGTTTTGGGGAGTCTCACATGCTGCATTGCGCCGGCGCTTGACCATATGGAGGCCCCCAGGAGCCGCGCCTTCCTGCTTGTGGTCGCATCAGTCGCCCCCGTCTTTTGCATTATCACAACCACGCCGGATGCGTTGCAGATGGAAGACAGCGCGAACAGCGACTTGTTCATTGAACCAGCCAAGAAAAAAAGAAGGAAAAAAATTTGCCCACTCAACCATCTTTCCAAACAAACAACAAACCTATCCATATTTTTCGTTTATCTGGTTCGACCAATATGAATGAACAAAAAGAAAGAAAGAAGACTGAATCGCCACCATATTGGCCTGCCGTATTAGCCGCGTAATAAATGCGAACAAGAGGTATGGGTAACGTGGGTTTTGTCTCCACTGGAAATGCAGGTACGGCAGCGCGCGCATCTTCCCATCGCCCGCCCCCACCGCAACCCAGAAAGACCTTGTTCCCGCGTGGGAAGCAGAGGCCCCCCCCNGTCCAACTTTTTTGCCCCCATGATCGACAGCCCAGCGATTTGGTCTCACAGACTAATCTCGAGATGCCTGGGAAATGGGGTCTGTGAGGAGAACGGGTCGGCTTTTTGGTGACGATGCAACATCGACAGTCTTTTTCATGCAAAGCAAGCCACCGGTGAGCCAGCGCCAGGATGGGATGGAAAGACGGCGCGATGAATCCCTCCGATTCCCGATGACACATGCAAACCCGCCATGGCGTGCTGGGTTTATCGGCATAAAAAGGGAAGAAGGCAAGGAAAGGTCTAGATTGACAAGTGTGAGAACGAGAACAAACCTCCCGAGGGGGTTCCACTCGGGAAGGAAAAGCTGCCATCGCGGCTAACACCCCGAAAATGGCACTAGGCAGACCAGACAAAGGGACCCGTTTCGCCATATCAGCTCACCCATCAACCGCTTGTCTCATCCTCCACCTTGACCGAAAGAGAGGCTATATTGCGGGGCGGAGTAAGGGCAAAAAGAAGCAAGAACAAAAAAGGTACAGCAGAAGCAACAAAGAAAGACCCAACAGGGCTTGACAATATCGTCCAAGCTTTTCGTAGGCCGTTGCATCATCCTCCTTCTCCAGCCCTTTTTCTCTTCTCTCTGGTCATGACAAAAAAAAATATACCATCTTTCCTCTGCGGAGCCGAAGGGGCGTTTCACTTGTATTACAGGACCGGCGGGGTGGGCTTTATCTGATGACGACGACGTGTGCGTGTGGAGGGTTTCGTTCCAAGCAAGCTCCTTGGGAGGAGGTGGTGGCGTCCCTTCCAACCCCGCGATGCTTTCTGTTTTTCCGCCCCGGCATTTCAAGCTAACAAACTCACCATCTATCCCACGCGTCTCACGAAAACGACAGCCGTTGAACCCAAAGGGACGAGAATCAGACCAAGGTAGCCTGATCAGCTCCGATAGAACTAAGGCGCCGGTGACACGCGCGGCGCGGCGCCCCACCCGGGGAGATCAACAGACAAGCTCTTTAGTCCGTTGGCGGGTATAAAACATCTATGCCACTTGCTTTGCTTTGTGAATCCCTTCATCAACATCGGGTCGAAAACGGAGAACAGGAATGTAACGAAAGTAGTTTACGATCCTGGAGGCCTCCCCCAAGGCCAAGACCCCGAGCTTCAGCCCTAGCATTGGAGCCGCCTGCCCCAAGGTAGGCGTGTAGCCGACGACGAAACCTTCCCCATTGAGAACGGCCTGGGGGAATTTGTCATTGCTGGAAACGAGAGTGGATTTGTGAGTCGTCCTTGGTCGGGCGAGCGGCAAACAATAATCGATGTGTTGCTTGGGTTTCCACTGTGGGCAGGTGGGTGGTGTGTGCTTCTCTCTGGCTGGCTGGCTGCTGGCCAAAGCGCAAATGGACGGCGAAGCCCAAAGCGCACAGCAGAAATCTACCCGGACAGGTTTCAGGTCTGTCTCATGACTCGGACGCCACAAAGGCCAACCCGCTAAGCTGCCTGCCTGCCTGCCTGCCTGCCGGTGGGGAAGGAACAA
Source organism: Magnaporthiopsis rhizophila (assembly GCA_003049465.1). Classification (NCBI taxonomy): domain Eukaryota; kingdom Fungi; phylum Ascomycota; class Sordariomycetes; order Magnaporthales; family Magnaporthaceae; genus Magnaporthiopsis; species Magnaporthiopsis rhizophila. The sequence goes on from PYSS01000179.1 coordinate 12,737, forward strand.
GACATCAAATCAGGCTCACCGTCACAAATGGATGCATGTGTATGCTTTGCGCGTGCAGCCCCAGTCCGTCACAGACATAGGATAATATCAGGGCCTTTTAGAAATGGCGTGTTGTCCAGCACGCACGGACTGGCCGTCTGCCAACAGTCAAAGCAGAAGAAAAAAACTCCTGGCTGTCAAATCGTTCGTTCCTTTGCCTGTTATCGCGACAAGCGCATAACTTGGCTACGCGCTGGCATTTGTGAAGAAACAAAAAAAGCTCTGTCCACCTCAAGATGCTATCCATCCCTAACTGGTACCATTCGTTCCCCGAACGCACAGCCCAACCTGGCAGCTGATCAGCAACGCCAACGCCCCAGGGTCCGTGGGCTCATGTCCAACCCGTTCGGTGCACGCCTCCCCGACGATCGGACGGAAACACATCCAACCCCAGACGCAGACAAGTGCCTGCCTACCTACCTACCAGAACCGGATACGCAATCTCTCTCTCTCTCCTCGCACAACTCACTACGACAAACTCTCCATGACACCAGTTACCAACCCTATTTCCCCGTGTCTTATGCGGAGAGGCGCGCCGCGCAGATCTCCAGGCGCAGAAGAGGTGGGGTAGTACCTAGGTAGGTAGCTTGACCTAACCTGGTCCCTTGAGCTTTGTTGCTCGCGGACGAAGGGAAAGAGAGGCAAAAAAAAAAAAAAAAAAAAAAAACCGGACCGCCAAACAAACCACCAAAGTATAACAAAAGCGGCATATTACGAACGAACAAGGGAGCCGGCCAGGACGACCATCAGAAGTTGATATTAAATTGCCCCATCTGGCGTCATTCCGATGGTCCTGAGACCGGCCCTCCTACGAAGTTTAAAAATCGGGGGAGGAAGAAGGAAGAGCTGCGCTGTTTTTCATTTTTCTTCTTTTTCAATTTTTTTTTTTTTCTGATTGGATGTTTTTATTTTGCTTTGGGGATAGATGGCCTATGCCCGAGACGATGTGTGAGATAATGGCACGTTTTTGCCAACGGGAAAAAGCTTGCTCGCCGTTATACATGGGTGGTGTTAAGATGAACTATGTGGTTTACTGATAGGTATTATTGTACGGCTTCGGTCCTATCTACCCGTCACCGAACCAAAAGAGAGATGAACCAAAAGTATGAGGAAGACGTGACGGCACAGGCACAGGCACAGATACAGATAGGTGTAGACACACACAAAAGAAAGTGCACAGTTGCTCGCCAGAGAAAGTCTCCTTGTGTTCTGGTTTCATTTTTATTCTCGTATCCAGTCCTCGTCCGCATTGTTTTTGCGTTCGTGGTGGAATCAGTTGAACAATCGGTGAGGACGTACTTTGTCCAACGATGAAGATAAGTACCTAGGTGGCTAGGTAGACAAGCAGGCCAGAAAAAAAGGTGCCAGGCCCAGATGTTCCATGAAAAAAAAAATATCCAGGAATCCACCCCATACCCAAAGCGCAAACAAAGGAAAAGAAGGTTGGATCGATAGATCAAGTTTTCAATCATAAGTGATTTAGCAAGAAGAGAACAAGAAAAACAACGAGCTGGAAAAGAAAACGCCGGTCCATATGCTTGCTGTATGTGAGATTTTCAAGGGATTCGGTTCGTCGCTTTTCAGGAAAAAGGGGGTCAATGGAACAAGAGAAAATGACGGGGGGAAAAAAAAAAACTGTGGTGGGAAAACACTAAGATTCGAAACATTATTGTTTATATCAACATATGTGCAACACAACACATGTGACAAACATGTCGTGTATCTGACCACTGTAACTGGGAACAGTCAAGGACAAGGCGGGCAAAGGGGCGCCTAGAGATATTACACACATACAAGATGGCGCCTAAGCCCTCTCCCCTCCTCTAAATCTCAGGAAAGATGCTCGCTGAACCTCGACGACGAAACCCGGGATCCATCCATGGACGGTCGACTCCTGCCGATGGCGTCGAGACGGGGCGGCGGCGGCGTCGGCCTCAGCGGCTGCGGCACTAGAGAGTCGCGCGGCGTGGCCAGGTTGGACGCCATGGCGGGCGGCGGGCTCGTGGTCGGCGAGGCCTCGAGGTGCGGACTCTGGCCCGGGACCGGCGTGCGCGCCGGGCCGGGGTTCATGACGGCGATGCCGCTCTCTGGACGCATGGGCGACCCGACCGCGAGCCTGGTTCCGCCCACCCCACTGAAGAAGGTCTGGGAGTCGCGGTACATGATCTCCGACTCGTCGCTCATGACGCTGGCGTGCGGGTTTGTGTAGCCATCCCCGCCATGTTGCAGCACCGACGGGAGCTTGCGGCCCGACACGCGGTAGAAGCCGCGCTCGCTCGTCTCCCCATCTCCTCCGGTAGACTGCGGGCTCGTTATCTGTTTCGTCGCCGCGCCGGCGCCCGACAGCGCAGCCAGGGCCGAGGGGACCGCGAAGGGGGCGCCCCGCTGTGACATGTGGGTAGAGAACCCTCCTGCAGACCCCGGGGGCGCGGGGTCTCCTTCGCCCAGCCGCTTGTGAGCTTCCTGTAGCTGCTGTTTCCTCCACCGCAGGAGAAATACGATGGCGAAGATGAGAAGGGCGACGCCACAGATGCTACCCACGACGCCTCCCACTATGGCGGGAGTGGAAGTGGGGGAATCGGACGCGGGTGCGGGCGCGGCGACAGGCGCAGTCGGTGCCGCAGGACCGCCACCTGGGCCCAAGAGACCGTTGGTCTCGCTGCTAGTAGTTGAGCTGGATATGGTGGTCTCGCTGCTGCTGGTCGATGACGAGGAAAACGAGGTCGAAGAAGTCGATGACGATTCGGAAGTGGTGAAGGAGATCGACGTCTGGGTGGAGGAAGAGGAATTGGCGAAGAAACTCCTGAGGGTGCTGTTGCTAAAAGGCAAAGCGGTCGAGGAGGAGCTGGAGTTGAAAGAACCGCTGAGAGAAGGAAACGTGGTCGAGTTGCGCAAGGAGGATGGCGCGAGAGATGACAAGAAAGTAGTGGGCGCTGGGGTTGTCGAGCTGCTGGTGCCGCTGCCACTACTGGTATCGCTGCTGGTGCTGGAGCCGGTGGATGAGGAAGTGGGCAGAGACAAGGACACCGGACTGCTGCCCGGGCTCAGCACGTTGCTGGCAGTAGCGGCCGGGGGCAGCGGCAGATCGCTCGAGAGGGTGCCGACTGGTGACAGGGTACTTGTCTTGCCCGTCGTCTCGTCGATGACCACGGTTACCGGGGGCGAGAATACCGTAGACACGTCGACGGTGGAGCCGTTGCCGTCGAGGTATTTTATGACAGAGACGGTCCGGACGACGCGCGTCACCAAGTCGTCCAGCTCGCCGACCCCGCCGATCTGGCGCTGCCGCAGGTCCTGGTCCTGGTTCTGCGGCGGATCCAGCTCCGGGTCCGGGGTCTTGGGCACGGGCTGGGCGTGCCGGGCGTGCTGGCGGTGATGGTGCAGATGCATGCGCAGGTGGGCATCGGCGGCGCCCCTCCGGTGGTGAACATCGTGGTGGAAGTGCTGGTGCTGGATCTCGGGCGCGGGGGTCTGAACGAATGGAGACCCCCCATCGTCGTGGTTAGTCATGGCGACGGTGGCGGAGCCGCGCGCTGATTAAAATCGAGTGTGGGTGGGCTTGTCGGCCGCGTCCCGGATGGGCAAAGGATCGACGATCCCGCCGGTTTGACGTGTTCCAGGGCCGGGCCAAGCTTGACGGATGGGATGAATGAGCAGGATTCGGGGGCGCGGGTTGCGCTATAATGAGCGTTTTCGGTTGGGAGCGTTTGCTACGTGGTAGAGAATGACGGGTCGATGCAGTCCATTGTTCTTCTCGCCCACAGCATGATTGTCCCAAGGCCTTGCAGTCAGCGCATTGGACTGACGGCGGTCGATTCTATCCTGGTACGCGGTCGGAGACGGTTGGCGGATGAATGAATGACTTCGCGAGGCTCGTCGGCAACCAGCTGGCTGGATCGAGGGATGGAGATCGGGGTTAGTCGCCGCTTCCTGCGCGCCGCTCAATGTCGCTCGTGGTGAGAGAGAGAGAGATAAAAGAACGGTTGGAAAGACGGCGGTCGGGTAAGGATCGTTCGAGGTCGGGATTGTTTGGCGAAACGAGTGTTTGTTTTGTTTTGTTTGTCGAAACGAATGAAAGGGCGATTCCCGGGGGAACGCTGCTGGATTTTGCCGGATCCAGCCTGGTGATGAGGGAGCGGAATTGTCTGCTGCTGCCTCTTTTGCCGCTGCTGCTGCTTCTCTCAGCTCCCAACGCCGCCGTCATCCAACGCCTCCACGCAACGAGGAAGAGAGGGGAAGGGGTGGGCAGGAGAGCGGGCGCACGCGTCCAAGGCGAGCAGGACGGGGAGGGAGGGTAGAAAAGGGAAAATATGATTCCTATACCAGGCCACGACGGCTCCAAAAGTCCCCAAACCAGGGCCGCATCCAATTTGGGGGACTGGGCCTGGGCCCTGGGGGCCCTGCGCCGGACGCTCTGCGGACCTTTTTTCCTTTTGCTGGTTGTCCGTCGAGAGCAGCGATGCAGTTAATTTCGCTTCACCCCTTCCACCCAATCACGACCGCCTGCAGTTCCACGTCGGGTGGCACACAGGGAGCCTTCCGTGGCTCGTGCTCAGGAACAAGGGGTGTGGGGCGCCCGCCAAGTGGGGCCTTCCCACCCGACCAGCAACGGTAACGAGCCAGTCCACTTGTCTGCAGATTGGACGGAAACCAAATTGGGCCTTTCTGATGACGCTGGGGGGGTGGGAAGGGAGACGGAAAACAAGAGATTGACGAAAACGAAAATAAAAGGCTTCATTGCCGAGTGCATCTCGCGTCCCTTGCTCGTGGCCAACGGTCTGGCATTGAGCGAATTTCTCGCCTCTCGCTGGGCATGCAAAGCAGAGCGACAGCCGACAATTGCGATCGGAAGACAGCGACATGGAAGAAGCGGGTCCTCTCGTCTCTCGTTATCTTGCATTTCTCTCCCGTCGTATTTCCCCAAACGGCCAAACGGCGCTGCTGCATGCCAAGCGACCAAGGTAGCGGCAACGACATTCAAACCCAAACTTTTGGAGCACACCATTATTCCCACACACCATCACATGGTGCTTGCTGATTGATGACTGGCATGGGTAGGTGCATGCCGATGCGCGTCAATAAATCGATTCCTTTTTAAAAACTGCCATCTTTCTCTGCCGCGTCTTATTTTTGGCAAAGTCGTGAGACTGACTGGGCTTCCTTCCAATCTGGCCCTGCTGGTCCGGCCGACCACAATTAATTAAAATTCGCCCTGGCGCCCGATCATTCGTTTCCGACCAGGGGAACACACACCCATGGCTCCATGAATCTTGAATGTCGTAACGGCGGCCTGCGCCCCGTTTTTGCCATTTCTCTTGCTTCCCACTCCTCGTCCTTTTTCCTTTTTTTTTTTTTTTTCCCCACGGCAACAGCGCTGCGAGCTGCCCGTGCCGTGCATGGGAAAATGGAGAGCCGTGCGCGAGCTTTGCGAGAGGAGAAAGACCGACAGCATATTTAATACACTCACTCACCCCTGTCCAGCACAGGCGCACACACAGCACATATTGACGTTTTCCTCGGCGTGTTTCATTCTTTGCTCCTTTCCTTCCTTTGGGAGAGTTTGTCTTTGTCCTGTTTCGGCCACCTTTCGTCCAATCTTCGCATGGACTTGATTAGACGTGCCCATCCCGCATTAGCACCGCCGCTCTCCCGCTCGCTCCGTGATACCCCCTGGGCTTCCCGGCCGGAAGGTCGTGCCACGGACTAAAAAAGCACAAATCAGAGACAACCTCAAATGCAATTCCCCGCGCCGCAGCACCCGCCGCCCCACGACAGACACCCGATGCTGGTGTGTGTGCCCTGGGTGGTGTGGCATTTGCAGAGAGGGCCAAAAATGTTCACGATGCGCTTGTTACGTGCCTTGTTACGTGCCTTGTTATGTGCCTTGTTATGTGCCTTGTAGACAGACGGCAAAGACTGCAGGGAGGTGGTAAGGCAGCCCAGGCAAAGTTACGGATATTGAAGGCCCATGCACAAAAATGGGTACACCACGTTCTGGCTCTCCCCCAGGCGCCTTGCCAGGCACAGGTACTGTATACCAGTGTCCAACCTATGCACCAAAATGGGCCTCGCACAAACGTTTCCCTCTTGGAAGACAGAGGATTGCGCCCGAATCGATTCCACCGCCCAAGGAAGCATGCCAAAGACACCATGTCTCGAACAACGTACTCAGCCTCATCCCAGTCAAGAAATAATCCATATTGGTTTATTTATATGTAGAGAGAAGAAAAAGAGTTCCGATCTCGGAAACAGCAGGCACGTACGTTTTTGACTGTAGAGAGACAAAAAAAAAAAAGTGCTTATTTCTAGGTTGATACTGTAGCCCGGCTCCAAACACGACATCACGACCCCTCCCTTATGGCCCTCCTAGTAGCGTCGTCCTGCACCCACCCCACGATCCGCGTCCCCACGTCCCCGACCAGCCTCTCGTAGTGCGGGCCCGGCAGGAACAGCCCCGTGTGCGCCCCGATCTCGTCCACGCCCTCCATGAACACCTCGACCCACTGACTGTCCCGACCGCCGCCCGGCTTCTTCGGGAGCGTGCAGAACTTGCGCGGCTTTTTGCTCTTCTTGGCCCCCTCCTCGGCCTTCTGCTGCTGCTCTCGCTGCTGCGCTTGGCCACTCGCAGCAGCAGCAGCAGCAGCAGCAGCAGCGGAGCTGGTCCCTGCGACAACTCCCTCTGCCGCCTGCCGCAGCGCAGTATCCTGCTTGGCGAGGTCCGCCTGGCGGTCGACCGAATCGCTGCTCCCACTCCCACTGCCGCTCCCGTTCCCGTCGGCTGCATCCGGCCGATCCCTCTCGCTCTGCTGCTGCTGCGGCCCTTGCGTTCCCTGCGCAATCCGCCTCGCTTCCTCCTCCATCCTCTTCCCCTCGTCCGCCAGTCTCTTGGCTTCATCCTTCTCTCTTTTGAGCCTCTCCTTCTCCTGTTTCTGCTCCTCCTTCTCGCGCCGCTTCTCCTCCGCCTGCTGCCTTTTCTTCTCCTCCTTCTCCTTTTTGGCCTGCTCCTTCTCCATCTTGGCTCGCCTCTTCTCCATCACCTTCTGCCGCTCCATGATTGCCTTCTCGCGCGTCTTTATCGCTTCCACGTAGGCCTTGCGCGCCCGTATGTGCTCCTTCCCCACCCGTATGCGCTCCTCGGCGCTCGCATTCGCCGCTAACACCGGCCGGGGCGGCTCCTCGGGCGGCTCCAGGATCGGGTCTAGTCCGCTCTCCAGGTCGAGCTCCAGCTTCTTCAGTTCCTCAGCGGCAGAAGAGACCCCGCCGTCGTCTCCGGCAGCATTGTCTTCCATCTTTGTTTCAGGCTCGGGCTCGGGCTCGGGCTTTTTGGCATCTATTTTAATAGAAGCAGTAGTGACTGGGGGCTCGGGCGCGCTCTTCTTCTCCTGCTCCTGCTCACTGATCGGGCCGATCGTCTCCACGAGCTTGGGCCTGTCGAGATTGCTATGATCCTCAATAGATATCCTCGGCGTGTGTGTTCCGTCCTCCCTGCCGCCGTCTGGGTGCAAATAAAGCCCAGACTGTCGCCGCGGCAGCGGCGGCGAGGCCGGGTTGGACCCCGCAAAGGACATGGGCCGCGGCGAGACCTCGCGCAGAGGCGACGACGGCCCGATGGACGCCGAGGGCGAGCGCGTGGCGACGGCGCCGGGAACCCCGCCGACCGACGCGTCCAGGCGCGTGGGCGACCTGCCCCGGTCGGGCGTCTTGGTCCTCCCCGTAGATATCGTGAAGTAGTTGACGAATCTGACGCGCGCCTTGTCTCTGTCTCCTCCTCCTCCCTGACCCTGCTGCTGCTGGTCTCCAACATCTACGTCCTCGAGGCGCCGGACCGATTCGTAGCGCTGGTGCAGGCCGCGGAAGTCGGTCAGGGATTTGCCGTACTGCATGTGGCAGACGAGGTGGTTGGTGGCCGCCTCTATCAGGCTCGACCCCTCGATCTTGCGCTTCTTCGCGAAGTGCCACATGTTGCGCATCCACCCCCTGTCCTTGAACATGACGTCGTTCCAGAACGGCGGGTTGTAGTGCGGGTCTGGCGCGCCCCCGTTTTGCTGCTGCCCGAGGGACGAGGCCGACGGAAAGTACGAAAGCGCCGTATACGAGCCGTCTGGGCTCCCTAAGGGCGATATGTCCAGCGAGCCCCGGCTCAGGTCCAACGAGCCCCTAGCCGCCGCGGCCGCGAGGTCGCTGTACACGTCGGTCGACAGCCTGCCGGCGGGGTCCGGGCTCAGGCTGGCGCCGTCCTCTTCCTTGGGAGGCGGCGCCTTGCTGCGGAACAGGCTGGCTATGCCCGCCGCGATGATGCCCGGGTGCAGGCCCAGGAAGGGTGAGTCGAGCGCGATGATGCCCAGGATGCGGTGCCTGAAGGGGAACCCGGGGTGGACGGGGGCGACGCCCTCCCTGGGCCTGAGCAGGACCACGTCGGCGGCGAGCAAGCCGCCCATGGAGTGACCGACGAGGACGACGTCGGTGTCGGGCGACTCGTGGGGCTCGAGCCAACGGCTAAAGTTCTCCGCCGCGACATCAATGTACCTGTACGTCTTGTATCGCGGGTAGATCTTTGTGTGGATGGCGTGGCAGCTCAGCGACAGCTTGAGCAGGTCGTGCACGTGCGCGGGGAACGACCGGAACGAGCTGTCCTTGCCCATGTAGCCGTGGATGTAGATGATTAGTAGAATCCGCCGCCCGTCCTGACGGGGCCGATGGGTCTGGTGGCCGTCGGGCAGCAGGTCGCCGGGGCCGGGGCATCTGGGCGGGCCGCCGCCGCCGCCACCGCCAGCCGCAGCTGCCGAAGCCACCGCGTCACCATCCTGGCGCTGCTCCCCTGTCATGGGATTCTATCTCGCCCAAACGGCGTGGCGGCAAGGGGACGACTGGGTGTTTATTAGGATCGGGGTGGGTGGGATTGGATTTTGGGGCAATCTGGGCTGGCTGCTAGGTGCTCTCAAGCAATTCTAGGGGATGCCGTTGGGGGTTTTCGGGTGCTGATACAACTCGAAATCCGGTGCGTGCCGTCTTGGCGGCCGTCGTTTGGTGGTGCGCGACAGTGGGATCATGTAAAATTAATGAACACAACACGCCACCGAATAATGCCTTGACCGGCCCGTTGGTCTCGAAAAGGAGCTGTCCAGGAATTGGTCAAAACGCATCGGACAGGGCAAATTCTAGATCCGTTTCTGAAGGTAGCCATAGAGTTTAAAGGGTTTAATGTTTAATTAGGTGGGAAAGGAGCTGTGGAGGATATGAAATGATGAGTAAAGATCGCAGTCTGCATCTGAATGCTGGTCAAATTCTTTTACTTCTCAAGTGCCAGACCAGACTTTATGGGCCGCTAGCCCCATTGAAGCAGTCGCACTAGCCCTCAACTCCAACGGCGGCAGTTACGATCGACGCAAGAGCCTAACAACTCAGGTATCCAGCTTGAGGACTGGACCGTCCCGTCATTGGCGCCGCCCTGGCGCGATGCGAGTCTCTGGCAATCTCAACTGGCTGTGCCCTCCAACCAGTCACTCAATCCAACCCAGCGGGCCCCAAGCCCCTAACCCCACCTCCCATGCCCCTGTGCGGTGCAGTCCGCAGCGCTCCCACAGCGCACCGCACGCCATGGTCAACCAACAGTCGCCTCCATGACAGGACCAGAGAGATCGCTCCCAAGCCACTACACCATGACGTCACATCGCATTGGCTTCTTGGCCTCCCGTGCAAAGCAGCAACGGCCTCCAGGCCTAGCGTGCTCAAGTACTGCGTCTCCAACTAAGAGCACTAAAGCACGGTAGGCGGTAGACACGCACGCATCAAGCATCAGCCCTGACGCGGCCATGAGTACGACACGTTACACAGTCGTCACATCTTGTCTCTCCCGACCACACGGCAGCAGGCGGGCCAAGCATGTCCAAAAACGCTTTTTTTGATTTGATTTCGGTCAAAGCAGGACTATCATCTCCGCAGAGTAGACTGCCGTACCCTGAGAGGGTGCGGTCGCTGCTGTCAAAGTAGAAAAAAAAAAAAAAAAAAAAAAAAAAAAAAAAAAAAAAAAAAAAANAAAAAAAAAAAAAAAAGAAAAGAAAAAAAAGGACGAGGGAAGATGGACTATCGAGGGAGGATAGGTAACAACATGAGAAGATACCATGATGCCAGCCTCCAAACGTCCGCCTACCTGAAATGAAACAGTTCCCTTCACACTCGGCCTGGTGTTGTGTGCCTCGTAGATTTTTTTTGTGCTTTGTCTTTTCGTGGTATTTCCACCAAACCAAACCCTTATCCGAGTCTTTCATTAGTGCATCGGCTTCTCTGAGCCAGTCAGTCCCCAACGCCATGCTGAAAGAAGAAACAAGAGAAACAAGTAAAAAGCCAAAATGCAGAAGAGAGGAACGAGAGGAACGAGAGGAACGAAGGAAGGGCAGCCAGAACAAGTCTCCCAGGAACCATCTCCTGTGGAGTAGTCAACGGAAAACAAATACCAAGAGGGCGAGCCAGTTCAGCCCTCAAGATACGACCAGCCGCCACTTCCACCACGTCCCCCATGCAATAAAAGACCAAAGTTTTCCATGCGAAATTTTTTATGCGGGTATATGTTGTGCGTCGCCGTGCTCCTTAATGTGAACTTTCGGTGGCTCTTTCATCTCGGGGTGAACCTCTGGCTTGAGAGGGGCGCGGTGTTTGAGGTGGGGTGAGCAGGGAAGCGCGTCGGTGAGGTGTTTCCCAAGACGACTCGGCGACACGAAAGACGATAAATCGAAAACGGTTCGCTCAAGAGGACAAGCTCCCCTCGAACATCAACTTGTGACGATGCCAATGTGCCAGCATGCGTAGGCAGCCTAGGCTGGCTGGTAGTCGGTCGTCATCATGCCAGCGGTTGATGGCAAGGCTTACTATGCCCCAACCATACCGGGGCCGTAGCTCTGCTGTCGTACCGGCGCGCCAGTGAACTGCTGTGGGCCAGGAGTCCCAGGATTCTGAAGCATGTGCATGTCAGCAAGGGAGTCAAGTGCGCAAGGCGTGCTGGCATAGGTGGCAAGAAGCACCTTTTTCCTGCGCTTCTGGCCTCCCCTCTCGTCGGCCTCCCCGGTCGAGTACCCGACGTCCTGGTCGTCTGCGAAAGCTTCGCCGTAGCCCTCGAAGCTGCTGTCACCGTAGCTCCGCTTCTTTCCGGCTCTCCGTGGACGGTTCGCGTCACCAACCGGCGGTTGTTGGCCGCCCTTGGGTCTGCTCATAGGAGGCAGGTTGAGAGGGGTGTTTGGTGCCGTCGCCTTGGCCGACGTCTTCCCAGCGGCCTTGTCCGACGACAGATCTCCCAGGACGGACGAGTCCCAGTCTCGCTTCGTGATGGGCCCTCTCGCCATGGTGGTCGCTCTGCTGAGGTTCTGGAGGACGTCGCTCGACAGGCCGGCCGTGATGTCCTTGCCGTGAACTTCGGTGTTAATCCAGTCCTCGGCCGGAGCCCACAGCAGGGCCAGGAAGCTATCCGGGTCCTGCACGTCCTTCTTGACCGAGTCGAAGTGACCAGCCACACCCAGCTTCTTGATGTGGCCCTTGTACGTTTTCCGCATCGCGTTCTTCTCGCCGTTTGGCAGCACACGAGCGACCTCGGCCGCGATTCCCGTCAGGTCATACGCCTCGAAGAGATCCTCCGAAACCCGAGGGTAGGGAGTGCGATGTTCTGCAACATCAAGCGTTAACCCAAGGGAGAGATCTAAATGTCAAGGTCACAATTTCCGTCATTTCGCACGAGCGCACGGTCTTGTTCAAGACCGAGGCATCGAGCAGCGACGTCGGCAGGCGCCTGCCAGCCTAGCCAAATAGCCTAATATCCGGAAAGGAGTCCTGGGAGGGGGAGGGCCTTACGGGATCTGCAGAGAAGATACTTCTCGCCGACATCCAGATGCAGGTTTTCGATACCGAGCCTCCGGTCCTCCAGATGGGCCTTCTTCTGATCCCGGTCGCCGCCGTCTTCGAGCGTCCGCTTGCGCTTCTGGGGGGACTCTTCCCCAATTGTCGTGTCGTGGTGCATCTCGGAAGGGATACAGCTGCCTGCGACGCTGTGCGCGGGTGTTGGGAGGGCCGAGGTAATTGAAGTCATCGAGGTGTTCAAGCTCGCGGTCGGGTCGCTCGTGTTTGGTGAGGATTGCGAAGGACTCTGCGGGGTCTGGGGATGGAATGACATGATGCTAGAGTCGCCCGTCCAAGATGAGGCGATCCAGCTGATTCCAATTCTCGAGGGTCGTCGACGGGGAAGAAAAAAACGCACGAGGTCGGGTTCGCGCGTTTGTTCGCTCGTTCGTTCGGTCGGTCGGTCGGTCTGGCGGGAGAGCGGGTCGTCGGGACAGAGGAGCGAGCGTGGAAAAAATTTGACCTTGTCGGACAAAAACGACCTGCGAATCCACTAGATGAGGATCTCGAGGATCGACAGCGGCGCTGAATCGATGGAATCGATGGGCGCTGGCGGCTGGCAGGTCGTTGAGGAGAGCACGCCTGGGTGGCGAGGCGCGCCAGAGAGCCGACGGCTATCGCTCCAGGTTTTGCAGCCCCGTCATGCACGATTTCGCTTCGGCGGGCCCGAAGTGGTGCGAAAAACTAAAATATGGATATAAAGAAATGAATGTGAGGAGAAAAATCGGCGACTGGGCGACGATTTCCGGGCGGGATTTGGACGATGGCGACGTCGGCGGGTGGTGTGAAAAGGCGGGTGTTGGGCTGACCGAGCCAAGTCGGTTGAGGTTGGTTGGCGATGGTTAGGAGAAAGAACTGGCGAGGCGGCGGGCGAAACTGACTGGTGGTGGCCCAGCCGGCCGGCTCCAGTCCTGGCTCAGTCCTGGCTCACTAAGTGCGAAGTCAGCTCTGGCTCACTTTGTCAGGCACACGGTTCGGGCTCGCGCGCGTGGCCCGGGCGCCTAGACTGGGTTGCGGGTGGACTGTGCGGGAGGAGAGCCTGCAACAAGGGCGGGCCCCGCGCGGGCACAGTACACCGCACCGTCAGGTCATTGTTGCACCGCGGCCGCACAGTGAAGAGAAGCCGTTTGCCGCCCAATCGGCTGTTCGCCTTCCGCGTGCTAGTTGGGTGTTTCCCAACTGAACGGCACAGTCACTTGATCTGCCGCCGCCTTTGTGTCTACCATTCACTTCTTTGAGCCCTACCAGGCTGGACACCAGGGTTTGACTTTACGGGGCGGCCACTTTCATGATAAAATTGCTTTTCCGCCCTGCTTTCACGCCCCTTCTTTCATTTATCATTTTCTATGCTGGGCCGCATTGTTGATATTTCCCAGGCGGAGACGACAGCACGCCCTACTTCTAGGGTCTTGTTTTGGTCAAGGTTTTAGTGCCGCCCTCTGTGTTTCTGCCTCGTCTGCTCGACTGAGGGCACCCTCTGCGTTTCTGAAACCATACTCACTGGATTGGCCGCAGACTCACCGTCAACGTCCTCACATCCTGGTGGAAATCATCTGCTCAACCGAGTAAATTCTTCGTCCATGTTTTGCATGACATGTCGGATGCAACCAACGATCGCCGAGCGTAACCCACGTGCAATTGTCAAGGGCAACAGACATCGCTCGTTTCCCCAACAGGAGTTACAATCGCGTCCGGGCTTTTTATTTCTTTCTTTTGCATCTCATGTTTTGCTTCATAGGGATACCTCCTCGTTGCCCTAAACGGTACTCCTTCCCGCCCTATTGTGCGATTGTGCGAGGGTTTTGTTTGACTGGACCGGACGGAGCAATTAACCGTGACTGGCTCCCGACAACTGCCTGGGTCGCTGGACACACACCGATGCTCTCCATCCCTCAATCGGCCGTGACAAAGTAGAACAGTTCCGCCGATTGGCTCCGTTGCGGCTAGACCGGGCACCCCACGTTCAATCTGAGAAACTGTGATGCACACACAGTGTGTGCCCTCTTCCGTTGGGTTTGAGGAAAGCCCAAATGGTTCGGTCTCTAGGCACGGGCCCCTGCAACATGGTAACCATACCAAGGCTGTCAAGGAAATGTGACAGCCAAGACAGCCTCACACAACTAGGCGATATCCATTAGGCATTGATATGATGACCATGGAAGAGAACCTGTGCAGTTCCGCGCCAGAGACAGACTCACAGCCTGCGGCCTAAACGCGATCTGGTGGCGTCAGGCTCCAGTGACATGGATCCGTCATGGCTGAAGCGCCCCGGCGCAGCCCGAACCCAGTTATGCCCACTCATCAAGGATGCCTTTTTACTTTTTATGGTAACTTCGAGGTCAGACGGACAGGGCTGTGGAGGTGCACGACCGGGCAGCCACGCGCGCCAAAAGATGTTTAAATGGATTTGGCCTCGGAGTTATGCAGAAACATTGTGGATTGACAGCGTGTGGCACTTGGGAAAACCAAGCCAACCGCCGGAGTCGGATCCGCTGGCCATGCAGTTCTCCGTGAGGGGCCTAGTGGCTGTCCAACTCCAGCCGGGGCGGCACTCGATGCCGAGAATGCCGGATTCGGAGGACAAAATCTTACAAATGCGGCTAACGTAGCCCAACTAACTGTAAGTTGCCTTGGAATTGGGATTGGAATAGATATTGCGATCATAACCACCTAGAAGCGGCCTCCAATATTTTATTCCGTTGAGCAGCCAAAGCCGGCGATTGAACTTTGCTGTCGGATCCGTAAAGTTTCTGCTTTCCACGTTCGGGCGTGGCAGGCGGGTGCCCGTGATTGAGTCAGACATACTCACCGCCGCGGATGGGCTGTTGGACACGTTATGACGACAACGACAACGAATAATGGCCCGCCACGCGATTGATAAAAAAAAAAGAAAAGAACAAAAAACTGCCGCAGCAGTCACAATGGCACGACCCGAAGACGAGGTGCATGGTGCCGGCGGTGCCGAGCCGCGGCCGGACGAGCAGACGCCCCTCCTCGGCGCAACTATCCCGGCTGCGGAAGCCGACAGCCCGGCGTCGGAGACGGTCGATGCGGCGGGCGAGGTGACGGTGCTGGCCGAGGACGTGTCCACGACCAGGCTGGCGTTCATCATGGGCACCGCCTGGGTGGGGGTGTTCCTGGGCGCCGTCGACACCAGCATCTTCGCGACGCTCTCGGCGCCCATCTCGAGCGAGTTCCACTCCCTGAGCCTGTTCTCGTGGCTCGCCACGGCCTACCTCATCGCCAACGCCGCCTGCCAGCCCATCTCGGGCCGCCTCACGGACCTGTTCGGCCGCGGCCCGGGCCTGGTGTTCTCCAACGTCTTCTTCGCGGCCGGCAACCTGATCTGCGGCCTCGCCCAGGACGGAGGCACCATGATCGCGGGCCGTGTCATCGCGGGCATAGGCGGCGGCGGCCTCATGTCCATCTCCACCTTCCTGGGCTCGGACCTCATTCCGCTCCGCAAGCGGGGCGTCTGGCAAGGCATCGGCAACCTCGCGTACGGCTCCGGTGCGATGCTGGGCGGCGTCTTCGGCGGGTTTGCCAACGACCACACCGCCGGCGGCTGGCGGTTCGCCTTCCTGGCCCAGGTGCCCGTCGTGCTGGTGTCGGCCGTCCTGGCCTTTTGGCTGATCCGCGTCCCGCCCAAGCTGTCCAACAAGTCGCTCATCTCGCGCATCGACTTCACGGGCGTCCTCCTCACGCTCTCGTTCCTGATCCTGCTCCTGCTCGGGCTCAACGCCGGCGGCAACCTGGTCCCCTGGTCGCACCCGCTCGTGCTGACCACCATCCCGCTCTCGCTCGTCGCGTTTGTCGCCTTCGTTTTCTGGGAGGCCCGCACGCCGCAGCCCGTGATCCCCGTCCGCCTGCTCCTGGACCGCACCATCCTGGCCGCCTGCTGCACCAACCTGCTCAGCTGCATGGCGCTCATGATGGTCGTGTACTTTGTGCCGCTCTACATGCAGGTGCTCGGCCACACCGCCTCCGAGGCCGGCGTCCGCCTCATCAGCTCCCCGCTCGGCACTGCCGTCTCGTCCCTGACCAGCGGCGTCATCATGAAGCGGACGGGCCGGTACGTCTGGCTCGCCATCGCGACCCTGATGATCTACGTGTCTGGCTTCGTCGTGGCCGCCACGCTGGACCAGACCTCGTCCAGCTGGATGCCCATGGTGGCGCTTTTCCTGCTCGGGCTCGGCTTCGGCGCCATGCTGACCATCACGCTGATGGCCTGCCTTGCCGCCGCCGATCATTCGAACCAGGCCGTCATCACGTCGGCCACGTACGCGTTCCGGTCAATCGGCTCGACCTTGGGCATCACGGTCGCGTCGGCCATCTACCAGAACGAGCTGCGTGTCCGCCTCTGGGACCGGTTCGGGGACCTGCCGGGCGCGGCCGAGGAGATTGCGCGGATCCGCGACGACCTGGGCGAGCTGAAGCACCTGCCCGAGGGCTGGCGCGAGGGCGTCATCCTCTCGTTCATGGAGGCTTTCAGGGGCGTCTGGCTGATGGCTCTGGGGCTGGCGGTTCTGGCGCTCGTGACGGTGTCGCTACTGAAGCAGCATACGCTACATATAACTCTTTCCAGGAAATGAGGCTAAAGTGAATGAAAATAAGGAGCGGATCTGCATGCATGATCGGGAAGCATTTTGACTTTTTATCGTTGCTCAGATGACCCTTGTCCCTGTACTTTGACATAGATATGGATGCATGAAGACTGGACGTTGTTTTGTTCTTATTTATCTCACCGCAGCATCATCACCGTACTCGAATGAACATTATCTTGCGTTCCAACTAACAAAGTACCTCTGATTTTTCTTTCTTTTTCTTTCTTTTTTTTTTTTTTTTTTTTTTTTTTTTTTTTTTTTTTTTTTTTTTTTTTTTTTTTTTTGGCTTTGCCTTTCTTGTCACTGTCTATCAAATATCCCTATAACAGCAGGGGAGTAATGGCCTTTTTTTACTGCAATGGCGAATGATTGGGTGCCGATTAACCCGACTGGCGATCAGCCGCGAGCCGTTCCAGAGGACCGGCGCAGGTCGAGTGAGTGGTGAGACGTGACACGCCAAACTGACGTGCTGTCACATCTCTCTAGCTGGATCGCATGCACGGTACCTGTTAGTCTGCGCTTAAGTGAATTTCGGGCGTCATGTCAACACGCCTGAGTCTGTTCCACAGCCCAGCCTAGCGGGCCTGCAGCTTGCTGCATTAACATACCTAACGGCAGAAGAGACGGGACGACGGGCCTTTTGGATAGTTCGGGCAATTGACTTTGCCTCCAGGCATTTTGCAAGGACCACATATCTGACAAGGGGTGGATTTGGCCTGCATGGAATCATCTTTTGAGGAACCCTTCCGAACAGGCATATGCCGTGCAGGCATCCATCATTTGCCAGACGTGATTGGTCCAGGCGCGGCGGCTGAGGCGCTCAGGAACGGGACTTTTGACAAGGGTGGGCGTTTCTCAGCCAGGCGGTTCAAGGATGGGCCTTGGTCGGGCATGGTGGCGCAGACGGTCATCCGCAAGGCCAAGGTGGCTTTGCTTCTCACATCCTCAGCGGCATCCAATCCTCAGACCTCTCGTATCCGCATTCAATCCGACTGTGGGAGGGTGATGCGAATCTGCCGGCTGTTGAGGTTGTTTTGCTTGTGGTTCTGCCCGTTGTCTGCGTGGCGAGTGCCACAGGCGATGTCGAAGGACCGCTTCGGTCCTGCCTTTTGTGGGTAGTCGTTCCTCCATCTGCTCTGCCCAGGCGTTTTGGGGCTGTTTTGCCATGGGTTAAAAAAGGATCTGGACTGACACGAGTGTATTGATATTCTCGCATTGGAACCCTTGGCATCCTTTTTGCTCTCCTCAACTGCCTTTTGATCCCCCCACATCGTAGCGTTGTAGCACATGCATTGATGACCTCACAGCACTATTACCTACCGCCGTGTCCGTCTTGCGTCTTGCGTAATCCCCTCCTTTCCGACCGTTCCTCTCTCTCCTCCCTGCTTCCCTCCAGATTGCATTAACTTGCTTTGTTTATTTACTATTTTTGCAGGATTTTCCTTGCCATTGATTCATTGTAACGGTCCTGTCCTGAATTTTTTTTTTTTTCGCCCTGTGTTTGCTTGTCCTCTGATCGCCCGCACTCCACGCACGGACGAACCCCTAGAAAAAGTCCATAAGCTCAGCCCGCAACGGGGCACAGCAGTCTCCTGGCAACCGGAACCGCGCCCAGCTGAAAACCGTCGGACTTTGGCGGTTCCAGCCCAGCCAAGTCCAGCCCAGCCCAGCCGCCCTACATAGTTGCTCCTTGCCCACCTCTGGAAGCGCCCCTAGACACGACGACGACCGAAAGCAAACAACGACGGAGAATAGGAGAATAGCAGACGCCTCACACCGCATTCGAGGCATTCCCCAACGTCGCCCAGCATGGTTTGGGAGGACGTCGAGTTCGACGCCGACAAGGTGCCCAACATCAAGTTGGCCTTGCACATCGCCCAGATCCTCTTTGGCTTTGTAGGCTGGTGTCTGGAAATAGTCGTCTTCCGCGCCGAGGGGTCGCTCATCAACGGCAATGTTGGCTGGACCTTTGCAGTTGTACGTGTCTTGTTCCCGCCTCACGACAGAAGAACAAAAAGAGCGGGATAGGGGGAACACCGCAAAGCAGTGCCAAGACATACTGACCTCGCCGCCAAACCACCACAGTTCTTCCTCACGATCCCAGCATGGATCTACCTCATAGGCGCGCCCCGGTCGCCGCGCGCAAGACACCTGGCTGAGCCGCACGTCATGGTGGCCGTCGACTCGATCTACGCCATCATCTGGCTGTCGGCATTTTCCACGCAGGCCGCTTACAACACGGCCAACCAGTGCGGCACCGCCTGCGCCGCCAGCAAGGCCATCGTCGGCCTCGGCTTCTTCGTCTGCCTCTTCTTCGCCTGCACCACCGCCATCAGCATGTACAGCCTCAAGTACTACCAGTTCAACGGCCGCCTGCCCGGCTACGACCGCCTGGGCGGCGGCCTCGGCGGCGGCGGCGCCACCGGCATCGGCAGCCAGAACATCGACCCGGACAAGGCCGCCTTCTCCATGGCGCCCCACGGCGGCGAGGACGCCTACGCCCCTATCCATGGCCGCGACGACGACGACCATCACCGCGACGACCCGCTCGACCCCCGCGACGACCACGGCGGCCCCTACATGAACACGGCTTACAACAGCAACAGCTACAGCTCCGCCACTGGCCGCCAGGGTGCGGGCGCCGGGGCTGGGGGCAACCCGTACGGCGGCGGGGCCGGCGGCTTCGCAGAAGACCCTTATGGCGGCAGCGTCGGCAGCCGCCTCGGCCGCCAGGGCAACCCGTTCGACCAGGGCCGCAACGACAACAATCCCTTTGGCGACTCCGACCACACCGGCTACACGCCCTCCACCCACACCCCGAGCCCCGGGCCCGGTGCCCTCCACCACGGACGCGTCAGCCCGAACCCGGCCGCCTACGTCTCGCCCGCCGCCCACGACGCCTACGACGACACCAGGCCCGCCCAGTTCCCTGCTGGCAACTACGACCGGACGCTCCACTGAGGTGCCTCGCACTGAGCACGGCCGTCGGGCTAGATAGTCTACACCCCTCCAAAAGAAGTTGTCGAGCCGCGCGGGAGGATCTTGGTAAATAGCGCCGCGGGGAAGTGCTTCGGCATTTCCCGTCTCCTCGTTTCATAATCGCAAACTGCTGTATCCTCCCAGTCGATCAAGAAGGACTGGCTTGCTTTGTTCTCATTTTTTTTCTCACTCTCTCACTCTGTCTCTCACCATCTGCATTTACATGTATGAAGCACCAACGTTTTGGCGAGCCAGGAAACAAAACATGGCATGAGCAAAATCTGTTTCTCTTTCTTTTTTTTTTTTTTTTTTTCCTTCCAGAAGAAATTCAATTTGGCTAAAGCTGGCAGCGTGTGAGGCTAACCCTGGGTACGGGTAGTATGGAGGTTTTCTTCTTTCTGCGTGTTCTCTCCCCTTTTCCGTGCCAGTACAAACAAGTAGAAGCCATGTCCATCGGTAGTGCGCACATGGCAAACCCCCCTGAGGTAATGGTGTTCTGAGGCGTCTCCTTTGGGTTGTCCAAGGCTAGTTCATATATAGCAAAATGTCAAGCTTCCATGGTGACGTGGTCACATTCCCACTGCGATATAGATATATGCTCGTGAGTGCCAATGCCATTGCTTTGGTTAAGTGGCTTCATAGTCTGATAGTCCAATCAATATCTGAGATCCCCAGCCACTAAACGCCAAAACGCCGATGCCATGTCCCCTTTTGAATTTTATACAAAGAGACAACCAAAACAGCCCTTTATTTTTATTAATCACCCTTCCACCTCCTCATTCGCTTGGCAATCTGCGCCGGCGTCTGCTGCATTGGGTTGAGCCGATGATCCCTCGCCATGGCCTTGAAGTCGTCGCCGTGCCTCGCCGCCAGCCTGTCGAGCCACTCGGCCTCGCGTTCGCTGACGTGCCGCGCCATCTTGGCCACTGGCACGCGCGCCATCCTCTCCAGATCGTCGGCGACCTTGTATGGCCGCCGGCGGTCCTTCCTGGTCGGCGACGCCGCCTCCCGCTCGTCTTCCGAGCCCGACAGCCCGTCCCAGCCGTCGTGCCCGCCGCCGCCGCCACCGTCGCCGCCGTCCGAGTCGTCGGAAAGGATGCCGTTGAGCGGGTCATTGAGCGGGTTCTCGCCCTCGCCGGGACGCACAATGCGCACGATCTTGCCGCTCGCGTCGCGCTCAACACGCACTTCGCGCACGGCGCCGGGGATCGCAGAGCTGATGGCCAGTGGCTGTTTATTGAGAGGGGTCGCGGCCTCGGTCGTCTTGTCGACGCCGCCCGAGGGGGCTTTGAGCCGGTTCAGGAGGCCGAGGCGGCGGTAGTTTTGCGTCAGGGTCTCGTTCTTGTTCCTGTACGATTGGACGGGAGTTGCTTTGTTAGTGTCGTTATTGTGCCGGTGAGTTCGCCTGCGAGAGCTGAGGAGACGTGCCAGTTGCGAGCGATGATGCTGTTCCCCAGCGGGTTGAGCTGCTGTTTGGGCTTGTTCGACTGTTGGATCTTTGGCCGCGAGGACCGGGCCTTTCTCTTTTGCCGCACTGTCCGACCCATTGCGTCTTTCTGTCTGGCTCCCGGATCAGTTGGGTTTTGATTGTCGAGCAGAATTCAGATCCTTGGTCGGCGCCTCCAGTTTCGAGCCGCGGACGGACCGCTCAACTCTCAAGAAAATTTGGCGGGCTGGCGGAAAGATAACGATAAGCGCCCCACACAGTCTGTCTGCTGACTAACCACATACCTAAGAGTCGCTCCCCGTTCTGACGAGGAAAGAACCTGTGAAAGACTCATGCAATCGCTTAGCCAGACCCTGGAACTGGGACCAATACTGAATGCAGCTCGCAGATCTCGTGCGGATTTGTGAATGCCGAGCATACCCACTCTCATGCTCCCATAGATCTTATATAAGTCGTTGAGACTTTCCGGGGGACTGCCGAGGCCCATAAACGACCAGGGCCGGGCCAGGCTGTCCCCGGTTACGCAGACATCCAACGACTTGATTCAGCTTTGCGCCAGGAATAATCGTCACTCGAGCGGGCACAGAGCCGGCTCGCAGATATCACCATGGCGTTCAGCGGGGTCAGGCGTATCCTGACCGAACTCAAGGATCCTCCTCAACTCTCTGCGACCGTCTCGAAGTCTTTGATGAAATGGAACATGTATCCGATGCGCCCCAAACTGCCCCCGCTGCCCCTCTCCTCAGAGCTCATCAAGGCATCAATGCCAGCCGACGGAGACATCAAGATCACCAAGGACGGCGTCGACCTTTCGAGATATAAGCTAGCGAGTCCCCCGATAGCTCGGCCGAAGCGGACGGTTCTGTCGGTTCTAACCCCTCACCCTCTATTATTCCTTTACTCCGGCTGAAATGTGTGGGACGTGTTTGCCTTACTGACATCTTTTGACCTAGGCCTCACTTTTGGCTTCGGTAAGTCGCAGCAACAGGAAGGGATAAGTCTCATTCACTTCGTGGACTGACTAGGCTGGTATCTAGAGACAACTGCCGCTGCATTCGCTGCGTGAACCAAGACACCAACCAGCGAAACTACAGGACTTTCAGTGTGCGTGTACTCTGTCGCCGTCCCTTGCTATGCGCCTGTAGCTGACATGTGTCCTGCCGTGCCCCTGAACAGCTGTCAGAGGACGTCCATGCACTCGAGGCGCACATGCGTAACGATGACCTACACGTAACCTGTCGGTCATTCTCCACCTACCACAACACATCTCTGTTCCCATGTCTGCATCTGTATGCTGATGCCCAATCGGTGCTATAGGGAGCGATCACCACCGCAGCGTTTACCCTCGCGCGTTCATCGCCTATTACCTGGGCCATGACAGGCGGCCGGCAACGGCAGATCTTCCCAAGTAAGTGGCTTGGTTCTCCTTCGTAACAACTCTCGGGTGGTCCGCTCATACAGGTGGTTTCTCTTTACTTCTCGCAGGAGGAAGCTATGGTCGACATGGAACAAACGAATGCCCCCGACGGTCCTGTACAACAAAGTCATGGACCCGGGCTCCAACGACTTTGGTGTCTCTAGCCTCACATCCCACATTGTAAGCCCCTATGCGCAGCGCACTCGTGAGCTCGAGTACTTCTCTTGTCAAAGAATCCTTGTTCGTTGCTCGCATGTCATCTATTGTGGCTAACCTTTCGGAATCAGATGCGCCACGGCTTCGTCTTCGTCTCGGGCACGCCTGCCACGCCCGAGGCTACAGAGAAGCTCCTAGAGCGCATTGCGTTCGTGCGCGTGACGCACTATGGTGGCTTCTACGACTTCATCCCCGACCTGGCAAAGGCCGACACCGCATACACGAACCTGGCCCTGCCGGCGCATACCGACACGACCTACTTCACAGAGCCCGCCGGCCTGCAGGCCTTCCATCTGCTCTCCCACGTGAAGCCCTGGGAGCCGCCGATCGGGGCGCCGCCGTGGCTCAGGGCTCCGCCTGCGTCCGATGGATACTCGTCTCCGGCTACCGATATGTTGTCTGCGTCTGCTGGATATTCACCTGGATCTATTGGACCTTTGTCCGTGTCTGCTGAGGACGACTGGGAGGCCTTCGCCGCCAGCATGGGCGGTAGCGATGGCACAAGCAAGAAGAGGAAGAAGAGGAACAAGAATTACAACGTCGACGGCAGTTTCGACTTCGCGGACAGCAATCTCAACTCCGAGGATAGCAGCCCAGGCTTGATGGATAACATCGACAGTCCCGGTGACAGCGATCTGCCGAACAGCGACAGTAATGGCACCATCAGCAACGCCAGCGGTACAGGCAGCGGGAGCAGTAGCGCCGCCGACGACAGCATAACCAGAGACACTACCACCAGTGCCAGCACTACTGGTGACAGCGCCGGCACTGCCAGTGACAGCACAGTCAGTGACAGCACTACTAGTAGCAATACCAGCACTTCTGGTGACAGCCTCAGCACCGCCAGCGACAGTACAGCCAATGACGGCATCGGCACCGCCAGCACCGCCACCACCAGCACAGCCAGCGACATCACCGCCAGCGACATCGCCGCCAGCGACATCACCGCCGGTGACAGTACAGTTAGTGACAGCGCCGTCGGTGCCAGCGCTACTAGCGACAGCATTAGCACTGCTAGTGACATCACCAACGCAGCCAGCGACAGCACAGTTAATAATAGCACCACCAGTGCCAGCGCTACCGGTGACAGTATCAACACTGCCAGTGACAACACTAGCTGTGCTAGTGTTGTTAGCACAGCTGGCGGCGGCACAGCCGGCGACAGTACCACCAGCACGACTAGCATCAGTGACGATAGCGGCAGCATCGTCAGAAGGACAAGATCCAGGGTCATTAGGGACCCCGAGCTGGAGAAGGGCGGCATGTCGCTTCTCGTGGACGGCTACAACGCGGCCGAGATCCTACGTGAACAGGACCCTGAGGCGTTCAGGATCCTGGCCACGGTGCGCCTGCCTTGGCACGCGAGCGGCAACAAGGGCATCACCATCTCTCCCGACAAGCGATACCCGGTCATCGAGCTCGGCGAGGACGGCACCACGCTGCACCGGGTGCGGTGGAACAACGACGACCGCGGCGTCGTCCCGCTCGAGGACTGCGGCTACTCGGCCGAGCAGTGGTATGAGGCCGCCCGCAAGTTTGATGTACTGATTCGCCTAAAGTGCCATGAGTACTGGGTGCAGCTCCAACCGGGCACTGTGTTGAGTGAGTTGACCCTCGTTACCCGTTCTTCCCAACTGCTGTAACTCTGGGGCGGACTGAGGGAAGATGCGCTAACATGTCGTCTGTGTCGCTCTGCAGTCTTTGACAACTGGAGAGTTCTGCATGGCAGGAGCGCCTTTGTAGGCACCAGGAGGATCTGCGGAGGTTACAGTAAGTGAATCTCTTCCTCCGCTTGCTGCTGTGTACAAGTAACGCTACGAACAGCTTTGCTGACAGGGACATCTGCAGTCAACCGAGATGATTGGGTCTCACGCTGGAGGAACACGACTCTTCCCGCTGCTGAAATCCCTGATATCGTGATTGGATAGAGGATGGATGGAAGTGTCTTGGTGGGATGCGCAGGGGCTACTTGGGGGGATTTGTCGATATCAAACGTTTGTATTCGTCTATCGAGATTTTTGTCCGGGTCCCTACGCTTGTACATACAATATCAAGGATATGCATTCAGAACAACCTATTTCTGCATTTTGTTTGAACTGCTTTTTTCTCTTCTTTCTCGGCCGTACGGCCGTATTATATATATATATATATATATATACATATGCCGAACATGTCGCATGTTGCTGTCATAGGGGGGCGAACGGCGACACAACTGTTTGCCTTATTTATCCACAAGACAAAGGGACATCCGAGCCCAAAGTCCGAGGTTCGGGGATCACAAGGTTCCCAGAGACGTGGCAACAGAGCGAACCGAGCCGGCGGAAGATTTGATGCCATGCGATCCCCACGAACTGGGTTGCCTGCCCAATTAGCGTCAGACTTGGAATCCAGGTCCAGGCGATTGACTTCCTGTCCCGCATGCGTGCGTGAGCTCTCTGTGCTCAGCCGCCTTTCACAGCAGCGCTGGCCTGTGAGCAGGGGAGAGTAGCCGCGTCGTCATGGACTTGACGCTTGGGTAGCGTGCACGGCGCTTAAAAGGGCAAGAGCCGGGTCCCAGATGCTGGAGACACCTGCCATCTGATTCAGTTCTAGGCCGCTCGCTCCTTTGACTGGGAGGACGGATGTGTGTTGCCTCGGAACAAGAATAATAGTATCTGGCCAAATCTTTGGTGTGGCGAGTCTTGTCTTCGGGCGGCACAAGAACAGCACAAGAAAGAAGCTCGCCGGGCTGCCCGGGTGGTGGGTACAAGGTGGCAGGGAGTGCCCCTCGTTTAGCAGCCAAGAGGTACCAGCCGTTACCGCAAATTCGGCAGCAGCCCCAGGTATCCCAGACCCCCGCCCTTCTGGCTCGCACCCTTGGGTCGGTCTCAGCACCCCAGCCCAATCGCCTCTCGGGTTCCCCTCCACCCTACCTATTGCCCCGGCGGCCGAGATCCCAAGCTGCCACCACCTACCACAAGGCGGCCGCCGTTGCCCTTCCACATTTCAGCTTCCCATTACTAGCCTGGGCTGGCGTCGACCACGCGAGCTCTCACTCAACTTCCCCTCCCCCGCCATCCCCGGCTACTGTCGCGATTCACCACGCGGTTATTGCCAGAGCCCAGACCAGCCTGACTTGGGCTGCGCTATTCGTGATCCGACTGAGTTGAGCCAGCGAAACCGGCGCCCGCAAAAAAAGTAGAGACCCAGTCACCTGCAGCCCCGAGCCGAAGCAGCACCAGCCAGCGACAGACCGACAAAAAACCAAAAGCCCGGCCAGCGCAGCAGCTCCAGCTCGCCTAAACACCAACAAGCCGCGCTCCTGCGCCCGCATCCTCTCTTATACATCTCACATCCTCTCCCTCATACCCAGAGCATAGTTGCCCGCCATGGAGCAACCGGGCGCCAGCGCGCCCATCTCGACAGAGGAGCGCCGGAATCTCCAGGTCGACAATGCCATCCGCGCCATTCAGCAGAAGAAGCCTCTTCCCGAGATTGATTTCTCCATCCACACCATGGAAGATGGCACCCAAGTGAGCACCATGGAGCGCGTCTGCAAAGGTACGTTTTACCCTTTTTTGTTTCTGCCGGGGGAGCTTTGAGTCTCCCCGCCTTTTCGCACCCCTCGGCGACGGCGACGGTCGGTCGTGGTCTCTATCCGACTCGACCGCCGCCGAGAGCGGGATATTGTGGAAATGGACAAATACATGGCCATGGCAGGGCACTCCTACTGACCCTAGATCCTGTTCCCCTCCGCTAGACGTTCAGGCCCCGGCCATGTTCAAGCCGACCGATGATCAGTTCTTCGAGGACGACACCCATGAAAAGCCCGACATCGCCTTCCTCAAGACGCACTTCTACCGTGAGGGTCGTCTGACCGAGGAGCAGGCGCTCTGGATCCTTAAGAGGGGTACCGAGGTGCTGCGCGCCGAGCCCAACCTGCTTGAGATGGACGCCCCCATCACGGTGTGCGGTGACGTGCACGGCCAGTACTACGACCTGATGAAGCTCTTCGAGGTCGGCGGCGACCCCAAGGATACGAGGTATCTCTTCCTAGGCGACTATGTCGACCGTGGCTACTTCAGCATCGAGTGTGTCCTGTACCTGTGGTCGCTCAAAATCCACTACCCGCAGTCCCTCTGGCTTCTGCGCGGCAACCACGAGTGCCGCCACTTGACAGACTACTTCACCTTCAAGCTCGAGTGCAAGCACAAGTACTCCGAGGCCGTCTATGATGCCTGCATGGAGTCCTTCTGCAGCCTGCCCCTGGCTGCTGTCATGAACAAGCAGTTCCTCTGCATCCACGG
This sequence comes from Magnaporthiopsis rhizophila, assembly GCA_003049465.1. Taxonomy (NCBI): domain Eukaryota; kingdom Fungi; phylum Ascomycota; class Sordariomycetes; order Magnaporthales; family Magnaporthaceae; genus Magnaporthiopsis; species Magnaporthiopsis rhizophila. Next base: position 39,608 of record PYSS01000179.1, read on the forward strand.
TGGCCTGAGCCCGGAGCTGCACACACTGGACGACCTGAGGACCGTGAGTTTGCTATTCGCTCTCCTCTGGATCCCTTATCGTCTCCCACTGTCCGGGACCAATGCTGACGCCTGATCTTGCGCACCCATAGATTGACCGGTTCAAGGAGCCCCCTACGCAGGGGCTCATGTGCGACATCCTCTGGGCGGACCCCCTGGAGGAGTTTGGTCAGGAGAAGACTAACGACTTCTTCCTGCACAATCACGTCCGGGGTTGTTCCTATTTCTTCTCATACCATGCCGCCTGCTCGTTCTTGGAGAAGAATAACTTGCTCTCCATCATCCGCGCGCACGAGGCCCAGGACGCGGGCTACCGCATGTACCGCAAGACGCGCACCACGGGCTTCCCCAGCGTCATGACCATCTTCTCGGCGCCCAACTACCTCGACGTGTACAACAACAAGGCCGCGGTGCTCAAATATGAGAACAACGTCATGAACATCCGCCAGTTCAACTGCACGCCGCACCCTTACTGGCTGCCCAACTTCATGGACGTCTTCACGTGGTCGTTGCCCTTCGTCGGTGAAAAGATCACCGACATGCTCATCGCCATCCTCAGCACGTGCTCCGAGGAGGAGCTACGCGAGGGCGAGTCGTCGACGACGTCGCCCGGCCCGCAGTCGCCGCCGGCCATCGCGGCCGGCGGCGAGGACGGCCCCGCCGCGGCCGGCCCGACGGACGGCCCAGACACCGAGGCGCTCGAGTTTAGGCGGCGTGCGCTCAAGAATAAGATCCTGGCCATCGGCCGCCTCTCGCGAGTTTTCCAGGTGCTGCGCGAGGAGTCGGAGAAGGTCACGGAGCTCAAGACGGTTTCGGGCGGACGGTTGCCCGCCGGCACCCTTATGTTGGGCGCCGAGGGTATCAAGAACGCCATCAGCAACTTCGAGGATGCCCGTAAGGTGGACATCCAGAACGAGAGGCTTCCGCCCAGCCACGAAGAGGTCGTGCGACAGAACGAGGAGGAGCGCTCGCAGGCGCTGGAGCGGGCGACGCGGGAGGCCGACAACGACAAGAAGCTTCAGACGTTGTCGCGCAGGCTGAGCACGTGAGTTTCCCGTTTCTTTTTCTTTTTCTTTTGCTCATCTGGCATATGTGCAGACCACATCCTGACCTGGCTCGGCTCCCCCGTCCTGCCCTTGCCCAAACACAGAGATCGCAAACGATGATTTCCAGCAAATCGAAGACATCCCATCTTTCATGTATTGTATATCAACATCCTCTGCCACATGGAAGGGTAATGCGCGTGCGCGCGAAGCAGCTCAGAGCGTATAGACGGAAACGATATCGACTTAAACGGGCCTGCGCTTCTGCAGGCGGGTGGCCGCGACGACCCGAGACGAAATGGTTTTTTTTTTTTTCTTTTTTTTTGCTTTCATGTTTATGACTTTCTTCTTGCTCTGCCACTGCTACGTCGACAGGCAACTTGATCTGGAAAGGGGCGAGATGATGGAGATGACGAGATGATGATCGGGGCCAATGATGCGTGGGAGGCTGCTTGCTGCCTGGCTGGCAAGACTCGGCGCCGGGGGATGATGAGTCTTTATGCCGCCGTCCTGGGTCAATGATAATCCGTCCGTCCGTGTGGCATGGGGTGGGGGATGTAGAGTAACCTTCCCTTTGTCCTTTACCCTTCGTTCCGAAATGGTGGGCGGACTCTCAAAGGTGCAAAAAAAGAGGGAATCCGGAGATTCAAACAAAACACTTTTTGGTAGACACTCGGGAGAAGCGATCGCTTACCCATTTCACATCTCCGTCGTCCGAGGGTGTCTAGTGGCGCTAACCCGGCAGTCTCTCTCTGTTCCTATAACCGTCCCCGAAACACAGCGAATACGCGCGAGAGCCGCACGGGCATCCTCGCAACACGGTCAGGATGCTAGGAGCGCTATGTGGTGTAGTTTTGGTCCATGTGCTCTGGCTGGCCTGGACGTTCTTGTCATGCCCGGCCACCCCCGAGGGATTGTTGCGACGGGCTTTGGGAGTTGGGAAGGGGTGTGCCCGGGCTTCCCCGCCGAGCGGTTTGATCGGATTTCGGGCTAGGTTATGTTGTGAGGTGTTTTATATATAGACATACAGCTTACCTGGAGACACGCTGCTGACCGGGTTTATACGACTCGCTCGCTCGCTATTCAAAGGGCCAGCCGCCTGCCTGCCCGCGTCCTGCGGTGCTCCGCTGAGATGGAACGGGCTCGTTGATGGGGCAGCCGAAGCCCGAGGAGCTATCTTACACACGCGCAACACAGCACATCCTCGGTCTGGTCGATACCGACTGACGATGGCCTCGAGGGTGGCGAAGTGGATGAATGATTTACCCAGGGTGGCTCTGCGCTGATGGATGGGATCACGCTCGTGCGGGTGTGGTGGTACACGGCCAACGTGCCGTTGTCGAGGAGGCGCGCTCGAGTGGCACATGCCGTTCAGCTGGCTTCTTGAGGCATGAGAGTTGAAGGTTCCGGGCGTCGTCGTCAGTTCCTGGTTGGAGAGCTGACGGTCTGGTAAGGCGGCCTGGGTCGGGTCTGGGCGCCGGGGGTCAGGTCAAAGGATATGCTCTCCTCCTTCGTTTCGTCTGTTTGCGTGTTGTGTTTGCGGCCAAGCCTCTCCGCGGCAGCCTCTGGCTCTTTTCGAGGCTTTTGACTCTGGGCGGGTGCTGGCTTTAGCGTAAAAAAGCAGGCGTGAAGGTACCCAGGACTTTGAGAGGTTATATTGTGGTTTCCCCCCCCCNGGCGTCTTACAGCGATCCCCCTTTCTGCGATGTGTGCGGCCCGGCTTGGCATTGCCCGAAGCCGCTCGGGTTTTCAGGAGCTCACTCAACTAGGATAGAAGCTGCAAGGAAAGAAAGAAAAAAAAAAGCAAGCGCGCGCCTAATGGAAAGCCACCAGAGCCCCTGTCGACTTTTACGAATGCTTGACCGAGTGGTCCATACCTACACACACCGCGCCGCACACCCTTTTTCTCTTCCCGCGCGGGTCATGAAACGTGATGGTGATAATGCTGACGGCAGGTGAGGAGGGGGCCGGATAGCCTGCGCCAAGAACTACCGGCGACTGACTGACTGACCGGTCTGCGGGAATAGCTCGAGCCTTGACGGGACCCCCCAGCGGCAGCAGCAGCAGCGACCCCATCTGTATTATCACTCGTCAGATATAGATACGATGGGATGGTATGGCAGCGGGAGTGCGCGATACCTGGCTGTGCCTCCTTGCCAAGCCGGAAATAATGGCATTTCGCTCCTCGTCTACATATTTGCCTGTTCGTCTATCTCTCTATTTTGTTCCTGCGCGAGAGTCAAGACCCGAGCAAGGAAGCCTGCGAAAGATAGCAGCCTTGGCGTTGTGGACCGTTCAGTGGAGTGTGGAGCAAAGAGAAACCTACAGTACTATACACCTAATACGAAAGCTTCCCTCGCCATAACCGATAGCAGCGTCCTCCCCGTCGTCCCACCCACCACACACCACACGCCCTCCCGCCCGCTCGGCACGGGCGGCGAATTTATTTATGTTGTCGTTGTCGTCACATGCGTGGCCGGTCGTGGCCTCCTCGCGGCCCGATGTTCTCGCCCTGTATGCTCCATTTTTTTCTTTATTAAAAAAAAGCACATCATTGATTGATGGATGAATTCCCCCTGGCCTGCTACCACCCACAACGATGGTATCACTGCGTGGGGGTAAGTCGTTATTATCCTTTATAACCCAATCGAAATCGAAACCGAAAGCTGTGATCAATCGGAATGCTTCGGTTGGGACCATCACCGCCACCATCATGCTCTGATTTCCCGTTTATCCGTTTGCCACACACACCACCACCTTTGCTAACGCTAATCTAACTCCCTGTCTCACCCCTCGCCTCCTACCCGGTCCCATATCCGGCCCGAGTCCTGGCAGCAGCAAATGTTTTCACCGTGTCTCTCAGGTCACCAAGCAAAAGCCTGCAGTGTGAGCCGATGAGATGCAGGAAGATGTAGTAAGGATGTAAGAGATACAAGGGAGATAGGAAATTATATAGAAAAGGAAATAAAAAAGAACGCAACAGGAACGACGACACATGGGATGCGTTCCGATAATGGGTGTTCACTTGAGGTTTCGTGAACCGCAGATAAAATTGCTCACAACGACAGAGGTCACGATTTCAAATAGAGATCAATGCTATTGCTCTTGCGAACCCGCTACATATGTGCTCTCGTTCGCCATCCCCAACCCCCAGCCAATATTGATTGCCGCGTGTCCCGTTCATGACCAAAAAAATACACGCCCCTTTTCCTACTTTCATCCCTTGAAGGTATCGTATGTATTCCCCCACCTTCCTTTCCGCCCCCATTACCCCTGACTCCTCTGAAATATAACATGATAGCGACGTGCATGTATGGATACATTATACATTGTGGTGAACGTGAAAAGCCTTAGCAGGGGAAAGAAATGCAAAATGTCATCAAACAGGAACAAACATCAACAAAAACATGACCCTGATCATTCATATTCTCGTTGGTGGATGACACGACACCGAATGCGCCGGGAAAAAGGAAAAAGGGTAGTAGCCGAAATGGTGAACAAAGACGGGACGGTAGGTTGGTATCACAAAAAAAGAAGAAAAAAAAAAAGTGTAGCAACGCTTTAGAAACGCCCTGCTTACTAGAAAGAGGAAAAAAAAGATAGAAGCAGGGGATGACAAGGGATTAGAACATGATCCACTCCACCTCAACACCCTGGCCGCCAATGCACCTTGCCCAGTTGAACGGGCCAGTGGTCATCATGCCGGGCAGCTTCTGCTGATGGTGCTGGTAGTGGTGTTGCTGGTGGTGCGGGTGGCTGGGCGGGCCCATGTCGATGCCGCTCAGGTGCGAGCCGTGCTGCTCCTCCTTGATTGGGATGCCGCCCACCGCCTCCTCACCGGCCCACAGGCGCTCGAGCACGTCGAGGGCGGCCATGTTGTTCATGTAGCCCGAGCGAGCCATGATGTCGCGGCACTTGCTGCGCACAATGTTCTGCTGCAGCTCGTTGACGCACTCGCTGCCCGCCACGAAGAGCGGCCAGAGCAGGAACTTCTCGGCCGACGATCCGGCCTCGAGGCTGGTGGCGTAGTAGACCACCTGCGACACCAGGTTGCGGAACTGCTCGTGCGACGAGGGCACGTCCGGCCCGGCCAGCCGCTCCGTGTAGAGCAGCGCCGCGTACCGGAAGGCCTCGGACAGCGAGCAGAGGTCTCGCAGCTGCGCCGGGGTCGGGGTGGGCACCATGGATGACGCGAGCCGCTGGCCGTCAAAAGACCAGGTCTGAAGCGCATTTCGCGCCTCCTTCCACTCGCGCCAGAAGGCGGCGCGGTGTTCGTCGTACGCGGGTGACGAGCTGAGTGCTGCGGACATGAGCTCGTCGTCGTTAAGCGTGGTGCCGAACCCGTTGCCATCGAACCGGTGGTGGTCGCCGCCAGTAGGAACGCCAAATATGTCCATCCCCATGCGCTGTTGTTGGTGTTGATGTTGCTGTTGCTGTTGCTGCTGGTGGCCGGGCCTGTACATGTGCCCGAGGGGCGAGGCAAGCGGGGACTGCGAGCGCGACGGGACGTGTCGCTGCAGGGGAGACCCCGCGCCCATGTGCTGCACCGGCCGGTGCTGCGACAGCAGATTCAGGCGCCCGAGCCTGACGATGATGCGGAACAGCTCGCGGTCGCAACCGACGAGGTTCTCCGTCCCGGGCGGCAGCAGCGGCGTGCTGTCCAGGGAGACGCCACCATACAGAGGAGCGCTGAGCTGAGCCTCGCGATCGTTGATGCTCGCCGAGATGGCGTCGAAGTAGGTGAACAGAGATTCCATCCAGACCGAGTCGCGCGAGGGCGGGTATGACGATGCGCGGCGCATGCTGAGAATCTTCTTGACACCAGCGAACTGTGTGTGGAAGCGCGCAATGCCGGATTCGGCCATGCGGTAGTGGCACAGGATCAGGATGGTGGCCAGCACAGAGTCGTGCTTGGACTTGGCCGCGTCGTTGAGCTGCTCGTTGAGCAGGTGCACCGCAAGGTTGCGGTGCTGATACTCCTCTTGTAGAGACTGGTCGTCGGCCGACCCGTCAGGAGAGTCCGGCCTCTTGTCGCTCATATCGCGCGGCGAGTGATGACCCAGGCTGAGCCTGCGCTTCATGCGCAGGTTGCACGCGGCCAGCGCGCAGATGGCGTGCTGCAAACTGCGGCTGCCCGCGGCAAGCTGCAGGATGTGCTCGCGGAAGGGGTTGTTGGGGCTGTCGATGAAAACCATGGAGGGGCACATGGTGTTCTCGTAGTAATCGAGAAAGAAGGGCATCTTGGCGATCAGGTCCGGGGTGACGCGCACAACGGGCGTCTCGACAGCCGACGGCCATGCGGCCAGCGAGTGGGTGGGCTCGGGTACGCCCTGGGACGAGGCCGAATCCTCGTCGGCGGGTGACGGCCCCCAGAAGTGGCCGTTGGAGTTGGCGCTGGAGCTGTACGCGTCCAGTTCCGGGGTCCCTGTTGCCATGTCGTGGTTTCCGGCTCGGTCAGCTCCAAATCCAAGCCTCTTGCCCAGCCCGGCACGGCAGCCCGCAAGCCGTCGACATACCTATTGAGTCGCAGTCGAGGAGCAGCTTGCTGCTGAGCTGCGCCTCGAAGCTTTCCGGGTGCGAGTGCAGGCTCGAGCTCTGTTCCGAAGGCGCGTACACAAGGCCGGGGCAGGAAGTGGCCACATTGCGCTGCTCCATGATCATGGCCGCGAGAGGGCTCGGAGTCACCGCCGGCGAGTTGTGCCCGGTGAAGCTGTCGTACAGGACCGTGGGGCTGTGCAGGAAGGGAATGTCGTCTCTGGGGAACGAGTGGCTCATGGGAGACAGATGGTACTCCATGTCGCTCATCGAGTCGATGGATGACGACAGCTGGTGGTGGTCGGCGTGGCCCATGCCGTGCGAGAGCTTGCCGTAGCGCATGTTGTCCGACGGCAGGCTGGCCGAGAAGGGCATGTGGTCCCAGTGCGACGCGTGGTGCGGGAGGGTCGGGGTGGCGTCCACGGCCCTGGGGATCCGGCAAGAGTCAAAGCTGGCGTGGAACGGGGTGTTCGGGCTCGAAAGGGCGTGGTGGTGGTCGAAGTCGCGTACGGCCGTGTGTATTTCGAGGTTGGCGGGCCTGCGCTTGACGGCGGCGCCCTCGTCCCGCTCCGGCCACTGACCGGCAGTGCCGATGTTTGTTGAGCCAGCCCTAGTGCGCGTAGGCGAGCCCTTCTTGCTGATGGCGGTGCTGACGGGCGGCGCCTTGGCCACAGGTAGAGAGAGGCCCCTGAGCTTTCCCCTACTAGCCACGCCGACGCCCCATGTGAGTTGCGTCTTGTAGCCAGAGCACTCGTTCCCAACCTCGAGGCATTGTGAACAGTACGGCCTCCTCCTGTCGCACTTGACGTTCCTCTTGGAGCACGTAAAGCAGTCGTCGGCGGCCCCGCCAGCGGGAGCGCGTCTCCTACGTTTCCGAGCTGCGGCCGTGTCCGCCAACTTGGGGTTGCTGGCAGGGAGGTCGACAGGGGCGGTGGCGGCGGTGGCGGCGGGTGCCGCCTGGACAGACAGCGGGACGGTCATGCTAGGCTACCTAGTATAAAAATCCCCTTTATATAGCTTCAAGAAGGGAAGTCTGTCAGGAGGCTCTTGATTTATAGAGGTCGTGCGGTCCGATATGGCAGTGCGCTGTCGACCCGGAAGAGGCGAGAGTTGGGCGGCGGGTAGACGGCAAGCGATGGACCAAAGGCGGTGACGTGATGAGAGGGTCGGGACGCGGAGACGCCTTCATCTGCTGCAGTCAATGGCAGGCGCACAGTGACTGGCCGTGTGGATAAATAAAGAAAATGATGATATGCAGCAGAGCTACAGTCCGTTTATGGCAAGAGTTTGATTTGAGGAAAGGGAAAGCAAAGCCACAGCAGTTGGGGATAAAGGATGGGACGACCAGACGGTATTATACAATCGACATGTTTCCCCGAGGCGATCTCACCCTGGTGCTTGCTGGGCCCGGAGAGGTGGAGGATGCGCAGAGACGGCGAACGAACCATCGGCCTTTGCACTTTGCACAGAGAGCAGCATGCCCACAGCATTGGATACAATCTCGGCCCAGGTGTGTACATGGAGGTACCTTGCCTTCGTCACTTGGACCAGGGGAAGGGGTGTGTGGGTGGGTGTGGGTGGTAGGTAGGGCGCAGCAGCAAGGGTGGAGGGTGGGAGAGTGGGCGGGCAGAACGAGACTGGGGGAGGCGAACTTGCAATCGTCCGCTGCCTAGCGCGCGGAGGAGGCTTCTCACAGAAAAAAAAGTGAGAGACGGCGGAGTCAGCTAACCAGAAGCCATGATTGGGCAGGTCTTCAAAACCTAGGAGATGGTAACAAGCAGAAAGCATGGGCGCTGGTAGCCAGCCGAAGGGCGGAGGCAGACACGGCGATGAGAGGTCTGGAGCAGACTTTTGGCTACCATCAAGGACGTTCAGGACAACGGGTGGGGAGAGGCGGGCGCGCTCGCACTCGATGGAGCATCTCGCGTGCTCTGCCCCGATCTGTTTACTGTTACCCCTGTTGTCGAAGGCATCACAGGGGAGCCCAGGAAAGATACGGAGCAGGGAGGATGGAACAACGACATGGGGTACAATAATGAGGGTGAACAGGGAACGCGCGCTTGTTCCAGTCTGGCAGGGCGAAGCCAGGATGGCAGGGACTCTGACAGGGCAGCGCAAGGCGGTAGGCGACCAGGGACCAAGGCATCGATAGCGGAGATGGGACCGGTCAAGGACACGAAGAAAATTGTTTCCTGACAAGTCAGAAACGAAGAGTTGAGGAGAAGGCCAAACCATTAATGACGCCGGCGCCAGGGATTAGCACGAGCCGAGGCGGCGCGACACTGACAGACCCCAGGCCGGCTTCAGAGTCAGCACATCGAGGAAAGAGGAGGCCGCAGCAGCAGCAGGTCAGCAAGCGCGAGCGAGAGTGGGTAGATGTGGAGGGACCTAGGCACATGCTTTTTAGGCCAGGGTGAAAGGAGGAATGGGGAGGGAAGGGGAGTGTGAAAGAAGTGAGTGGAGGGGAACGACTAGCGAGGACGACGGCCGAGGCCATCATCATGGCCGCCTTCTCACACTGATGGCCTTGCTTTTCTCGCTCACGACTGCTGCGTACGAGAAGCTGCAGATGGGTCACGCCCCACGGCCTCTGCTCATAAAGCACTGCCTGGGTGCTAGTGCCTCAGGATGCAAGAGGACATGCCCGGGAGCGGCAGAGAGGGCGCGGCGGGAAGGCGGCACAGGCACAAGAGAGCGACATAGAGAACGAGGGAGATGTGGGAGTGGGCCACCAGCGCCCGCCACCGTTACAAAAGAGTGGGATCAACGGGAATTGAGCCGTGCTGTTTGACAAGGGGAGCCCCGCCCCAAGTGGCAGCGTCGGCAGGCAGAAAGCCAGTTGTTCGTGCCCAAAGATGCAAAAGCAGGGGTGCTAAGATGGCGGCGGCGGCGGGTGTCGGGGTGTCGGGGGTGGTGGTGGGCGGTGGGTGGCAGTTCCAAAATATGGATGGCGATGGAGGATGGAAAGCACCGCGCAGCAAGCAGGGGCACAGGCTCTGCGATTTGACGCCACTCGTTTTTGGAGCTCCCCAACTGCAAAAACATGGGTCAGACCTGTATCGTCTCCACAACCCCACTCACCCCACCAGCACCCCAACCCCGGTTCGTTCAGTCGTGCTCGCTTTCTTTTGATGGTTTTTCCTTTTTTTTTTCTCTTTTTATTATTCGCACGCCTTTTTTTTTTTTTTTTTTTTTTTTTTTTTTTTTTTT
>PYSS01000018.1:0-59206 GCA_003049465.1 Magnaporthiopsis rhizophila
CCCCCAACGTGGTCCTGGTGAGTTGGAAGGATGTCCACGGAGCCCAGATGAAAGCCAGAGGAATGATTCTTGAAGATGGCAGCTCGGCTGGCCAAAAGTAGCTTTCCGAGGATGGATGGTTGGAGGGCTCACTGGACGCTAGGTCGCGGAATAAAGGCACGACAACACCGACCGGCAAGAACAGCGCTCATAACGGGACGGGGTGGAGACCAATGGATAGCACAGGGGCAGAGGATGGTGAATGTGTGTTGGCCGGGGCCCGGAGGTCCTCGAGACGGGGGGGTCTAGACATTTCTTCGCTATGGGACATGGCTAGGAGGTGTGGGTATCTGTACCTAAGTAGGAGAAGGTATGTAGGTGTAGGGAGGTAGGAGGTGGTAGGCGGCAAGGAGTATCAAACAAACATGGGGAACTGGAGGAACAGAGCTACCCGTAGGGAGAGGTGGGTGGCCAGTGAAGACGCGGTGATCCAGGAGCCAAATGTAAGGGCTGGGGATCGGGAGCCCTCGATGGGGCGGACTGCCCAATGCGGGCCATAGTGACCGGTCGGGAGCCTTAACTTTCGTTGGTGCCGATTTGGGGCTGGGAGCAACCGGCGCCCGGATCGGGGAAGCGGTCTTGGCGAGAAACAGTAGGGAGAAGCTGGTTCCAATCCCGTCTTGGAACGGTGTGCCCCTTTGCAGCCCAGTAATGCATGGGAGCGTGCATGGGGCCTCAGCTCGTCTGGCACCAGTCAGATGGCCCCGATCGCCAACGTCCCAAGACGTCGGGATGTGCGATCCATCGGCAGGGTGGCCGATCCCTGAGGGTGTGGGATGAGTTCAGATCTGGAGTTGTTCGTGCTCCGACCGGACCATCGTTTATTTGGCACGACCACTCGCGGCTTTTTTCCGGTTGTCGCGCATGGAAGGCCCTGGTCTGACGCCATTTTGCCTTTTTTTTTTTTTTTTTTTTTTTTTTTTTGTCAATGGGTGGCCTGTTCCTTCGCAGGCTCCCGACGCTTCGGGCGGTTGTTGACGTTTTTTCTTTTTTCCGTTTCCTTTTTTCGCCCCTTTTCCTCCGAACGCTTGGGCCTCCGTTGATCTCCGTCACCCAAGTCTCACCATTCCCAACATTCCAAGGCCCCAAAAAAGGAAGGAGGCTTGAAATTACCCGAACTCTTGTACAGCGTGATATTGATTGCGATTATTGCAGCTGGCGGCATGACCTTTGTGGCAACAGATGTGCGTACAGTGCCGTGTCGCCCACCCTCATCACTCGGCCTCAATCGCATGCATTCCTCTGGTGATGCAGTCATCGCCAATGGATTCACCCGCCGAGATGTCGTCAATAAGCGCCTCAATCGTCTGACTCGCTCACCGTCCCCGATCGCGGTGCCGGTGGCACCCAGCCTTCAATCGCAGCACCCTTCCACGCGTCACCTAGCCCGAGGTTTCCATTGAGGCAATTAAACGCAGACCAACACAATTGAGGGCACGGGCGGCATCAACATCAGCTGCCCGACTCGAGGAAGTCGCTCGTTGGCCGCAGACCCAGGCCTGACTTCTCGTAGACCATGTCCAGCATGCGCGCCTGCATGATGCTGTCGTCGTGCTCCACCCACATGCCCGTGCCCGCGCGGCCGCGGATCCTGTCGACAAAGGCCCCGAGCTGGTGCCGGTATGACGTGAAGCCCGGCAGGCCACCCCGTCCCTGAAACCCGGCCTCCTCCCACGTGTACGCCTTGTAGCTCTTTCTCTCAACCCACCGCTTCAGAACCGCCCCCTCCTCCGCTCCCGTACCGGCAGCAGCAGGCTTCTTCGCCGCCCGCAGCACAAACTCGTCCTCGACGTCGATGCGGTGCCAGAGGAAGCTGAGCATGAAATTGGCCATGTACAGCTTCCTCGTCCGCGTCTTCTCCTGCCCCTTGGGCAGATCAGCGTCCGGCACCACGACGGGTCGGTGCTCGACCCAGAGGCTGGGGAAGCCGGCTTCCAGCAACGAACCCTTCAGCGCCCCCTCGACCTGTCCCGTGCCGCCGTTGGGGAACCGGAAGCTCGCCTTGAAGGCCTCGTCGCAGCGCTCGCGCGGCGGGGGGCACGGCTTGAGCTCGGCCGACGTGCACTCCTCCGGCAGGACGCCGCCAAAGGCGAGCCGGACCGCGGAGCAGGGATCTTTTTTTTTTTTTCTTACGCGATAAGCACAAAGACCAGATAGCCTGAGGGCAGGAGATTCGGAATACCACTTACACGTCCCCAGATCCATCAACGCACCACCAGCGAGTGCGTAATTGAACCTAATGTCGTCCACGGCGAACAGCCCCGGCGGGAGCATGACCTTTGCCCTCGCGTGGGCCACGTTGGGCGGGTCCACCAGGGACATGAACTTGGTCCAGCACGGCTGGAACCGGTAGTGGAAAGCTTCGAGGAGCACTGGCGGCCGCCGCTGCTGCTGCTGCTGCTGCTGCTGCTGTAGCAACGAGTGGGTAAAGAGACTCTCGGCCTCCTGCGCGTTGCCCACCGCGGGCTTCTCCAGCAGCACGTGCTTGCCCGCCGCCAGCGCCCGCACCGCCCACTCGTAGTGCAGACCGTTCGGCAGTGGGATGTAGACCGCGTCGATGGACGCATCGTCGAGAAGGGCTAGCAAAGCGACGAACCGTCGGTTTGTGTCAGCCCATTCCTGATTCTTCTCACGCTCGCGACTCGATTCGATCCGGGGGACAGGGAGCATGAAACAGAATACGGAAATGCCGGGACGTGCCTTGATAACCGTCCAGCACCTGCGGGATGCCGTGCGTCTTGGCATAAGCCGCCGCCTTGTTCTTGTCCCTGGCCGCGACGGCCTGGACGACGACCTCTGGATGGGTCCGCGCGGCGTGCAGCAGCGCCATCGGCGCGATCTTGGAGGCCCCGAGGATGCCGAACTTGATCGCGTCGCCCTCCTTGGGCACGGCCTTTGGGCCCACGAATATTTGCCACTGGCGGCTGAGGAAGTCAAGAACGCCGGACATTTTGTATTCTTATTATTATCTGGTCTTCGTTCGTTTACCTGTGCCGCGGGGCTCCTCGGACGGCCTCCTCGATACGTGAGGTCTTTCCTTTGATGGTTTCGGTTACCGCTGAAGGAGACTGATTGCGCAATGCAACGGAAAGCCAGTGCGGGGAGTCATGGTGGGTGCAACGCCAGCCCGAAACCAGGTTAGATTCTATTACCTATATGCATACGGGGTTCGGTATCCGGGCACAGGCATCGCGACATACATGAGTGCATGGGTCAATCCCAAGGTGCTGAGAAGTGGGGGATATTTGAGTCTTCTGTCTCGCGATTCTCTACGGTGGCTAGATACCTATTTATAACGCCAAGACTTTTGTGTTCTAACACGCCAAGCTATGTAAAACCCCAATCAATATGCCTGAATAAACGTTTGAGTGAACAGACGGCATCCTCAAGTACCAGGACGCCTGTTCGTGCAATGCGAATTCCATACCCTCTCCCACCAATCATATTCTCTCCTCCACAATGTACCTATACTGAACCAGCATAATAGTAGATTTCAGGAACCCTATAGTTTAATCACCGAGCTTTGGTCTCCCTGCTGGTGGCGCGCGAGCAGCTGTCTCGGTGCTCCCTCAATCGTCAAATTTGATTCCATTCCGAGCATTGGTGTCGATGCGGCCGCCACGGTAGCTCCCCTTCTTCTTCTTGTTCTTCTCCTTGGTAAAACCCTTGCCCTTGGTCACGATCAAGTCCTCGTGCGCCTTCTGGCCCCACTCGTCCGCCGGGTTGAACGCGTTGGACCGGAGGCGGGGATCGACAGCGATGTCCTTGCGAATGCGCGAGAAGGGCACATTGGGCGCCTTAGGCCCATCGCCGTTCTTCTTCCCCCGGTTGTTGGCCTTCACTGCTGGGTCCGGGGGCAGAGGTGCAAACTGGCTGACGGGGAAGACCTGAGGCGACGTCTGCCCGAGCGTTACAGACGAATCCGAACCACTCTTAGCAGCTGTGGCCTCCTTTGCCTCCTTCTTGATCTGGGTGCTCGGTGCGGGCGAGTCTTCGTCGCTGGAATCCGAGGAAGAGGACGCGGACGAGTCGGAGTCGGATCCGGGAAGAGGCACCCTGGAGGCGGCCGCCTGGGCTTCGGAGCCCGAGTCGGAGTCGGAGTCAGAGTCGGAAGACGAGGAGCTCGACGAAGATGAGGAGCCATTGTCGCTATCAGCCTTTGATTCGGCGTCAGCCTCGGAGGAGGATGACGAGCTCGGGGACGAGGACGAAGACGAAGACGACGGGGGCGAGGCAGCTTTGGTGGTCTTTTGCTTCTTAATCTGGGGTCGCTCATCCTCCGAGCTGGAGTCGGAGCTGTCGGAGCTGGACGAACTGCTGCTCGAAGGGGCTTTCCTTTTCAGGGGTCTCTTGGCCTTGCGTGCCTTCTTGTCCTCCTCGCTGTCGCTAGACTCCGAGTCGGCCTCGTCGGCCTCGATGTCCATCATATCCACGTCGGCATTCTCGGCGCCCTCGCTCTCACTCTCGCTCTCTCTGCCACTCTCGCTCTCACTCTCACTTTCACTTTCAGACGAGCTCGATTCGCTGCTGCTGCTGCTACTGCTTGAGCTGTCATCATCTATAGAGGACGCTTTACCATTCTGTGCTGCCTCCCACTCTTGGAAGACGGCCACCAGTGAAGTTGCAATGGCAGGCCCAGGAGCAGCGGGTGGGAAACCCTTCTTGGCGCGGTGCTTCTTGAACTCCTCGTGGGATTTCTTGCTCGAGTATTCTTCGAGGAACGCTTCGACGAGGTCGAGCAGCTGCGCCGGCGGGTGCGATTCCGGAGCCGGGGCTGGCTGCGCGGCCTTCTTGTCTTTCGTTGCGGCCATGACTGTCTGATTGAGCTGACGGCTGCTTGTGTCTATCACGGCGGGCGTGCTGTTGTCGCCGAAAAGCCAAGCCGGGGGTGCAGAGCCTGTCATGGACTGCCTCGGACAGAATGGGACAGAAGCCGACAATACTGACGGGGAGGAGGATATCGGAAGGCACGAGCCGGCTTCTAAGAAGCTGGGCTACAGACGAGACCAATGTGTTGCGAAATGGAGGCGCGATCGACTTCGGTGGGAGGCACGTATAGCAGGAAGGAAAATCGACTCTGACCGCCTGGTGAAAAAAATTGGCAGAAAAAAAAAAAAGCTGGCTCACCCCCTGAGGTTGCCAAATTAGCGGGCGCACAGTCAATTTGGAGAGTGGGGGCTTCGTTCTTCTTAGGGTTAGGGGCTGCACCAGCCCCTCCGTGCTGTTGTTGCGCTGAACGGACTGACGTCAATGTTCGACGACAGCTTCGTGTCCTCCCACCTTCAACACCAGGCTCCCCAAAGCGGTGGGGTAATGGGGATGCTTGGCTTATGCGGATAGGACGGAGGCAGGGGATTTATGTAACGATGACAGAGTGCACCACATGCAAGCCGAGCGGTTCAATTGACGGTTTATGCGAGGCAGGCAGGCGGGGCACCTCTACTAATAAAGCACTCACCCGAGCCGTTCCTCATTCTTCCGACTTTCTAGCGACTGCACCGCACAGGTTGTGAGCAAATGTTTGGGGCCCGCGCAACCTCGAGACTACGCCTCCAAGTTTCACATATACTCAACAGCCGCGGTAGGTCGCCGAACAGGCCGATGTCGTGGGATCAGGATGCTGCCATTTGTAACAGGGAGCTAATGTGGCTCGGCCCTAGCGATAAGCACCAACGCCTAAGAGGAGATTCGCAACAATGGCGTCGACGACGGACCTCAAAACGTACAAATTCAACCACTCCATGATAAGGGTCAAGGACCCCGTGCGGTCGGTCAAATTCTATGAGTTCCTGGGCATGTCGGTCATCAAGAAGCTGGATTTCCCCGACGCCAAATACAGCCTGTACTTCTTGGCCTTCGACTCGCCCTCGGCAAAGTCACACGGCAACAGCACCTTTGACCGTGAAGGGATCATCGAACTGACGCACAACCACGGGTTTGTACCGTCGCTTAGCTGTGTCTGTTGAAGCTCCGAGGCAGCATTCACTGGATCCTGACACTTGGGCTCCTGTACACCCCTCTCTAGGACTGAGAACGATGCATCGTACACCGTCAACACGGGCAACAAGGATCCCTATCGAGGCTTCGGCCACACCTGCATCTCGGTCGACCACCTGCAGGCCGCCTGCGACCGCATCGAGGCCGCGGGCTACAAGTTCCAGAAGAAGATCAGCGATGGCAGGATGCGCAACATCGCGTTCGCCCTTGACCCCGATGGATACGTCAGTCTAACCTCTTGTTTCGGTGGCAGCTCTCGTTTTCTTCGCAAGCCGCTGATTATCAATGCTGTAGTGGGTAGAGCTTGTGAGCAAGAATCCGGTTGAGGAGGACAAGTCGACGACGACCGACGTGTCGACCTACCGAATGAACCACACCATGATCAGGGTCAAGGACGCCGAGAAGTCGATCAAGTTCTACCAGGACGTCATGGGCATGAAAGTCCTTCGCGAGCTGCCGAACCCGGATGCTGGATTCACGCTTTACTTCCTCGGATTCCCTGAGCAGGGGGACTGGAGCTACGACCGCGAGGGGCTCCTCGAACTGACGTGGAACCATGGAACCGTGCGTGCACCCGAAGGGGGCCCGTCGGGCATTGTGTGCTCGAAGCGTGCTAATAATCATTTCGCTGCGGGAAAAGGATGAGACCTTCAAGGGTTACCACAATGGCAACGACGAGCCGCAGGGATTTGGGCATATCTGTAATTGCTTATCATTCACACAGTTGCCAGTACTCCGGTGATCTGGGACTGTGACTAACAAATACTGTAGGCGTATCTGTCGACAACATCGATGCCGCGTGCAAGCGCTTGGAGGACTGCTCAGTCAACTGGAAGAAGAGACTGACGGACGGGCGGATGAAGAACATCGCCTTTGTGCTGGACCCAGACGGGTGAGTTTTTCTGTCGGTAATATTGTTGTACGGGAGTGAGATTTGCTGACAGTATATCGAACTTGGCCTACTAGATACTGGATTGAGATTGTGCAGAACGAGCGGTTTGCGGGCAAGGAGAACTTCTGATGCGACGCTAGGCGGATGTGATGAGTGAGCGTTGTGGAATCGGAGCACAGGCGGCGACGACTCCGGTCGGGTATTCACTGAAATCGCTTGAGTTCACTCATGTGTATCAGTATCAGCTTTCTCAAAAAAAAAAAAAAAAAAAAAAAAAAAAGGCGCGCTTAGGGTCACTGAATGAAATCCAATTTGAAAGTTCAGGGGCTGGTCGTTTCAAACAAATGCCGTCGCAGCTAGTGCCCAAGGCTCGATCGAGCTGCGGTGCAGCGCGACTCACTCAGCGCCCAGCGTCGCGTCAATTGGAAGAGCCGGATAATTAGAAGAGGCCACATCTCGACCGTCCGAGGGTCCAGTTCCGCCAACACCTAATCGATCAATCGCGTTGCTGGTTTCGACACGACTGATTGCAACTTTACTCCAGAATTGCGTAGATCGCCGCCCCACGATGGACGTTTACCAGCTGAACCTTGCTGGGCTTGTTGGCCTCTGCGGCGCACTATTCCTGGCCCAGAGGAAACCGGCTGCTCCCGCGGCAAAGGAAGCCGAAAAGAAGAAGGATGTCAAGGCGGGCAGCTCAGATGGAGAGGCGGCGTCGCAATGGGCCTTCTTGGTGGTGTTTTCGCTGGTGATGGGCTCTGACTGGCTCCAGGTACTGCGATACAGCACACTCCGCCCGCATTTATCATGTATACACACGTCAGGCTGACACCACACGAGGGCCCCTTCCTCTACTCGCTCTACCGCGACGAGCACGGCGTCAGCGCCGAGCTCGTGTCGACGCTGTACACGACGGGGTTCCTGTCGGGCGCCGTGGGCGGCTACGTGGCCGGCTCGCTGGCGGACCGGCATGGGCGCAAACGGGCGTGCCTCCTCTTCTGCGCCGTCTACGCGGCCTCGTGCCTGCTCACGGCCGCCCCGTCGCCCGCCGTGTCCGTGCCGCTCCTGCTGGGCGGCCGCGTGCTGGGCGGCATCGGCACGAGCCTGCTGTTCAGCGTCTTCGAGAGCTGGATGGTGACCGACTTTGCCGAGCGCGGGCTCGCGGACAAGGGCCACGACCTCTCGCGCACCTTTGGGCTCATGAGCACGCTCAACAGCGTCGTCGCCATTGCCAGCGGCGTGTTTAGCGAGTGGCTCGTCGCGGCGACGGGGACGCGCCGGGCGCCGTTTTACGCGGCTGTTGGGCTGCTTGGGGTTGCGGCGTGGGTTATTGCTACGCGGTTTGTAAGTTGTCTCTCGCGGATGGAGGGTCGATCGATCGGTTGGGTACTCCAAAGATGAAGAAAAAGAAAGTACAACAAAAAACAAATAGTTGGCCATGCTGACAATGATATTTTACATGCAGGATGAAAACTACGGCCAATCGGCCAACACAAAGACCAAGAACGAGGCCGCCGCCGACGACAAGAACAAGCCCCAGACCCTCGTCGACAACACGACAAAGCTGTCGTGGATCCTGTCGGACCCCAAAGTGCTCGCCCTGGGCTTGGCCTCGACCATGTTCGAGGGCTCCATGTACCTGTTCGTCTTCTTCTGGTCGCCCGCCCTCAACGCCGCCCGGGACGCCGACGCCGCCGGTGGCCTGCCCTACGGCGTCATCTTCGCCTCCTTCATGGCCACGACCCTGGCGGCCTCGCTGGCCTTCAACCTGGTGATGGAGCTCAAGCTACTGCGCTACTCGGTCCTGATGATCGGCATCCTGGCCGCGGCCGACCTGTGCTTCGCCGCTCTATCTACTTCTTCTGGTGCGGTTGCCAAGTCCGAACAGGCGACGTTTTGGCTCTTTTGCGCCTTCGAGGCCTGCGTCGGCGTCTACTGGCCCTGCATGGGCTACCTCAAGGGCCGGCTGATCGAGGACGGGGCGCGCGCGCGCGTGTACTCGGTCCTGCGCGTGCCGCTCAACCTATTCGTCGTCGTCTCGCTCTTCCTTACCCGTGACGCCGGCGGCGGTGGGCATGCTGCCGTCTTTGGCGTCTGCGCCAAGCTGCTCCTGGCCTCGTGCGCCGGGCTGTGGGCCATGGTGATGAATGAGGAGAATGTGCCCTGATTTGCTTTGAGACGGGTGTTGGTAATTGCCTAAACCGTCGCGCTGGTTATTTTGGGTAAATGAGTGTAGGGAAAATCGAGAGACGGTACTGATCTGTCTCACGCTGTGTTCCACGCCATACCTGCTGAATAGGTAGACCTCCGTAACACCTTGTGCTTTTCTTGAACCCGACACCAAAACCCTTTTTTTTTTTTCATGGGCGTGTAAATTTGGCTTCCGGGTATATTGTGTCTGCCCTACCCGGGTCGGCAATCCCTGCCTTACGGGTAAGCTCTCGTCTCACCAACCGGGAATGCCTTGCCAAGGGTGGGCAGTATAGAAAAATAAAATCCATCGGCGCGCCGAACTCCGAGAGCGTGCCCGTCTATCCAGGGGGTGCGCACTGCTCTCGGAGCCGGCCGAGGACCTTGCTACCGCAAGCCGCCACGGTCCGGGAGAAAGGAAGTGAGGGGTGAAATGATACATCTCAGCTGACGGGCAATCTCGGGGAAAAAGAGAGAGAGAGAGAGAGAGAGAGAGAGAGAGAGAGAGAGAGAGAGAGAGAGAGAGAGAGAGAGAGAGAGAGAGAGAGAGAGAGAGAGAGAGAGAGAGAGAGAGAGAGAGAGAGAGAGAGAGAGAGAGAGAGAGAGAGAGAGAGAGAGAGAGAGAGAGAGAGAGAGAGAGAGAGAGAGAGAGAGAGAGAGAGAGAGAGAGAGAGAGAGAGAGAGAGAGAGAGAGAGAGAGAGAGAGAGAGAGAGAGAGAGAGAGAGAGAGAGAGAGAGAGAGAGAGAGAGAGAGAGAGAGAGAGAGAGAGAGAGAGAGAGAGAGAGAGAGAGAGAGAGAGAGAGAGAGAGAGAGAGAGAGAGAGAGAGAGAGAGAGAGAGAGAGAGAGAGAGAGAGAGAGAGAGAGAGAGAGAGAGAGAGAGAGAGAGAGAGAGAGAGAGAGAGAGAGAGAGAGAGAGAGAGAGAGAGAGAGAGAGAGAGAGAGAGAGAGAGAGAGAGAGAGAGAGAGAGAGAGAGAGAGAGAGAGAGAGAGAGAGAGAGAGAGAGAGAGAGAGAGAGAGAGAGAGAGAGAGAGAGAGAGAGAGAGAGAGAGAGAGAGAGAGAGAGAGAGAGAGAGAGAGAGAGAGAGAGAGAGAGAGAGAGAGAGAGAGAGAGAGAGAGAGAGAGAGAGAGAGAGAGAGAGAGAGAGAGAGAGAGAGAGAGAGAGAGAGAGAGAGAGAGAGAGAGAGAGAGAGAGAGAGAGAGAGAGAGAGAGAGAGAGAGAGAGAGAGAGAGAGAGAGAGAGAGAGAGAGAGAGAGAGAGAGAGAGAGAGAGAGAGAGAGAGAGAGAGAGAGAGAGAGAAAGAAAAGAGGGCAGATCTCCACCCCTTGGCGTCATCGACCCGGGGCAGCATCGGCAACCGCAGATATGTTACACTGCTTAGGTAGGCTTTGTAAAGCGCGACGGTGTTCGCCGGCGAGGCGACCCGGCCTCGGGGCGAACCACTCGGGACGCCGTGATTAGGGCAGTCGTTTTAATCTAGAGAACCCGTTTGTGCTCCCCCTTGCTGCAAGCTGCGCTCCCGAGACGGGCTTAATATTCCGCTTGCAGTGAGATGCGAATTGTAAGAATGAGAGAAGGCATGTATGTCTCCCACATGTGAATCTTGCTTGGCCTCAAACTCACACAATAGCAGAGCGTGGGGGCGATTGCTGGCGGTAGAACTACAATCATGATGGAATCGGCATTAGGAATTTAATCAAGGAAAAAATGCTATTAGAGAACAAGGGGAAGTCGATCATGAGGTGTAAAATTATTGCATCGCCATGTGGACCGCCAGAAAAGAAACATTAAACAGTGCTTCGATTTCCCAAGTCAGACGCGTGAATATGGTACAAATCTCAATAGATTGACCCGACGTATCTCAGTGCTCTCCATGCGTCTCCTAGATCCTAGAAGGCACCTTGTAAGACTCGTCTAGCCTCCGGAGCAGATGCTGGGATGCAGTCTCTACCGCTTCCCCGTTGCTGCCCCTACTATTCCTGCTGCCAAAGGGCGTGAGCGGGCAGTCGGCGTTGCCATCGAAGAAGAAAGGAATCGAATAGCGGTGTGTGGAGCCCAGGTTGAGAACACGGTGCGTGGTGCTGCGGTAGGCGCCTTCCGTCCATGCGTTGAGCATATCACCGATGTTGACCACGTAAGCGTCAGGGTTGGGCGGCACGGGGATCCAGGAGCCACGCTCCCGCGGGTTCTTAACCTGCAGGCCAGGGGCTGTCTGGTACAAGAGGGTGACGGCGCCTGCGATTTGGGGGCCGTGGTGAAGCATACGATTAGTCCCACCGGCATACAGCCTTGCATGCAATAAAAGGGGCACATATAGAATAAGAAAAGTCGACGGCGGAAAAGATTTTTTTTAAAAAAAAAAGAAAAAAAGCAGCGTACCAAAATCGGTGTGCGCACCAGCGCCGAGCTGCCTCGGGTCCTGCGAGGTCTGGGGTGGGTAGTGCAGCATGCGCATGATGCAGACCGGGTCGTCGGAGACGAATTCGTCGAAGATGTCGTCGCCGTACGGCAGGCCCTTTGCCAGGATCTTGAAGACAGTGAGCGAGAGGGTAAGAACGGCGTCGTAGTACTCCTCTACGGGCCGCCTGAATTCGTCCTCGGACAGGGCCTTGGGGAAAAGGTTGGGCCCCATCAGGCGCGGGTGCTTCTTGACGCGGGGATCCGAGGCGTCCATGTGCTTGCCCACGTAGAAGCCCTCTTTGAGATCGGGCTTGAAGCCGCGCTGCAGCGTCTGGCCGCACAGGACCTCGTAGCCGCGGTTCCTGAGCGTCGGGTGCACCAGCTCCATCTTGTCGTCCAACGGCAGCGCGAACAGACGCTCGGCCGCGGCCATGGCGCGGTCCATCAACGAGCGTGGCACGCCGTGGCCGACCAGGGAGAAGAAGCCTGTGGTGAGGCAAGCGTTGCGGACCTGCTCGACGACGCGGGCCGAAGCGGCCAGCTCGGCTGCTGTCCGTGGCTCGGCACGAAACCCGCTGATGTCGACCGTGGGAATTGTGAGCGGTGGTGACGGGTGGGCAGAGGGCCCAAGGCCGTAGTGCTGGTCGTCAACCTCAGCCATGGTGGCCGTGGCCATAGTGTCGGGGCGTTTTCTTTGTCTTGTGTTCTTTCTGCTAACAAGGAGCTGTATGACGTGGACAGGACGGGGCAAGAAGTGGACGCTGTATGTATCAGACCATTGCCAGAAAAGTGGGCTGGCTGCTCCATCCCCTGGACCCTAAGGGTATTTATACTCGGGGAAGGGGCGAAGGGGTGAGTGGTGAAGGAAGGAGCGATGACAGGCAACTTCTCAGCGATATGCCCGGGGCGACTTTCTTCCCCGCCTAGGTAGCCCGGGCTTTGGTCGACGGTGGAGGGACTGGTCCGATAACACGGCGCGGCGGTTCCATCACACGAGGCTCTTGCCCCTGGCAGGCGGGGTCAGGCAACTGATCTCACCCGCGAGCACACGGTGAGCATCGCCGGAAGACGCCCCTCTGGGGCCCGCTCATTGGAACCCAGGCCCTCGATATCGGATTCCAGCAGCAGTTGGTGGGCGGTACCGAGGGCAACGTCAGCCTGGGCAGTCAGCTGGGCGCGAGTACAACCTCGGCAAGAGATTGGGTCGTGAGTGACAGGGAGGGACGTGCTGTGACGACTTTGGGCTGTGGTGCGCGCTGTGCTGGCGGCTGGCTGCGGTGATCACAATGAAAGATTAGGTGACGGCTGGGGCGTGGGATGGAAAAAAAGGCGGGCATCTGTTGGCGGCGCTGGGGCCAGGGCCGATGGCCGATGGCAGTCTTACTAACATGGAGCGTATACAGGCGCTGCTGCAACAGATGCGGCAGCCACGAGGCATCCAGGCAGTTTCGAGCCCTTGGCCTGTAGCAGGCGGCATGCTTGAAGCCGATTCCTGCTGGTCGCGGGAGACGAGTTTGAGTGGTGCGCCATTGGCCGCAGCCGGGCGGAGCACGCCGGTAGCCGACAGAGCACGGATGCAGCGACTTACCCAACACGCCGGGCGGCCAGTGCAGGTCAGCGCGGGGCAAACCGGCACGGTCGCCCAGTTCCTCCCAGAACCAAAAAGGTTTGAAATGGACGAAGGAGGCAAATTTTTAGCCGCCCAGTTCGGCCAAGAGCCGTCCATCCAATGTGTGATGTGCCATGGTGGGGTTATTTTACAGCACGTGCTTGCTTTGGGCCGCCGTCACTCTCCACTCGGACGACACACCAACGTCACACAACTCTTGACGGGCAACGCAAGCACGAGAAAGAAGAAAAAATATAACCGTGGGACGTGAGCCATACGAGACCCTTTTGCTTCTCGAGGCCACGCACGGACCGGCGGCTTCGTAAGATGCGACCCATCTCCGTCTGGCCAATGGGTTGTCTACGTCATATTTGCGAAAAAAAAAAAAAAAAAAAAACACACACGCCGTCGTCTGTCAATAGGCCCATGGGGTCACAGGAAGCACAGAACCTACGCCGCTCCCATCGGCCGCCGGCATGAACACGGTAGCAAAATTGGGGAGGACGGCACTGTCAGACACTCCCACAGCCTCTCCCGTCCGAGGCGTGGCGCCGTGTCCCCCATCGGAGAGAGACATGCGCCCGTTTCCTGTTCTCTGATATTGCCTGCCGGCCGGCAGCAAATCTTGGCGAGAGAGAGAGACTAAAGTGTCAAAAAGGGAACACGCGGACAACTGCCGGAGGGACGGGTGCATATGGCCACCACCCTTCAGATATGTCTCCGGGTGGTGTTGAGGTGGCTGGCGTTTGCGGCGCCGCCGTGCCTCGCTCCCCACACGTCGTCCGCATCGTCCGTCGCCCCGGAGGTTTCTCGGAACGCCGAAGTTCGCAGGCAAAGTGCTTGATGCATGCCAAGCAGAAACGGAGCAGCCAAGGAAAATTCCCCAGAGGGGAGCAGAGGCCCCGTGATGGATCGGGGAAGGCCGGACCGTATGAGCCCAACCAGAGCCTCTCTCACCAATCTCATCAAAACAGTTCTCCGTCATATACGAGTGTGTTGAGTGGACAGCATAATCCATGACAATGGCCTAGGCGGCCGTATCGACACCCCTCGGATTGCTTCTTTTAGCCGTACCGATTTACCTGCGTTGCTTAAAGGTCGGCGGGCGCCGTGCCAGGGAGGATAAGGTCACGGGCAGTCTGCTTTGCCTTTCCGCAAATGCCAAGTTGTCCCTGCTAAGTGGTACATGCTCAATCGTGCATGTTTCGTGGGCGAGCTCGTGGTGGCGGCGGCACCCTTGGGGGAGCGCTTCAGGTATGCTTGGAGACATCTGGACCATCTGCCCACACGAGCGGATGGCAGCGTGGACGATCCTGCGTCTCGCGATGGGAGCAAAACCAAAGAAAACGAGACGCGAGCTTCCAGCCTGAAGTGTTTGAGGCTGTGTCCCTTGTCGCGGAACGTCGGTTACCATGGACAGCACGGATCAAAATCGATTACATGTCGAGCCACTATTGGGAAATATGCGGCACCGTTGGGAGCTGTGTGGGTGTTTATATCTTGCGTCCCGCCGATCACTCCATCGTCTAATTTTCTGTTGCTCGTATTACGCATGGGCAGGAGGCCACATGGGTACGCATTAAAACAAGTCACATAGAGGTGAAGGCGGGACGTGGGAGATCGACATCGGAAGGGTGAGGGCGGTCCTGATCCGCAGAACGAAACTCGTCAGGAACCGATGGATGTCCCGGCCACCTTCCATTGCAGCAAACTCTGAGCATTGCCGTCTAGGACAAAAATAGCAGCCGCTCGAACGGTGTCTTGGTGTCTTGGTGGGGTTGAGGGCGTTTTTTTTTTTTTTTTTTTTTTTTTTTTTTTTTTTTCTCTCTTTTCCGGGCGGAGCCGGTGGTTCGGCCACAATACACCCTTCCAGGATCATAAACGCTAGATCTCCCGCTCTTCATCCGAACACCTCCCATACTGGAATAAGTTTTTTTTTTCCCCTTACAGTTGCCAGATTTTGAGTTCGCCCGGATCTAACGTTTATGATCCTGGAAGGCATATACATGCATCGGATGCCGTCTCAGGGCCATCGCCGGCGGCGGCGGCGTCTTTGATCCGTCGTCGTTCCCGATGCAACAGCGTTTGGCCGCGGAGATCAGTTGTTTGGACCCGGGCCGATTGATAACCACTCTAAATGCAACCTCGACTTCATGCTTGGCTGGTCTTGCATCCTCTTGCAGAGTAGCATCGTCTGCAAGAAGGAGAATAAAGAAAGGAAGGAAGTGCTGGGTGGGAATTGGTCAGCAGCGCCAACCCGGACCGATCACCATAGAGAAATACGACCGAGCCCCGGTTGAGGGCAGGGCGCGTGGGAAGCGATTCGACTTCCCAAGCAGGCGCAAACCGGGTGAAGACCGGTACCAAACTGTCATCAGATAGGGATGCCGCTTTACTTGAGGGGAAAAAAAAAAAAAAAAAAAAGAAAGCCCATAACCGAGATAGCGAGCGGCATCTGAGTTTCTTCATTCGTTTGTCACCGTGTAAAAAATGTTGTGTCGGCACGCCTCCCTCCTCCCCAACCAAAAAGTCCCTGCCCGGCGTTCTTTCAGCCTGTCTCATCAGGGGTCCAAGCTGAGGGAACCCCTGCCGAGGAATGGGGAGGGGCCTTGAACTTGACATGGGGGAGCCCCTGACGCCACGTCCCGGTTTGCTGGAAACGCGTCCGCGCCCGCCCGCCCGCTCCATTCCTTAATCCCTATCTCACCCTATACGTCACCACGAAGCAAATATTTATCACCTATGAGTAAAGGGCTTTGTAAAGTCGTTCGTCGTTCCGGTGCCAACAGATGCCGCTGAGCACGTACCGTGTTTCTGGCCCTATCATCCATCGGCCGCTTCGGCAACGCCGACACAGTCAAATATAATCAGCGATGGCTATAGGAGGACGGGAGAAACACACCGCTCAACCGACGCTTCTTGACACAAAAATAGAAAGAGGGGAACAGCTAATGGTTGCTCCTCTCCTTAGCATACGCTACACTTCTGGTTGTAGGTTTTGTCAACATGAGGCCATTGGTGACCAACCACAACCACAACCACAACCTCAACCAAACCGGGAGAGTTGTCGTCGCATGAACCACCGGTACATGTGATCGCCGCTAAGCCCACTCCTTCCCTTCCGGCTTTTTCTCCGCTCGATGATAGGCAGGTACATATATCGGCGGTTTTTTTATTTCCCCAAAGAGGGTGTGAGTAGCGGCGTCGCGATAGGTGGAGAAATCATATCCAACAATGAGGGATGTGTGGCGCAGCTTTTTGATGATTGGGTACTTCTTCATTTATATACTATGGTATATATGAGGCCGCTACCAATCTACAAGACCTGGGTGGGTGTGGTGTGGTCTGGTTCAACCACACAACAAACCCTATTTGCAAGAAATTCGAACCAAGGGAACGGTTCGAGCAGGAGCAGCGCACATGACGATGTCGGGTGGAGACGTGCCATCTAACGACGGGATCGGGGTATTAGGCTTCATGTGATATAATATCGATGAGCATGTTGACTCGAGGGGGTTTTCGCCATGTCTGTCTGCCGGCACTTCTAGACTCAGGGCTGTCCGATGGGATGGGATAGTATCTTTCCCAAAAGCCATGGAGGAGGGAGGACGAACCTGCCCGTCGGCAGTCAACCGCCGTTTCAAACCAGACAGCCGGATTAGCCTAGCGAAAAACCACAAGCCCACGAAGTCTGGGTCGCCAGGCAAGCGGCTGAACTCGGCCCATCTACTAGATAGGAATCTCGTGTTGTTTCCCTGTCTGTGTGCTGTTGTACAGTGCCTTGACCAAGCTTACGCGAGTGGCTTTGTAAGCGAGAAGTCGCAAACTATGGCGCCCCCCATTTTAGAGGTGCCTGCCCTGGGCTACTCCAGGTCGCCGACCTGACTGGGCTTTCTGTCGGGGACCGAAAGAGGCCGGTCGGGCGGGGCCAGGGCTGTGTCATGTCTGATCCGGTGCGTTGCGATCTCTGGGAGCGATGGGGCTGGCAGCTGGGCCCGGGCGGAGCCATTAGGTGGAGAGAGACTTTTCAGGGCTGGCTAGGCGGGCCAGGGAGCCCGGCAGGCGCCCCAATCTCGATTTCGCACCTCGGCGGCGCGCGCTCTCCTCTTCTCTTGCAGCGGCTGAGGAGAGGAGGGGTGGAGATGCATGTCGATGGAGCATCAGCCTGTCAAGCCGTTTGCGCGACGGTGGTCGGCCCTGCCATCCATTGATGCTGGCCTTCGCGTGCTCGGCCTCGGTCCAAATTTCTCCGCCTGGTACTCGCATGCGTGGTGTCTTGCTGCCATGCGGTCGCAGTGCATCCTTCGCCGTGCTTCCATTGCGACCCTGGCCATGTTCCCCCTAGGCTAGGCTGGCTGCGCCGCCGGCGACGGCACACGTCTCCATTTAGAAGCCGCACCCGCTCCCGGACGGCGTTCTTGCACATGTGGCACGGACCCAAGAACAACATCACAAAACCACAAAACCACAAAGCCAGATGGTATGATGTGCAGACGGCTTCCTTGGTTGGGGAGGAGGCGCGGGTGCAGACCGACGCGGGCGGACAGGTTGGATCTGGAAAGCAGCTCGGCGCTGGGCATGTTAGTTTGCGTGACATTGGGCGCGATTTCGGGAAGGGAGCGCGCCCTCCACCGTTGTTGCAACCCTTTCAGCGCCAGTTTTCTGGCCTGGCCTGTTGGTGATCAGGGGCGCCATGGACGGCCCCTAAAGGCCTGGGGCCGTGGGGTTGGCGGGGTCATGTTTTCCATTCCGCCATCGATACTGACGCAAAAAAAAAAAAAAATCACAAGCAAGAGGCTGTGCGTTACCGCTAAAAACCTGCACATAAAAAAAACCAAGTTGACTCCTGCTGGTTTGTGGCTGAATTCATAGGGTGGTATGCAGGCATGACGGCTCGAGTGACGCTCGATGTGTGGTCTGGCTGAACTGAATTGAATTCCATGAATTTGATTCCCGCTGTGATTCAGGTGAGTGTCGTGTGGCATCCCTGCTCGCCAGCCGCCTCACTCCCTGCAAACAAGGTTTTATTTAGCTGTTTGCAGCCCCGTGCGCGGGCGCCAGCGCTAAAATCGCCCCTGCCAGTGTGCGGCGTCTCCCGGCGCATCAGGCATCCGGTCAGGCGCGGGGATGCGATTTGTCGGTTGTTCCATCCCCAATCCCTGACCCCGCGTACCTCTTTCGGGTCTTGAGACGTTATCAATCTCCCGCTACCAAACCTCAGCGCCGACTTCCTTTTCAGCCCACTCACACGCGCACCCACCCAGCACCCACCCAGCTCGATGACAGCCTGTCGCTGTCGTACCTTCGCTCTCGCAACCAACGACTGCCCGCCTGCCCCGATGACGATGCGCGCCCTGTCCTGCCCCGTCTTTTGGGCCAGACCCTCCCCGTCACAGGCCCGAGCGCGTCCACCACGACTTTGGCCTCGGGAGCAAGGACAGTGCGGACGGGCGGCTCGCCTGCTCGCTGAACCTGCCTACCTGGGCAGCCATGTGCGTCGAGATGAGAGCTGCTGCCACGGCGCTTCAGCCAAAAGCGGCCGGCCCGCTGAGGCTTTCAGCCCAAGAAGCCCGCCCTCCTCCTAGCTCCTATATGGATACAGCTCGACCATCTATCGCGGCTAGAGCTAACCTGGGTTTCACAGAACCTACCTGGCCACGTTGGTGATAAAAGGACCGCATCTCGACGGCGGCGAAGTTTTTCAAAGTAACCTAATTTTGTGTGACGACATGGCTTGCGTGTCCGTCAAGGTTGCAGCTTGAAGCCAAGTATGACATGCAGCTGCCTTCAGGGATACAGGCCTGGCAGCTCGCACTAATGGCAGTCACCTGCATGCTGCTTCCACACCTACTTACGCTATCGGGGAGCCAGGTATCTACCTAGGTAGGTACTGTGTAAGTTTTGCCGTCTTCCCTATTACGGCAGAGTATTGCCATATCGACGCCCATGGTTCTGACCAAAGTCCTAGTCTCCGTCAACAGATGCCCAATGCTCCATACAGCCGGGACCCTGGTCTCTCTCCCTGTGCACACCCCCTCCTCGCTGCACCCCGGCCAGCCCAGGCAGACCAGTGGGACTCGGATCCTCTGCTCGTGTGGCCCCCATGTCGTCCTACGTGATTATGTACAATGTACATGCCCCCGATTCCGCCAATGCCGCTCCCTGTCGGGGCGCCTCGTACCGAATTATGAAAAGAAAGGGAACGGTTGCTGGTTGCGCTTCAATAGCCTTTACTTTTTACTCACCGGGCTGTTCTGCGAGCCCCGCCACTGGCCATCTTCATACCGGACTCACTTCGTGTATAAGGCTCCGGCTTGCTCCTTCTCCTGCCCGAGGTCTTGGGATACCAAAGCCCTACATCGCACCTTGCGCCCTCCCCACCAGACTCTCTACTCTCTGCCGTGCTGCCTGCCTTGTCTGCGACTATGCAGATTGTTAACCCCATATCATGCTGTCAGCAGCAGCAGCGCCCTGCTCCTAGACGTCAGCTGCCGCCACCAGCACTCTCTCCTTCGCAAACAGAAGTCCGCCCTGTCGAGATCCGGGACCGCTTCTGTCCAGTGCCACTCGAAACTCTGTCCCTTGATCCCGACAAGCCCGTCCGTCTTGACAAGGTCACTTCTTCTGCAAGGATCTCGCGGCGGCAATGCCCGCCAACGCATCCTGCCGCAAACTTTAACAGGCTTACCCTTCCGAGCGACGGTGTTATATCCACACCACCACGCGGCATGGACGGCCGCCGTGGCACCATCGCCTCGCCGGCGCTCCTCGCGACCTACGAGAAGCTCGGGTCCATGCCGCTTTACTCCGAGGTCTACCTGGTCGACCAGTCCACCGTCTTGAAAACCGGGCCCGACGTCACGCTGCAGGAGGCCGGCGCTCTGATATACCTCTTCCACAACTCAGGGGTGCCCGTGCCGCGTGTGCTCGACTTTGGCACCTACCCCGAAACGGGGCACAACTACATATTGATGGAGCGCGTCGATGGAGAACCGCTCGACCAGGTTTGGGACACGATGAACGAAGAATGGAAGGCCGTGGTGGTCGCCCAGATACGGTCCATCTTCCTGGACCTCCGGAACATAAGGGACACCGAGGTCTGCGGGTTCGTGCCCGAGACGGACGGCGGCCTCCCCTTGCCCGGCCGGTACGCCAAGGCGGGCGTGACAGACAACTTTTTTGCGCGGCCGCAGGGGCCCTTCAGCAGCGAGGGCGAGCTGCTGCACGCGCTGGCGGCGCACCTGCAGCTGCGCGGCGGGCCCTCCAGCTGCTGGCTCGAGCGCGTCGTCCTGCCGCTGCTCTTCAACATGCCGGCCCACCCGCCGCTCATGGTGCTGACGCACGGCGAACTCAATGCAAAGAACATACTGGTCACCAGAGACGGCAGGGTCACGGCCGTGCTCGATTGGAGTCAGTCGGGCTTCTACCCGGTCTACTGGGAGTTCGTGAAGGCCTTCTTCGGCGACGTCGAGGCCTCAGTCCTGGTGCGCGATAATGTCATCTCCCACATCCTGGACCAACGCTACGACGCCGAGCTGGCCGTTATGCTCTTGGCTAAGGACATTATATGGTAGGGTAAATCTTTGGTGTCGTGAGGGATGCTGGGGTCTGCTTGTGATACGTTGCTCTTTCCTTTTTTTTTCTTTGACAGACGCGACAACGAAATTGTACGACTATTGTGGCTTGACAGAGCTGGCCTATTGGCGGATGGCGCTCTTGACCTGCTGATTTCTTTTCTTTCTTTGTCCTTTGTACGGCACGGCAGCACGGTATGTGCTGATACTGGGGTTCTTCGGGATAAGGGGTAAGGTCGTGGTCAGGGGCAGTTCACTTGGGACATCGGATTATCTCTTTTTATTGTTCATTGCTTCAAACCTTCTTGTCCTTTTCTTATCAGGGGTATTCTTTTTTTCTCTGCCCCTTTGTACACTATTGCTGGTTCGGTAGCTCGGCTGGGCTTTCACTTTATTTGACTTGTTTTGTTTGGGCATTGATCACACTCGAAGGCTTGATAGCCTTCGCAAGAACTATGACTACGTATCCAATTCGTTGTCGTAGCAATCCGGGACAAACCTCACAAGGGGCGAACTAATGCGCTCGACAACTGTTGGCCACGGTCGCCAAAGCCGGCCATAGTACTAGGGAAACTATCAATTTTCGCCTCCGAAAATGTGGCTTCGTTGCTTTTAAAGAAGAGACAGCCAAAAACAGACGGTAGTCGTTCCATACCTAGACCGATACGGCCGTTTCTTCCCATGTCAGTATCCTGCCATATCCCATACAAGTCCATACCTGACGTTGTCGACGTCTGCGTGCGGCATATGTAGCCTTTGGATATCAAGGTTCGTGGCGTGCTTCGACGACTTTGTGGCACCCGCGTTCGAGAAGCGACGGAGGCTGACAAAGAAAAAAGCAAGGACACAGACACGCAGACAAACGACCTTAAAAAATTCCAAAAAAAAACAAATACAAAAAACATCCAACCGGGCAGCCGACACACCCGGTTCTGGGCGGCAAAGGGAAGGGAGGCTCTCCAAAGCTAGTTCAAGCCATCGTGCGGTTGCCCCGCGCCGTAGCCCCTGGGGTGGGTGTGCGTTGGCACGTGAATCCCGCCCGGGCCCGCGGGAATCAAGCCACTAGCCACCACCGACTAAGTGACTTGCTCCAGCGGGACACGACGATAGGGGAGGTTATGGGATACACTTTGTTAGTCTTGATCCAGCTGGCTGGCTTTTGCCAATCAGTTTCGCCCACCTGGCCAGTTCGGTCCGAAAATAAATATATTTATCCAAGGCAAGTGGGAAGTGCCGCGATTGCTGACCTACTGTTAAGTGGTGGACGATTGTCTTTTACTTTGGTCTACCTATGTGTTTGCCAGCTGGTAAAAATAAATCGCGAGATCTCTGCAAAGTAAATTCTAACCCTAAGCAGCAAATCTCGATCGACGGCCGAGTTTCGAGATGATGTTTCATCCGTTTATTTTATTTTGTTCCAAGTTCTGCGTCTGCCCCTGGGTGTCTCTAGACAAATCCGGTCATGACACGCTCGAGGCTGGGTGCTCAGAATTACTTCCGTAGCTTCTCTTGCGTGATGCTCCGGACTGCCAAGCTCGTCAATTCCCGTCGTTCTGGGCGTTAGCCCCGGGAGACCCTTTTACCGGTCCGAGCATGGCTTGACTCCAGGGCCGCACTTTCCCACGCGTTTAAAGAGGCCTCTTGCTCAGAGCTTTGCCACGTTGCCTCCACATGCTCAGATATTTTGGCTCGGGAAGTTTACTTCGCCGATGTTCACCCTTTTTTTTTTTTTTTTTTTTTTTTTTTTTTTTTTTTGTTTCGCCCTCGATGGAGCGGGAGAGCACCCGGAAACAGCGGGGAATCTGTTTAACGTAGCCATCTAAACGGCGAACCCGGTTGTTTTNTAGGACGTGTACGGATTGCGTTGGGCCCGGTAGACTTTGCGAGTGGCTTCTTCGTGGTTCTTCGACATCGGTCGGTCGTCCATCAAGGTGGCCGGATTTTTTGGGGAGTGCTGGAAGGCTTGGCCATCCACAAGTCGGTACAGGGAGCCCTCCGCGACGGCCAGACACCTGCCTAGACCCTCTCCGTCGCCCCTGGATCCCTCTGGGCTTTACCGTTTCCGCTTCCGTTTTCGTCGCCATTGTCGTCGCCGTCGCTCACAGGGCCCTCGAGCAACCTCTCAAGCTCTGCCTTCTCCCGCTCGTGATTCTTGAATAGGACGAGCATGCCGATGTCGTAGGAAGCCTTGAGCGAGCCAGCAAGAACGAAAGCGACCCAGAAGAAACCCCGGTCAGCGAGAACGCCGGTGATCAGGGGCCCCAGGCTCTGGCCCAGCGTCTTGGTCGTGTTCAGGATCCCCAAGACAGCCGTCCGCTCCGAGGGCAGGACGATGGCGGCCAGGAAAGCAGATCGAGGACCCACGTCCATGGACGCGGTGCAATGCCGAAGGAACAGAAAGACCAAGGCGACGTGCAAGGGCCCGAGCGGAATGAGAGCGAGCATTATCGAGGACGGTAGATGGGTGAACACCATGGTCTAAGCAGTTGCGTTAGTGCTAATTAACGTGTGTGTGAGGAATGAGCTGCGCTTCAGGACCACTCACATTGATGTTCCCAATTCTCCTGGCGAGCGACGCAGCCACAAGCATCGAAAGGGCGCCGATAATGCCGGTGACGAAGAATACAGAACCCAAGGCGCCAGGCTCCAGGCCATGCCTCGACTTGAAAAAGTAGCTGATCCAGGAGACGGACACAAGGCTGCTGGCAAACGAGTCGAGCGTGAACAAGAGACAGAGGTTGATGACCACGATGCGGCTCTCCCGGCCAATCTCGGGCAAGAGGGCCAAGAGGCCCTTCCTTTGTTGCTGTTTGGGAGGTTGTTGCTGCTGCTGTTCTGGCCCTGCCGCAGTGGCTTGAGCGTCGTGTGAGCGGTTCTCCTCGCTTCCCCCACCAAGCAGGGGCTCCCTCTCCCCCTCCGCGGCGGCATCGCCTCCGTGGTTGTCGGGTTGGGCCTCGCTCTCGGCAGTCAGAAAGAGGCAAAGCAGGAACTTGACGAGGCCGCACGCAGCGTAGGAGGCAAACACGGCCTGGTACGCGGCCACCTCAGACCAGCCCTGGCGGTCCTGCAGCAGCTGCACCAGCCAGCCGCCGGCCGCCATTCCAACAGCCACGGCGGCGAAGCCCAGGAGCTTGTACCAGGCGTAAACGTCGGCGCGGTCGGTGGGCGCGGTCAGCTGGGCGACGACGCTCTCCTCGATGGAGCGGAACGGGCCGGTCTCGTTGGCGGTGGGCGAGATGACGCCGAGTACGGCCGCGGCCAGCAGCACCCAGTAGGACTCGGAGAGCACAAAGGCCAGCCCGGACAGGGCCATGACGGCGGCGCCGGCGGCCAGCACGGCGCGGCGGCCCAGGGTGTCGGCGACCAGGGTCAGCAGCAGGCTGAGCAGTGTGTCGCCGGCGAGGGTGAGGGACAGGAAGACACCGCACTGGGCTTCGGAGGCGCCCAGGGCGCGCAGGTGTGGCAGCAGCACCAGCGTCGACGAGCCGTAGGCCGTCAGGCGCACGGCGCGCTGCACCATCAGCAGCTTGGTGTCGCGCCGGGTCCGGGCCAGGGCCGTGATGCCGAGCTCACGCAGCGCCGCGGCGGCCAGGCTGCGGGCCCGGCCGGGGTTGTCTGGCGTGCTGACCATGGCTCTTGGTTTCTTGGGGCCGTCTCGTTGGGGATCTCTTGCGGTTGGTCAGGATTTGGTGACGAAAGAAAAAGCAGAGCAGAGTGCCTAGTTTCAGTCGCCCACAGCAGATGGATAATGCGTCGAGGCGAAAAGGGACGATGATCGATGCTTTAAAAGAAGGGATGAAGTCGGAAATCGAGGCACTTCGGCCGAGCGACTGGGTCTCTTGCTCAATTGGCAGGCACCCCTGGGGATACACAAAAATACAAGGAAGGATGGAAGCAGCCACGACGAATCGCGGGCGGTTGGGCACGTCATCCTGGGCGGGCTGCGGCCTGTCGAGGGATGGCTGAAAAGTGAGGGGAGGCCATACTGATGGCCGGGCCGAAGCACAGGTGAGAAACTCGCAAAGATGGCGTGTCGAATAGGGGAAAAGGAGTTAGGCGGAGGAAAAGAAGAACCTTGAACAAAACTAAGAAAAACACGCGGTCTAAAAAGAGTTAACCCAAGTTTGCCCGCTGTAGGTTCCAGTCTGCTCCTGTCCTGCCCTGCGGCGAGGCTTTCCAACTGTGGGCTGTGGGGGGGCGGGTAGGTGGGTCTTGGCCCGCTGGTCTCGGACAAAGCGGAGCGGTGAAAACCAGGTTCATCTCGGAGATGTGCCGCCGCGGCTCGGACGTTAAGTTGAAGAATCGGAAATCGGAACACGGCACGCCTAAACCCCTGGGTTTGCACGAGTCGGGCTCTTGGAGAACAGGCTACGAAATTGCCTTTTTGGGAGGTATAAGTTAAGATATCTTTGTGGATATTGATTGGCTCACGAAGCAAACACCGGGAACACGTCTCGTCTCTGTGGGCACTGGCACCCTCTTGAACATTGCGAAACTGCCTAGGTGCAAGGCCCAGCAAAGTAATAGAGGGCGCGCTCAAGGTATGAGGTCTGCCTGTGTCTAGGTAGTCCGCACCACGGAATGTTCATGAATCCAGGGCAGCTCGAGAGACGGCGTGTTCGATATATGCACGCGGACCTTCCCTACACAGCCTCGCGACCTTCCGCGTGGCACGGGGTATGTGTGGCTCAAGGACAGGTGCGGGCTTTATTTGGGTCGCATCGTACTATTGTTGGCGCATAACGCGGCTGGCAGATCTTAAATGGTTTATGCTGTGCCACAGCCTGCCTGGACAGAACATGGAATAAACCAATGGGACAAAAGTAGTAAAAGGAACCCCGCCCGCCCAATCCAAATCCCCGACCAAAAGGGCAACAATCTCCCGATGAGGCTTGCATGTGCCCTATCAGAAATCTGGAACTGGAAGCGACGTCGGCCTGAGGTGAAGCGCATGACCAACGACTTTCACTAAGGGCCTCTAGTGTGTGTAACCAAGGCAGGCCCGACAAAGGGGTATCGGCACCCCTTTGAGTGTCCCACGGTGGTGGGCTGTCACTTTGACACGGAGTTGTCGAACTGATCGCAAAGGCTTATCGACTTTCAGACGCGATACCCCTTCCAGAAGGTGTCAGGAAAAGGAGGATGCTGCTTAGGGGTCAGAGACAAAAAAAAGAACAGAAAGCTGTCGACTCGTCTCAAGCTAGCCTGCGGGAATATGGTTTACTATGGCATGGCAGGCCGTAGGTCGTTACCTGGGTATACGTTCTTCCAACGCTTCCTAGGTAGCATTCACTCATTTGAAAAATGGCTGCAATGGTCGAGGGCCACCCCACATCCACTTGAAAATACCCCCCGACATTTGGCGGTTGGAAGACACCACGGAGTCTCCATGACGGCGAGGCTTGCGAGAGAGTCACATCCCGCCATTTATTGGGAGAGGCAATAGAGCCAAGGCCATGTAGAGAAACCCTAAGAAGCTTGCGTATACCGCTCGGGATCGTGTGACGGGCGTGTCAATGTAGGCAGGTTTTTGTGAAGGCTTGAACCATATCTAGTCTTGCGTCGCCCACCGATATGGAGGGTAAGGGTGCATGTCGTCGCTAAAGGCCCCTCTCGGTCATTAAATACCCGAAACCCCGAACCGCCCAGGTTGCCTAGATGACGGGTCAACTGCCGGACGATCACTGCCATCAGGAGAAGGAGATATTGAATGGGTATGCGTAATTATTGCGCGAGATATCAAGACCAGGGTAGAAAGGATCAAAAGACTCCCGTTTGTCCGGAGATATATTACATCCAGGGATGCTGCCCATTGCCTGCCCTCAAATGCCAGGTCCCTTAGAATCTGAGGGCTTTTTCATGCGGCTCATCCAGGGCCCGTCTATCTGGTTGGCGTTGACACAATCAGCGGGAGTACCTAAGTTGCCGTTGGACGCGGAAGCAACCAGACCCGAAAAACGGTGTTATGTATTCGTGGGGGTTTGGCGAGTCCCTGTGAGCATGTCCAGCAGTCGGTGGCAATCTTGCCGCCGCTGCCCCTGGAATTTTGATGCGTGGCGAAATCCAGAAGTGCGGTCAGACAGACAGCAGGTAGGGGCGGTTGCGCGGCTTGCCCAGTGTGCCACCCGGACGAGCGGAAGGAAGTGCTACGAGTGTATTCCGTCGGTTCCAGCTTGTGGCCAGACCGTCGACCTGTTCCACTCGCAAAATAGCCATCTTGGACAGGCAAAAGCCCCGCGCAGCTCGATTGAGAGGCAATAAAGCGCTACCTCATGCAAGCGAATGCGTCTGAAGGGCGTCGTGGCCAGTCGGGATTTGCTCACCCTGTGTCAGATGCCCCGGCGGCCGCAGGTTGGCTGCGTTGGGCGCAAAGCGAGATGTGATGGTGCCGCCGCAAAGTCGGGGAGGATAGACGTAGGCTGGGCTAAAGCCGCGAAGCTACGACGCCTTCCAAGTACCTTATTTGCCGTGGCTGTCAGTTGGCCGAGCGAGACCCCCCAGCCGGGACTCGGGGAGCGGGAGGTCAGAGGAGGTTGCCAGGCAGATGATACAGGACCCTAGAGCATGGGAAGGCACAGACAGATCTGCACGTCGTCTGTACCCATCCGCCATACCGGCTGTGGTCGAAACAGCAGGCCTGGAGGCCTCCCTAGTAGTAGGAAACCCCTAAAAGGAGCGGATTCGGCGGCTTCCCGGCCAGACCACATCGACGTTGGGTTGCGTCAAAACACAGACAAGGGCCAGCCGAGGGCGCCCAGCCGGCCTTGCGGACAGAGTTAGTTGCATCGCCGACAGTGCACCCTCCAAATATTTCCCACCGCTAATAGGGGTCAAGCGGGGATGCGGTGCAGGAGGGTTTAAAATATTGCCTGTGTGAGTGTGGAGAAAGGACTAGTGGAAGGTACGGGGATACATTAGCTTTATGGCAGTAGAGGTGAGATGGCTTGCATTGCGGCCGCCCTGCTGCAACATGAGAGCAGTCCTCATGCGTGCCCCTCCTTCTCAACCGAGACTTCTCGGCGGTTGTCTTTTATGGCCCTTCCCCATCCACGCTCATCGAATGATCCCATGTGTGCGGCGCGGGACCATTACGATTGTGTGGTGGGGACTGGAGCACCCCTTTTGCGGCAGTAGTATTGACCCGGGAGTGCGAGAATGAGGGGAGGGAGGTCTCGACCGGTCGGGCGCTTGCCTGGCGAAGCAATGGCGAAAGAACAAGGGAAAATCCGGGGATGCCCGGCAGTCCGTCCACACTCTGGTCGGTAGAGGGTGGAGAAGAGCTGTGGGGGAGCGAGCAAGAAGCGAGCGAGAAGCGAATGCACGTCGTGTCTCGACATGCATGCGAGGCGAGTGGTACGGCTGCCGTAGTGGTGAGGGGCACCAGGCCATGATTTGAACGACAGACAGCTCTGCGGAGGAGGACTGTAGGACAACGCCCCGTCGGGAAGTGTGCTGCATGCTTTGCCTCTTTGTTCTCGCGGCAGCCTCAGCTACCTGAGTAGGTAGGTTAGGTGTCTGTATGTCTGGGGGTGGCAGCCGGGCGGCAGCCGGGGGTTGTGGTCGCTTTTCGCCAGGAGTCTGCTGATCTCGCTTCGTGACAAATTGGTCCGAGTTGGGCATCCGTACATGCTGTTTACCCGTAGGACATCGCGGGTGCATTCAATATCACGAGAGCACCTAGTATGCGCCTCGGGCGTGTGGTTTGCGTGTTTGTTGGATGCAGCGTTGAGGGTTTTTTTTTTTTTTTTTTTTTTTTGTTTTTGGCGTTGTGCTGGGGCTGTTGCCAACAAGGTCTTCACATGGATAAGGAGACGGAGAAGTTGGGCGTTCTGTCGGTCGTGTCCACTATTTTGTGGGTTCTCTGGCGGTCCGGCGGTCTCCTGGCGGGCCTCTCTGATCGCCCTTGCCTGGACCGTGCTCCGATGGGCCCACCCAGGCTTTGCTGGACTCCGTGTCTGGCGATGTAACCCCCCGCAGCCTTCGCCAGACTGCCTGGCCATCAAAAGCAACGAGAGAGACGGATGCCAACGCCGATATCGTCCCCAACCGCATATTAAAGATAGCAAGCGAAACGCCTGGCTCTTGTGAGATGAGACGCGTTACGTAACTTGTGTGCGTGCAACACCGATTTTGTTTGATTGTGGCTTTGTACCTTTTTGCCTCCATCGTTTGTGCCTGGAGCCGAGTGTAATTTAGGTTGTTCCTGGCGGGGCGTGGGGGTCAGTCAACAATCCGATTTTCCCAGACCGCCGCAGTCGCCATCTTCACATCATCTTTGCGATTCCG
The DNA here is from genome assembly GCA_003049465.1 of Magnaporthiopsis rhizophila. NCBI lineage: Eukaryota > Fungi > Ascomycota > Sordariomycetes > Magnaporthales > Magnaporthaceae > Magnaporthiopsis > Magnaporthiopsis rhizophila. Next base: position 28,990 of record PYSS01000018.1, read on the forward strand.
CCTCTTTCTTCTCTCTTTGAGGCCGATGATCTCCACCCGCAGCACCAGAGCGGACTTCCGTCCGCGGGAAGAGTTCGAAAACGCAGCGAGGAGGGGCTATTGCAGCTTGCCAATAGACTCCAAGTCGACGCGCGCTGCCGGGAACACTGGACGGGCATCCTACGGCTCTGCGACTATGTCACACGACCAGGAAGAATTTACAGGGGAATAGCGTTGACATTATTGCTACGTACCTCTACCCTTGAGCTGCGTCATGGCCACCCAAGCGTCGGTAATGTCGTCCAAGAGCAAGTCGGTGGCGGGGCTGACGGGCAACAAACTGTGCTCGTTCGAGACACCTCATCGTAGTGGAGTGAGGGATTGGTGGTGTGTGTATGTGTGTGGAGGGAATGGTTAACACCTATGATTACCATGCAGCACCTGTACTCCACTTCCATTGGTGGTTAAGATGCTGCCGCCAGCCAGGAACGCAATTGATCGACATCACACACCTGCGTATTGGGCGGTGGAAGCAGTCGGCCTTTCTCCGGTGCGCTTGATTGTGACCCTGTTTGCCCAATGCTGCTCCCATCAGCGAAGCAAGTCGCCTTTTGTCCGGGCACACGAGATACAACACCCATACGAGCTCAAGGACATAAACCCCCACATTAGACTCCAAGTGCTCGGGCACTCCGGGACCATGACCTTGGGATGGGTTCCGACCTTTCCGATGGAAATATGTGATCGGCCGTATGCTGGCTTGGTCAGTGAAAGAACAAGATTAGACTGGCACTTTTGCTCTTTCCTCATCATCCCTTTTCGCAGCATGTTTTTCCCGCCCTTGCTTTTTGCATTACATGCGGCTTGCCGAGACTGACATGTCACATGGAACCATCAATGGACGGATCCCTTCCCTGGCATGTGCCTGGGCTATAGCATTGTCCAATGGGGGCGTGCCGTAGTGGCAAGCGTGCTAGATTGGCTATGATATCGGCACCTGGCACTGGGTTGCCTCTTTCTTTGCTTCTTTGCGGCGTCACCGGACCTAGTGCTGACCGCGACTTTGCCCCCCTGCTATGTATACCGGGTACCTAGGAGTTCGCCATGTCCGCCATGTCCGCCAAAACTCCAGGTGGAAGCCGGTGCTGCAGGTAGCCGTCAAAACTTTCAGCGCGTGGGGGACACTTCACGGCAATTGTTGCTTTGCGCGGAATCTACAGTCATGTCGAAATAAGCGCAGCAAGGACAAGAAAATTCGAGATCCTACTCAACCCGACCTGCGCCGTCTTCGGCCGCCCAGATGTTGTGTTTATCGTTCAATGCTCAAGGCAGCTGTGGTAGCACAATTACTCCTACTTTGCTGAACCGCCAATCGAAGTGCAACCTGCCTGCATGTTTTACGTATCATCAACAAGAAGCCGATGCAGGCGCAGATGCGGGCACATGGTCTAGCCGTCCTGCTGTGAATGCCGGGATAAAGAGATAAAGAGACCCAGGGTAAATAAAGGTTGCAAAAGGCCGCCAGTCAAGATGTGGCAGAATGGAGCACTCGCAGGCTGAGGGCCTCCATCCAGGATGATCTTCAAGGGTCTTTGTAATCTCATGACCAGGCGCATACCAATAAAGGTACAACGATCGCATTTTATGGTGCGATTATGCTGCTAATGCTTCTATACACACCTCTTAACAGGAGTTCCTATTGCAGCGGACTTCGCGCATAGGGCCACGGTATGCCCCTGGGTACGCCTCTGGGTAAAAGGCTTGAGTGGGCGGTAGCTGGTGCCAACATGCCAGTGCATACGGGCACTTGACTGCCAAGCTGCGCCTGGCTGAGGTGCACCGACCCGGCGCTGTGCATGCGTCGTGTACGCACCTCGTCTCCCGGCTGATCAGCCCGGCCGCCTACCCCTCACCGGTTACGGCCCCAACTTCCGAACACCCAGCTCGAAAGATGCGTCCCATGCTTGGCCATTCTTCCGCTTACGTATCGACTAAAACCGGGCGTCCCGTAGTAGCCGGGACGCAGGTAGAGCCACAGATACGGATATTGGGAGAAGGATACTGCTGCCAACGTGCTACTGGTGAGTTATCGGTTCACTCACCAAACAGGGAAGCAATCCGGAAGGGGGAAACGTCAGACAACCAAGATCACTAGAAACGGGCATGTCCGCTTCATATTTTTTTTTTTTTTTTTTTTTTTTTTTTTTTTTTTTTTTGCTCTGCGGCTAAGGAGAAAAAAAATCAGAGTGCCCGAGTTGCCCGAACACCTTCCAACTAGGAAGCTCGATGATCCTGTCAGCCCCTTGTCGCTGCGCTCGCCCCTTCCTTGTTCGTCAGACCAACTGACCCCCACACACACGGACCAGCTTGACTTGAACTGGAAGGTGGGTCCCGCCTAACTCCCGCCTCCCATAGCCAATGTCAGTCCCCAGCTTTGGCCCGAACCAAGAGGAACAATGAAGGCGCTCTCTGAACTTGATTTTTGCTCCTCGATTGAGTACCATCCCCGAGTATTCCCCCACCAAGCTTCTCCTCTCCGGTACTACTGGGTCGCCTACCAGTCCAGCAAGGGCTTGGTGTCAAAGACTATTACTCGATGGGTACAACACAGTGACATAATCCCAGGCCAGAGCCAATGCCGGGCTTGGGAGGCCGTGTTCCTCGGTGGCCGATCTTGAGGCTGGGGTTGGACACCCACAATGGACTGGACTGACTGCTTAGGAGGTACCTACCTTGGTACCTACATACTTAGCCCCTGCGGCTGCAACGTCACCCTTCTCCGTGGTACCAGTACCTGCCACCACCCCTGCAAACAATTGTTGCCCGAGCGTGCTTGCGCCGCTCCCTGCGAAGGCCAGTCCCGAAAGGGTTGCCGCTTCATCATGGGACATTAAAATCACAGGAGAATATACATAGGGATAACAGGGGGACGAGGCACACGCCACCTCCTTCGCACAAACCTTCAAGTTGGGGGGTGTGATGTTGTTAACGCCCTGATCGGCAGGCCTTGCCCAGGCTAGCTTGGCCACACCGCATGCGGGAGGTGCCTATGGATGCCATGTTATCCGAAATCGCACATCCCCAAGGTTGCCTGGCCGGCTCCTGCGGTTTGGGCATCTTCGCCCGGCTTGGCCGCCATGTGGCCTCCTGGATCGGACCAGGGGTTGGAAGCGTGTTCCTTTACCAGGCTCCTCGGCAAGGCTTAGTGGGACAGCTGAGTGGCCGTCATCACCCTCGTCATCCCCCACTCTTTCCTTTCCAGACATACAAATACCGAGACATTCTGCCTCCCTTGCTCCATCACCGCCGTTCCCCATATCTCCCTCCACAAGCTTCTTTCAATATCAAGATTCCATCTTCTCGCCGAGTCTCACTCGGGCCTTTTGTATAATATTCCTTCCACATCTCATTCTCTTCGCCATCCTTCCTTTCATCCTCTAGCCTGTTTCATCCCTCTCAGCCCAGCTTTATTCTGCAGGAATAACCCAAAACCATGGCTCCCCACAATGATGCCCCGTCGCCTCCGGGTCTCTACAGCGCCGGCTTTAACACAAACGGCAGCGCCCCAAGGCCAGTGGGGTCCTCTGCGCTCAGGCCAGGAGACTTCACGCCCACGGAATCGCCCCTTAGCAGCTCGTTCGGCAGCAGCTCGCTGGGGAACTCGGCAGGCATGCATCTAACTCGGCCGCTGCTGCCGGGAGTCTACGTCCCGACCATGTGCTTCTTTGACCCCAAGACCGAGGACGTGGATGAGGCCATGATCGCGGAGCACGCGGTGCGCCTGGCCAAGGCCGGCGTCACCGGTCTGGCCACGCAGGGCTCCAACGGCGAAGCCGTGCATCTGACGCATGAAGAGCGCCGGCTGGTGACCTCGACCACCCGCAAAGCCCTCGACGCGGCCGGCTACTCGGACATGCCGCTCGTGGTCGGGTGCGGCGGCCAGAGCACGCGCGAGGCCATCCTCCTCTGCCGGGAGGCGTGGGAGGCCGGCGGAGACTACGCGCTGGTGCTCCCGCCCTCGTACTACGCGCCACTGTTCGCGCCGGCGTCGAGGACCGTGGTCGAGTACTTCAACGCCGTCGCGGACGCCAGCCCCATCCCGCTCATCATCTACAACTATCCGGGCGCCGTCAACGGCATGGACCTCTCGTCGGACGTCATCCTCGAGTTGGCCGAGCACCCCAACATCGTCGGGGTCAAGCTCACGTGCGGAAATACGGGCAAGCTCAACCGCGTGGCCGCGGGGGCGCGAAAGCTGGCCGGCATCAGCGGCCGGGTGGACCCGCGCCGGCCCGAGTTCCTCGTGCTCGCCGGGTCGGCCGACTTCACCGTCCAGTCGCTCGCGGCGGGCGGGCATGGGATCCTGGCGGGGCTCGCCAACATTGCGCCGCGCGCCTGCGTGCGCACCATTGAGCTCTACCGGGAGGGCAAGCTGGCCGAGGCGCAGGCAATGCAGGAGGTGCTCTCGCGGGGGGACTGGACCGCCATCCAGGGAGGCGTGGTCGGCGTCAAGTCCGGGCTGCAGTCTCTCATGGGCTATGGCGGCTACGCCCGCAGCCCGCTCCCCAGGCCCACGCCGGAGCAGGCCAAGGAGTGGAGGGAGGGGTTCGAGGAGCTTTACGCGCTCGAGAAGTCTTTATGACATGGCGGATATCCTTTTGATATTCTCCCGCCGTCTTTGATAGGCGGGGATCTTTTTTTCAGCGGACTCTTCCCACTACGTGTTACTTTTTCATGGCTAGTTTTTCTTCGCTAGGGAAGCTGGGCAGCATTGATCAGGGCTCGAACAAAAGGAAACGAAAAACAGAGGCGGGCGGCGACTGCCAGTCTAGCATGTAGATGACGAATCTTCTCGATCTTCTCCTCATACCAAGTTTATACCGGTGAAAGCAGCCTCGGACCACCAAACCGACGGCACATTTGGAGCCCAGCCCGGTTGGAATCCGGTAGAAGCAAAGCCAGCACATGGCTGCCCCACTGGTAGACCAGCTCCGGGAATTCCGTCACCGCGAGACAGCAAGGTCACGGGAATGCGCAAGGGTGATACAATGCTATTTATCCCAAGACCAGGCCCGGAGGTACCTACCTTAGGTACTTACCTATCTCATGTCCAATTAAAGGACTCAGAATTACGGAATTAGGTAGGGCAAACACGTGTACAGTAGCCTGCGCCAGCGTCCCTTTGCCGCGTATGCCGTCCACTGACCGCGAGTTGTTTTTTGTTTGCAAATCCGTCGTGTGGTGTGGTTACACACGATGCCACCACACCACACCACACCCAGTCCAGTGCCCGGCACTCACCACCGTCGCACGGCATCTTGCAGACCGGGCCGGGGGCCCTTTCCTTCCTCACCGCCTTGAACCGCCAAGGAAAAGGGAGAGCTCTCGGAACGGTCGGCCATGTCGTTTTTTTTTTTTTTTTTTTTGTTGGCGTCCGTCACCTCCATTTGAGATTTTGAGCGCGAACCGACGTGGGTTGCGTTTGCGTTGGACCGCCCGCCCGCGTGGATTGGTTTCCTCGCCGGCTGGGGTCTCCTTCTTCTCTTCCTAAAGCTCCGCCATTTTTTTTTCTTCTCGGGAGGATGGAGAAGGAAGGAAGGCCGTTCCGTGCTACCGGCCATGCATGCATGACGTCCATCACCACCAGCGCAAGTCGGCCGAGAGGAGGGCGATAGTGTGCCCCATCAAGACATGCCATGTATCGATGGACGGATCAAGACCGGAAGAAGAGAATGAGGAGGAAGCTCTCCCTTGTTTTGGCAAAGCCGGTTCTTCACCCTCCCAGCTCGTGTGCCGTGTTACCTAATAAAAGGTTGTGATCGACCAGCAAAGCACAAGGAGAACAAAGCGGGGCGGGCGTAACCAGGACTGGACCAGCGGGCGCAAATATTGATTCCCAAGCTTTTTTTTTTTTCTGTTGCTGGCCCTCGTGTCTTTTTTTCGTGTGCCGTCTGGTGCGTGTTGAGAACGGAACAGACAGCTTGACCGGCATGGATGGATAGCCCAGGAGGAGAGGCGCCGCGCGCGTGCGGGTTGGCCGCAGGGGCCCGTGAGGAAGGGAGCCCGGCCACCGGCTGACGAAAGCGAGATTTCGGTCTCCGGCCAATGCCTTCACTTGGCGCTTGGCCACTTTTCCTTTCTCTCGGCGCTTTTTTTTCTCTTTGGTTTGTTTTCTTCTTTCCTACCCGTGTGGCTATTCCCCTGTGCTTCCATTTTCTGCAGCTTGCCGCTGCCGGGTCCTATATTTGGCCTTAGACTTTCCCGAGCGAGCAGGGTTCCTGGTGTCCGTCTGTTGACGACCACTTCGTTGTGGCCCCATGTCCGAGTTCCGAAAAACGAGGCTGATTGGGTCTTCTCACTGCCAAAGAAGATATGATGGGGAAAGGGCAGGCGGGCATACGCTTGATGTGCCTACAGGTATCTGGTGAGAGGTTGCGTTGCTTTGGTTACCAGCCCGTGAGGCCGCCCATCCACGTTGTGGGAACGACGTGCTACCACACCACACAGGAAAAGAGTGAGAAAAAAGACGCCTCTGCTCTGTCGCTCTCCATGAATACCACGCCAGTTCCTGCATTTCATCCCGTCTAATTTCGACCCCTACTCGGCCGGGAACCCAAAGTACCTGGCCTGGGAGGTGCGGGCATAACACGCGGAGTAGTAGTATGCATGGCATCATCGTACCTCGCCGGCAAGGGGCAGGTGCCGCAATTCCCCTTTGCCTCTCTCCGCCCGTTCAGCCGCCAGCCTCCATGCAGCCACATATCGACGGCGTCTATACGAGCCTTGGGGAATGACGGCCGATCCCCGCGGGTGACGGACCATTTCTCGTTTTGGCTTGTCTTGTCCGTTGTCATCGATTTTTGTTCTTCCATGTATTCTCTGTGGCGTCAGCACGGCCCGGATGGCTTGTTTTCCCTTCCTTCTTTTTTTCCCCATCCCATATCCGCTCTGGCGGTAAAGCAAGATCATCCCAAGCTCGGACCCCTCCCTTTCTTCTCGTGCCCCCACGCACCGCACCGCCCTCTGCAGTTGCATGCTTCTTTGTGTTCACTTTTCCGCCCGGGGGAGGGCAGCGGGAAAAGGTCGTCAGCACGCGGTCGAGTGGGAAGAAAATGTCGTGTTGGTGGCCCACCCCACACCCCCTCGCCCGGTTGGGCTCAGGCCCAGAGATAGGATGCGGTTCCTCGTTGGGCGCAACAAAGAAAAACCGGTTCTCGGAGCTAATGCGGCCCATCTTGCTATACATTCACCGCGGCGGCTTGTAGAACTCTTCATGTTGCTCTATATCAAGTGGTTTGCCTCCCTCGCCGTTCTTTCTTCCTCTCCCCTTCTCTGCGTCCAGGTTGATTCTAGTTTTCTCACTCATATGAAGGCCCTTGGATCGTTCTCACCTCGCCCTCAGCCAGCAGCCAGTCCCATCTCCCCCCGCTCTCCTGCTCTCCTTCATATCTGTGTATCCACCTTTTTTTCACTTCTCCCTGCCCCAACGTGAAACATCCACTATCGAGAGTCTTGGAAAACGAGACCCGGGGCTATAGCTCGCCATGTTGTTCTCAGGCCACCCCCTTGTTGCTGCCCTTCTTTTCCTCCTGCCCCTGAGCGCCTTGGCACAGCAGATTCCCGTGACCGGGATTCGAAGCGGAGATGACGGGAGCCCGCCGCCGGTACGGAAAAACGTCAAGGATCTCCACCGGAATGGCGGTGCAGAATGGTATGTGAGAAGATCAGTTCTTTGTTTTGTTACCCCTTGCATGCTGGTTGCTAACCTACATCGTTGTTTCAAGGGATCTATTTATTCTAGGTTTGACGGCTCTGCAAGCTGAAAAGGAAACGAACGAGTTGTCGTACTTCCAGCTGATGGGTGCGTTGCGTTGCTGATCACCTGACTACCGCCTTGACAACAACTGACATGCAGCTTTTTGCCGAAATAGGAATCCACGGACGCCCTTATATACCGTGGAACGGCGTCGACCAGGTTCCTGGCGGCGCATACGGAGGATTCTGTCCACACAACGTACGCACCAGACATGTCCACCCGGTCGTGGCTATATCAAGGGATCAAGGTCAACAAGAGACCGACTGACCCATTGCTTCTTTCCAGAATGTCCTCTTTGCGTCATGGCACCGACCATTCTTGGCCATATATGAGGTACGAAAGAGGGCAGCCCACGATCTAGACTCGAGTTATAATCTCTCGCTAACAAAGCCACACCCACGACAGCAAGCACTACACACACACGTCGTCCGGATTGCGGCCGAGTACAAGGGCCAGAGCGCGCCCGTGTACGCAGCGGCGGCGCGGCGGGTGCGCATCCCGTACTGGGACTGGGCGGCGGGCGGCAGCGACAACGCGCGGCTGCCCGAGGCGGTGACGGCGCGCGAGGTGACCATCACGACGCCGCAGGGCCGGGCCTCGGTGCGCAACCCGCTCTACAGCTACCGGTTCCAGCGGCGGCCGGACGAGTCGGGCATGCCCAACGACACGCTCGGCACGCGCTTCGACGAGACCAAGCGGGGGCCGACGGCCAACGGCACCGACGATTTCGGCGCCGTCAACGCCCAGCTCGAGGCCTACGCCGGCACGCTGCGGCGGCAGGTGTACAACGTCTTCACGCAGACGACGACGTTTGCGCAAATGTCGACCGAGCAGGTCCCCGGGAGCAGCTTCGAGTCGCCGCACAACAGCATCCACAACATCGCGGGGGCCGGCGGCCACCTCCAGTTTCTCGACTGGTCCGCCTTCGACCCGGTCTTTGCGCTGCACCACTGCAACGTCGACCGGCTCGTGGCGCTCTGGCAGGCCATCAACTACGACAGCTCCGTGCTCAACGGCAGCGCCTGGTCCGGCGGCCAGTTCGCCACCCCGGCCGGCCAGGTCACGGCCGACTCGCCGCTCAAGCCCTTCTTCGCCAGCAATCGGTCCGGCCACTTCCACACCAGCCGCTCCGTCGCGGACGTGGCCGCATTTGGCTACACGTACCCGGAGCTGCTGCCACCTTCGCCGCGCAGCGACGGCCTGCCGCGCGAGGAGCTGCGCAGGCTAGTCATGCAGCGCGTCAACGACCTCTACGGCAGCCAGGCCAGCTCTGGGCAGCGGTTGGGTAGGAGAGACAGCAGCAGCAGCAGCAGACGTCGAGCACCCGCCGTCACCCCTAAGGGCAGCGACTCCGCCAGTGCCGCGGCCGCCGCGCGCAGGGACTACGAGCTGCAGATCCGGGCCGAGCGGGACAAGCTGGACCTGCCAGCCCAGATCGGCGTCTTTGTGTGCGGGCGCCTGGCCGGTCAGGTCTCGCTGCTGGGCATGCCCAAGACGGGCGTCAGCTTCTCGGTCCTGCCCCTGGACGAAGTCCTGACGGAGCTGGGCATCGTCGACAACAGGACCGAGGCTGCCGTGCTGCCTATTCTGAGGGGCGAGGTCAGGCTTGAGATCCGCAAGGTACGTAGTAGTACCCTCTCCCGTGTTTCTCTTCCCTATACGTCATATCGCCGTTCCATCTAACAAAAAGGTCTCTGTTCTGTGCTATAAAGTGCGACGGCACCGAGACCTCGGCGGCGTCCATCCCAGGCCTGGAGCTCGAGGTACAGAGTCGGGCGTACACGCCCGGCGAGCGCAAGTTCGACTTCCCCAGCTTCGGGGCGGTGAGCAAGGTCGCCATCCACCCCATCGCGCCGCTGTCGTAGAGCGGCAGCGGCGGGTGCGGGAGGACAACGGCGGCTGCTGCCGACACGAGGCACGCGGCGGGGGCGGCGATCGAGGTGGCGGGCAACCGCTCTATGCGGTACCTGCTCGCTCGCCTAGGCGCCCCTCATCCACCCCGTCGCGCTTCCGTGCGTCTCCCCTAGGTTTATAGGTAGGTAGCCACCCAGTGAGGGATGGGAGAATGTGGTACGATATCAGTTCCAGGGAGTTCATCGAGGTTTATTCGTCTTTCCCCATTTCTGCTTTATCTTTAGCATCGTTTGCTTTAATGGCCTTTCCCTTCCCTCTCCCTAATTCTCCTCCTTCTGTCGGTGAGGGTTTGTCTCAGCTTCGTGGTTCTAGGCGCTTGTTGGGGTTCCACGGGATATCGTATCCTTGCCAAGTTTCTGTATATGGCGACTCTTTTTTTTTATCTGCTCATATAAAGAATCTAAGAACATGACGATTCGTCTAGATGCTGTGAAACTACCTGCCTGAGTTCCCAAAGCACCGACTTTTACACGGCGCTGTTGATCATTACTGATTCCATACTGCCGATACCTCAGAAAGCGGCGGGCGGGCAAGTCTGAGAGGTCGTGTCTTAGATGGTGTTCCAGACACGGCATGGGAATAACACGGCCAAGGAGGCCGTCGATGCTCGAGCAAATGCCGGACGGCATGTTGCACCCTTTGTATGTTGTGCTATACTATGCCAAGCGCCGCTCCCGAACCAGAGAACAGGTAGGCGGCAACATGCCAAAGCCATGCGACGGCACACTTCATCGCATCTACCGAGACTCTAGCCAGGTTAGCGGCATCGGCATCGGCATCGGCATCTACAGCACCGGCACCTGTCAAGCCCGACGTAGACGTCCATGCGGGCCTCGTGTCGTAGTAGCCTGGTGCGCCCCGCGTCCACCTCCTTCCCTGCTGCCGGCGCATCCGCCAGGGCCCACAGCTCTTGCGCCCCAACCTGCTCCAGGGTCAACCATCAATCCCCTGGCGCGCAAGTAGTCTGTCTGGGTTCGGGCGCAGGGCGTGCGAGAAGGTGGCCCACTGGCTCACTGTCGCCCGGGTGGTGCGGAAAATAAGGGGCCATGTTCGCTGTCTGGATAGCTTGGTACCTAGGTAGGTAGGTACTTGGCAAGCAGCTGGAAAGGCCTCGACTTCTCTAAACTTGATCTCTCCGACATGAAATCTCCAGTAATCAACAAACTCGCACACCTGAGCCACGCTGCGGCCTTATGTATCCACGGGATTGTAGATCCGGTTGGGGCAATACGCGTCAACCGCCCGGAACGCCGCCGATGGAACCCGGCCGCGACGCACTGTAGACGGTCGGTCGCCTGCTCAGATCACGCGTACCCGCCGTCGGCCATGACGCGCACCACGGCGTCGAGCTTCACGGCCTCGGCGGAATGCCAAGGCCGGGTTGGCCAGGATCCGGTCCGCAATGTCCGCCATGTACGGCATTGGCGAGGTCGCCGCCAGGCAACCTAGCGTAGTCGACACCGAGCACTTCCCTGTTGGTGACGGTCATGGGATCAGGCTGGCCGCGTGAGACGGCTCGCTGCTATCGAGGCGCAGCGTGCCGGAGACGAGGTGCTTGCCGTCCTCGACCATCAGCACGGCCTGCGGGCTTGCCTCGGCGATGTCCCGGATTAGCCGATGGCGGCGCCGAAAAGACCCACCGCCTTGGGGCTGGCCAGGAGCGCGCACAAGCACATGACGCCGCCGCCGACTCGCCAAAGATGGTGACGCGGCCCGGGTCGTCGGCACAGTGGTAGATCTGGTCGCGCACCCAAGCAGCCCCTGCACGAGGTGCCCTCGGGCCGTAGTTGCCACGGTGCACGCCATCAGCCAAGGCCAGCCCGAGCGAGCCGAGACGAGAGTTGAGCCAGACGACGCTGCCGCCGCACGAGGCCAGCATCGTGCGCGTCCATATTGGCGTTCTTTCACGACCCCGAGGTAAAGCCGCTGGCGGGGATGGAGAACATGACGGTGGTTAGTCTCGCTGCAGCATATTGCCCAGGTCCACGGGCGCGAAACGCCAGGTAGGCCGTCCAGATGTTCATGAAAGGCGTCGGTCGGCACTAGGGGTTGGCGTGGTCAAGCCTGGTGAGCGTCGCGGCAAAGCGCACGCCCCTGCAATCCCACGCGATATCGCGGAGGCCCTCCACAGGAGGCCGTTGCCGGCTCTCTGGTTGTATAACAATCCCAGTTGGCTATTGTTGGACCGCCAGTCCAGCACCGGCGCCGGCTGCGCATACAGAGCGGGGCAGCCTGCCGAAGCCGGCGCAGTCGATTTGGGGGCTGTCGATACGCCGACAAGACTGACCGTTAGACCGGCCGATGTGCATGGCAGCGAAAGGTGCGAACTCCCTTCAGGTCGTTATCTGACAGAACAGTGACACCGCTTCCGCGAAACTCATGTTGGAGGACGCAGGGAGGCCCAGCCCCATCACAACGGCTTTCTCTGCAGTATACGTACGTTACGACATGGCAACCGGTTCTAGAGGCAGAAGGTCAACGGCCCGTTGACGACGTGGCCCACGGCAGAGCTCGTCCGTCTGAGTTGTGTCGCCAAGATTTTGTCCGATCGTTTGTCTACCATTCTTAGGACGGTCATTTCAGATGATCGCGGGAGGAAACACTACACGGCATAGAATACCTTGACGTTTTGGTGGCTAAACTGCCACGTGTGAGAGCTTACGCAAAGCGATGGTCGTGGCAGTCAGTGTTCTTCCCGCCCTCGTCCAAAGACGCAATCGAGTCCACCGCCGGCCATGTTCGTTCGGTGCAGAGAGGTCCGACGACTCGCCCGGCCACGGGTCCTTCCTGCACTGGGCCGCCAACCCGCCGGGAAAGCGATCCCGATGACTGCGGGGTCTCTTTTCCCAACGCTGCGGCCGCCCTGATCCGATCGAACGACATCCGGTCTGCGGCTTCACCCGTGGTCTGCCTAAGAGTGCACATTTGAGACGAAACAGTCCGGGTCTGATTCAGGGCAAAGAGACGGTTGATGACTCTGGCTTACATAGCCATGAGCCGCCGCTGGCGACGACTGAATAAGACGACCGACTTGGAGCGCCGGCCGTGTCGAATCTCGGAATTATGCTAGCTCGTCATCATCACTCGGCAGTATCCGAGTCGGAGACAAGGCTAAGTAAGAGTCCGAAGAAGCAACTCATGACACCAAAGACTCCCAGATTCTGGGTTGGGAATGAATCGTCAAAGCCCCGGGCCGCTTCCGAACGAGCCGAACGCGTCAGGCGCTGACATGACTCTGCTCTCTACCATCCCGCAGACGGTAGCTTCGTCCGGTCTGCGGCATTATCTGGGCTTCGGACGCGTCAGGCTCTGCTGCAGCGGCATTCTGCAAATGGGAAACGCCGAGGCGCACATGCTGTGTGGCCTTGTCCAACGTAAGTGCCTGCGAGGTTGAATTCAAAAGTCGCTGCTCGTCGGTGAGATGAGGGAGGAAATTGTCCGCGGAGCGTCCGGCGGTTGAGGTGGGACGGGTGATTTCGTGCATATTATTGGACCGCTCTTTCGACCTTGCCGTTTCTGCTTCAGTTCTTGGCAAGTCTCGGGGCTGTTTTGAAGCGCCAGGCCCCCCACAACTCCGCCCCTTTTCTTGCCGCTGCCTGATCCGTGGATGGCGGTTGTGGGGATTGATTGGATCTTTATGCGCACCGACATTGCCGTTCTTGGACGGACGAGTCGACAGGAAGGGCTTCAAGATCCGCGGAGCGTCGTCACAACGTTGCTGCACTTGTGGAGGGCGGCTCGGCGGGTGAACAACAAAGCGCTCTCGTTGCCCCTCATCGATGTCGTTCTGATTTTTTTTCTCCCTTCTTCTGCTGACACAGCGACGTCCGACATGCTGCTTTATTTCTTGATTTGCTCTGGTCGCACATGATCAATGGTGTGCTCCCTAGTTCAGCCATATCCTTGGGTCATTTCCCAAAGGAGCAGTAGGATCTTGGCAGTAATCTCGCCACCACCTCGGGCGGTGGCGGGCAGAACGTGCCGAGGGAACCGGTTCACAGAATCTCAGAGAGTCGAGAACAGCGGTAAACCATTACGAGATCGGTCACGGATCTTGGCAGGGGAAGCGATTACGGGTCAAAGGGACGAGGCCAGAAAAAAAAGCACGGGACAGTCGGGCGCCTACAGACTTTCGATCGGCAATGGCAGAACACGATATATCTGGGGATGGCATGGGAGGCGAAGAAAAAAAAATGCTGGGGCATACGAGGTCCGAGGGGATAAATTTAGAACGCAACCGACGAACCCCAGGATCTTGAACTGACGATTCCGACGGCGAACCTTCGGCGATGCCCACCGATGGGGACAAGAGGAAAGCTCGAGCGCGAGTTGGCATGCCACTCCACAAATGGACATGGCAGAAATTTCGCCTCAGCACTCGTGTTCCGCCGTGGACCGTGGTTTTTTGGCTGTTGGTGGCCTGTGGGCTACCAATTTGATCCGCTACATCCACTGCTAAGATACCGTCTTCGTTGACGCCATGGAGACAAAAGGACGCTGCAGCGAGGGACATGGAAGATTCACCAGGTAACATGGACGCTCCATGTGAATCAAATAACAAAATAACAATTAGCAGGCTGCCCCTTGGTGGTTGTTGGTGGTGACGACGTGGCCGCTCGGTACCAGCTAACCTATGTGTTGGTCGCACTGGACCCATTCATCGCGTAATTTGGTTCCTTCGTCCTGATCCGCTGTCGTCACACGCCGGTCGGCTGTGTTGGCTGCACCTGCACGTTTTGGTGTTCCCAACAATTGCCTTCGCAGCACTGCCACACAACAGTCCAGACCTCGTGCAGCGTGAGTGCATGCATGCGCCAGCAGCCCAGCCATACAGTCTCGCTAGTAAGGGAGGCTAAGCAGGATGGAAAGAAACGTTGCAGCCAAAATCGAGGCCGCCGATTGACAAGATCGGACAAGGAGAAATGTAGCGCGATCCTGGACGTGCAGAACTTGCCTGACCGACGCTGATTCCGATAGGGTACCTAAACTATGGGTCACACATTTTATCCCGGCTGCAGGCGTCCGTCTCTGCGTGGACCAAATTTCACAGGGGACCCAGGCGGATGCAGTCCGATGCAAGGGTCCCCTAGCAAGGGGGGCGCTGGCCTCCACCTGGCATGAATGAAATTCCAGGGCAGGGACCTCTCTCCAGCGTGGTTGGCTGTTTAGAAGACCACCCCTGGTTTCAAAGACGTGAAGCGCAGCAAAAGGGAAGGCGAATTCCGTCCCTGGCCGGCTGCCTGTGTTTCTCTCTTCTTGCCCTCATCGTCTGGCCACACTGACATCGAATGCGCTCAATGTCGCAGCGACGCGGGGGGAGCTCAAACCGACCAGGAACCGGCTGGAAAAGAAGAGAAAGGCAATCCAGCACGGTTGAGGATCGGCAGGGCGTCGACGGGACGAGTGCCTTAAAAAATATGGGATGGCAGCAGACAGCACCTGCCCGCCGGGAGCGTGCAACCTTTACAAACCGCCAGGCTCAGGGGGGAAGAACGGCAGACGGATAGAGGGTTACATGTGGTAAAAGGAGGGGACCCTTTCAATTGACGCTGCCGATCATTGGACGAGACGAGCGGTTTGATTCGCTTGCCCAGCAGCGGCAACCCCTGCCTCGAAATGCAGGAAGCCCGGTGCCCAGGAAACGCGTGGTGTGGGTGCGTGGTGGCTGCCCTCACCTAATCGCAGACGGTCGGACGATGCATGCAAATCTGGGCAAGAACGCCCACAAGATCTTTGTGGCATGCCGTGCAACAGCCATGGCAGCCATGGTGGTTGGGGTGGTGTGTGGGTTGCTCTTGACCTGCGTGCCATTATCCAACACGAGAACGGTGAGGGGCTGGGGTGCAAATGCCGACTACCCAACCCTCGTGTCATGCCGGAAGACGAAGTCTGCGGTTGTCGTCTGACGAAGCATCTGACGGAAAATCGACGACACGGAAAAAAGATGGGAGCACAAAACAACAGCAAGTAGCGGCGCAAGGGGGCGCATCCTTCCTGCGGGTTGTGGGTGAGTGTGTGTCATTTCGTATTCCAGGACCCTTATTGGCGCCGTGTGCGTCCCTCATCTCAGAATTTGCTGGGCTGGGGGGCTTGGGCTGGGCTCGGCGGGCCAGCTGGGTCGACGGCCAGCCTGTTAGGCCAACGGGTGCTGAGTGCAGCGTCGCTGCTAAGACTCGTTCTAATCACAATGTCTCGACGGCGCCTTCCCGCGCCGCCCTAGTCCGCATTTGGGAGGCTGGGAGGGGCCCCAAGATGCGATGGTCAAGCGATGGTGGACCGACTGGGCCCTGTCAGTGTCAGCAGGCAATCCCAGCCGGCTCCACCACCCTGGGTCTTGCCTCCATGCCTCCCTCGTTTTGCGTCCTCTGCCGAGACTTCCTAGGTTGTTGTTGCTGCTGCGGCCGGCGCCTGCCTGCAGCCCTTCGCGTTGCGCTGGGCTGAAAGTCTGGGCAAGACCCCCTGGGGGGCTGCAGGCAGGAGAGACAAGCCAGTGATCCAATCCGAGTCCACCCCGATGGCAAGCGCCTGCCCCAAATAATAAAGACCCTGCCTCTGGACAGCAACCCCCAACGCCTTCCCCTTCAATTCTCCTCATCATCACTTTCCCGTGTTGAGCGTACTTCCCAGAGGAAACTCTGCCTAAACCTATTAATACGGTTCTACTTTGCATCTTCTTCCCACCTTCTGTCTCTCGTTTGCAGAACTTTTACGTCCCCACTATCGCTAATTCACCCTTTACCCAACGCCACTTCCGCGCCATTTTGGACCACGAAAGTGAACCCGGCAACCAACAACAAAAACACACCTCGCCGTTTGTTTTTGGTCCTCGACTTCTCAACCCGACACATCAATTTTGCATCATTGCTCGGCTTGCTTTTATAGAAAAACTATTTTGCGACCCCGCCATCCATAGAGCAGTCTTCACTATAGCCGCTATGTTCTCCAAGACCATCTCCGCGGGTCTTCTGGCCCTCATGGCCTCCACGGTCTCGGCTCAGACGCACTCTGACTGCAAGCCCACCGAGAGGGATTGCCCTCCGGCGCCCGCTCTGGGCAAGTCCCTGACCATCGACTACACTAAGGGTGCCGATAAGTCGGGCTTCTTCAAGGTGGCCGACGGCACCTCGCTCGAGTACGACGGCAACAAGGGCGCCGTCTTCAAGATCGCCTCCGACACCGACGCCCCGACCCTGATCTCCAAGGACTACATCTTCTTCGGCAAGCTGGAGATTGAGCTCCAGGCCGCCCCGGGCGCTGGCATCATCACTAGCGTCGTTCTGCAGTCTGACGATCTCGACGAGATCGACTGGGTAAGTTGACATTGATACTCACCAACAAAGCCTCCCACGGCAGACCACGAGCGACGGTTAACTGACACCTCATTTCTCAAACAGGAGTGGCTCGGCGGTGACAACACCCAGGTCCAGAGCAACTACTTCTCCAAGGGCGACACCACGACCTACGACCGTGGTGGCAAGCACCCCGTCAACAACCCCATTGGCTCGTTCCATACGTACACCATTGACTGGACCAAGGACTACATCAAGTGGATCATCGACGGCAACGTTGTCCGTGAGCTCAAGTACGCCGACGCCAAGGGTGGCGCCACCTTCCCCCAGACTCCCTGCCAGGTCCGTGTCGGCACCTGGGTCGCCGGCCGCAAGGGTGCTTCCCCCGGCACTATCGAGTGGGCCGGTGGCCTGGCCAACTTCGCCAACGCCCCCTTCCTGGGCTACTACAAGTCGATCAAGGTGACGGACTACGCCACCGGTGCCGTCAAGTATGTCTACGGTGACCGCTCCGGTACCTACCAGAGCATCATCGTCAAGAAGGACGGCGACAAGGATGAGAGCAGCAGCTCCAGCAGCAGCAAGTCGTCCCAGGCCTCCTCGAGCACTTCTGGCTCGTCGACCTCCACCAACTCTGCCCAGACCACTGGCACCAACTCGACCACCAGCGCCTCGACCCCCGCGCAGACTGGCACCACTTCGAGCGGCGGCTCCAGCGGCGGCTCCAGCGGCACTACGGGCACCACTGCCGGCGCCGGTGGTGCCACTAACCGCCCCTCGGCTCCCAGCTCTGCCTTCACCACCGTGCCCAGCCTGTTCACGGTTGGTGCCGCTGTTGTTCTCGGCTTCCTGGTCCTGTAAATAACTCTAGGAAATTAAGAGTTTGTGTGTGCGCGTGTGTATGTGTCTGATCAACGAACATTTCTTATCCGTTCGAGCCTTCTTCTTCGCTGTATGTTTTTGTTTTCGTACCCAGGCTCTGGCTTTGGGCTCACCCCAATGGATCTGGCCTAACTTGGTGATTGTCGGAGCTGTTGGCGTTTTTCAGTTTTTTTTTGTCTATACCACCTTTAGAGCACAATTGAACGGACGTTTTTTTCTCATTGTGACTCCCGACCATCAAGTTTGTCCAAGAGACGTATCGATGCCATGCTGTGCACTTGACTTTAAGGCTATGCCGTGCATGGCCGGGCCGTTTTCTAGACCGCGTGGACAAGGGTGTCTTTTATCATTGAGTGGTAGACCTGCGTTATTCGAGAAGCGTCCCGGCCAATGACGAGAAGTCGGCGACCGTTGAAGGCCATCGACCTAGTCGGAAGTTCTAACCAATCGTGCCCCGTCCTCCCCTGTGACGGGTTCAAATCTAGGGCATGCAGATCATGCAAGGCTTGAGCGACCGGACTGGCGGCCAATGCATGCGGGAGGACGTGGATGGACCCCTCACCGGATGGGAGTCTAGATCGCCCTACCGTAAACGTGATGGTGTGGATAGGTTGTGATGTCAATTTGCAGATCTTGGCGCCCGCCCTCGCCCGTCCATCCATCTCGTCCCACAGGAGCAAGCACACCACACAGGCGAAGGGGCACAGTTTGGTTTCGTTTTTGATAAAAATAGGAAAATGCGGCACGGCGAGCGCGGATCGCTCAGCTTGGCGACATTTCAATTTCCCGGATCTTATCTTTGGGTAGACCGGCTCACTGCATTGACCACACCACTCATCCTGTCCGGTCTCCCGTGATTAAGTCGGGAGAGGGAGAATGTAGCGGAGGGTGCCAGAGTCTACATGATCGGTAGATCCGACAGTTCAGGCATTTCGTGCTCGAATCTGCTGGCACGACTGTCGGCCACCCTGTCGGCCGTGATATCAGGCATTTTTGAGCTTGGTATTTACCTCTTGATTTATTTTGGACGGATCTAATAGGACTGTTATAATGGAACGTGTAGTATAAAGTGGCACCCTTGATAATCCGGTAATGATGCGATCTTGCTGTTATGGGTTCAATGTCTACTTTACCTTTTATCAACGCCCTTTTTATATGGAATGCCTTCTAGGTCGGTCCTCACCAATGAACCGATACTCACACAGCTCATGGTGTGTAAATCGTCTTCACGGTCCACGCCGGGGCACCATCGCACAAAATCTCGCGCCTGCGGATTCCCAGCGAGCATCGTCGGCGTGCTCGGGCAGCGGGAGCTCCAGTCCGGAGCCGGTTCGGTCTTGGCCCTGTTCAAGAATTACGCTCGCGGCGAAGTCGGCAATGAGCGGGTCGACCCTATTGCCGGCAGCCGCACTACTACGACACCGAGGAGCCGAATATCCACCTTGCAAGGTCGCCGCCGACGGCCTGGCCAAGGACCGTCTCGTGCACCGTCAAGGCGCTGGGCCGGAATGGCTGCTGGCGGTTGATGGCCATGTCGAGGGCGTGATCTCGGTCATGACCACGGGCGCGGGCGTCTATCCAGATCTCTTCGGGATCGAGGAAGACGATAGAAAGGGTTGACAATGTCGTGCGCCTTGCAGAGGCCTTTCAGGGCATCCGAGACACCGAAATGGTCCCTAAACAGGCATACAACATGGCGAATGGGTTCCCAACTCACGTATTCCGTCAGGGCCTGGTAGGTAGGTTGGTAGGTATCTAGGTACGCTTGGCCTCCGTGGCGCTGGTAGCCGATTTGATCGACGGCAGTGCACGAACGCCGCTCGGGATCGGACTTCTGCCCCAGCGAGGGGAGAGCCCGCCGGAGCGCCCACATCCTGATATTGAGACGCTCCGCTGCCGTCACCCTGCCGGCGGTTGGTGTATCTGATGACGTGACCATAACCCGGAATCCCGGCCCGTGTCGCCCGTCCCAGATTTCTTTTTTTTTTTTTTTTTTTTTTTTTTTTTTTTTTTTTATTTTTTTAATCGAAGCAACAACCTAGTTCGACGATGAAGCGTCGGTTAGCAACAAATTTGGCGAGATAAAGATGGTGGCTTAGAGTGACGGAGTCCGAGATCTCGTATTTATGCACTCGTGTTGAAATTTTGAATTTGCATGCCCGGAGCATCAAGAAACGACAGGACGACATGGCGGGGCCGGCCCGGTGTGACTCCTCGGTGCTCAGGCTATTGATGTGTTCAATGCCGTCATCACGTCATCACTGGGGCCCGGAGGTCGTCAAGTGCCGTTAGATGCTGTCCGCCGAGAAAGGGAAAGGACCCCCAGTTTTATCCTTGTGTACTGCTTACAAATGGTTGGTTTGGAGGTGATTTGCGGACAGGCATCGAATGGCACTTGAGCTGATATGCTCTCGCCCACAGGTCGTTGGAGACTAACATACGTACAATTGTGCCGCCGAAAAGAAACTCGAAAGCTATCCGAAAGAACATTTTTTTTTTTTTTTTTTTTTTTTTTGTCGGATACCACTCATCCAACCCAAAGGCAACAACCCAACGGCCATGGCACCAATTGGGATCGCACTGATCGGCGGGGGCATCTTCATCAAGCAGGCCCATCTCGTACGCCCAACCACCCACGCATGGCTCAGAACAAAAGAGACGGAAAACTGACGCAAAGAACATCTTTTCGTAGCCCGCCGTGCTGGCCACCCCGTCTCTGGAGATCAAAGCCATCTACTCGCGGTCTCTCAAGTCGGCCCGCGAGACGGCCGCGCTCCTGCCGGACCCTGCGTCGCCCGCGCTCTACTCGGACGACGAAGAGGGCGGCGGCGGCGGGTACGCGGCGGTGCTGGCGCGCGCCGACGTGGCGGGCATCATCATCGCGCTGCCCATCGCCAACCAGCCGGCGTACGTGCGGCTCGCGCTCGACGCGGGCAAGCACGTGCTGTCCGAGAAGCCGATCGCGCCCGACGTCGAGCAGGCGCGCGACCTGATGCGCCACTACGCCGAGCTCAGGGGCGCCCGCGGGTCCGGGGCCACGTGGTCCGTCGCCGAGCAGTTTCGCTGCATGCCCAACTACCTGAGGGGCGCCGCCGAGGCGAGGGCGCTGGGCAAGGTGACTGGGTTCCGGGCCATACACAACTTTATGATTGAGGAAGGTGGGTGATCTGGTTTCGTTCGTTCGTCCCCCTTGTTTTTTATTGGCGGAAAACACGCAAAAACTGACAAGCATCTCTTCAACCACAGACAACCAGTACTACAAGACAGACTGGCGCAAGGTCCCGACCCACGACCACGGCTTCCTCCTGGACGCGGGCGTGCACTGGGCGGCGGCGATGCGCATGCTCCTCGGACCCGACGATCCGGTCGAGAAGGCGTCGGCCTTCAGCCACACGGCGACGGCGCACCTACCGCCACCCGACACGCTGCAGGGCGTGCTGCGCACGCGCTCGGGCGTCTCGGGCGCCCTCCTGATCTCGTGCGGCTCGACGCTGCCGTGGCTGTCCGAGTTCGCGGTCGCGTGCGAGCGCGGGAGCGTCGTCGTCAAGCGGGACCAGGTGACCATCGTCAAGGTAGCCGCCAACGGCAAGACGGAAACGGAAACGGCCGAGGTCGACTCGTCGCAAAACGTCCTGTACGAGGTCCAGGCCTGGGCCGCGGCGCTGGAGTCGGGCGTGCCGGATCCGAGGCTCGCGCCCGGCGAGGCGCTCGCGGACCTGGAGCTGCTGCTCGGCCTGCTCCAGAGCGCCGAGGCGGGCGGGGTCCCGCGCACGCTGGGCTTGCAGCAGGTCGGGGCGGCTGTGTAGCTACGGTCATGAATGTTCGGGGTCCCGTGTGTACGGTAGCGAGAAGATGTGGCAAGCGTGCTGGAATACACATTGCACAGAGCTCGAGTTATCATCTGGTTCTTAAGCGCCGACCATGCTTGCTCTCTCCTCGACTACGTGAAATGGGTTCAGCAGATGTTACTGGGGTTCTCGAAGTCAACTAGGCATATCCGCGTGCACTGGTTTTCCTTGAAAATGTCGGGGCTTTCGCGGCCAAGGTGTGAGAGAAATCGGTTTCGCTAGGCGTCTCGGTCTTACACGTCACTTGCCCATCGTCATCCCGCCGTCGAGCCCAACCTCACCTCGTGACCACCACAGCTTTACCCTGGCAGCGGCGAGGAAGACCTTGAACGGACATGTCGAACCATTCCCCTCATTGTCGTCATCCGTGCAGCCCAGATCCAGGACGTAGTGCATACTCAGAATCAGGATTATAAGCGGCAGCGCGACGGCCTAGTCCACTGCACCTGAAAGTCCCGGCCGCCCGGCGCGTGCGAGTCCGTCATGCTGAACGGCGAGGACACGTAGGCGACCGGGATGAAGACGAGCCCGACCAGCGTGTCGGCTTTCGTGCGGTTTGTCTCGCGCATCGAGTCTCCCATGCGCCCGCTCCAGCCTCCCAAGGCGTGTGTCTCTATGAGCCAACCAGCCAAACGCCAACCAATGCAGAATGACAAACGAAAAAGAAGGCGGCATTGGCCTTCTATGGTACATGTAAACATGCAACCCTCACACCAGCTCCCTCGGGTGCTGCCTGGAGCCCAACTCCATCGCGCCCTGCTCTTTGGCGCTCGAGCCGTCGGCACCGCCGCCGGCGCGGCCTTTCATCATCCCGCGCAGACCCGAGAGGCCAAACACGCCCCGGCCGCCGCGCGAGGCATCGGGAGGAGATGGCGCCGCCGTGGCACCGGCCGAGGTGCCCATTGGGTAGGGCTGACGCCAGGGCTCCTGGGTGTAGGACGGCGGAGCGTCGTCGGTCGGCTGCTGTGGCTTGCCGCCGAAGAGGCGTCTGCGCAGAAAACCCTTGAGAAAGAGGAGCGCCGTGCTGATGAGAACGACGCCGAGGGCGAGAGGGGCCAGAACACTGTGTTGTTCAGCAGGGTCAGCTTCATACAGTTTCAAAACGAGCAGAGCTCGGGTTTGAACTATACTTACAGGTTGTAGCCAGGTGATAGAGCAAATTTGAAGCCACTGAGGATTTTAAAAACATCCACTTTTGTTAGCCACAACCGGTCATCACTCGGATTCACCCAAGGGAAACTGGACTCACACAAAGCCGTTGACAATGCCCAGTACCATGACGGAGCGCCCCAGCCAGATGTGCACGGGG
This sequence comes from Magnaporthiopsis rhizophila, assembly GCA_003049465.1. Lineage (NCBI taxonomy): Eukaryota > Fungi > Ascomycota > Sordariomycetes > Magnaporthales > Magnaporthaceae > Magnaporthiopsis > Magnaporthiopsis rhizophila. The sequence goes on from PYSS01000018.1 coordinate 52,027, forward strand.
CGAAGGTTGAAGGGCTTCTTCGGCGGGACGGGAAGCTCGGCTTGCGACTTGCTCTTGCGGTGGTTCCTGTGGTGCAGGAAGCCAATGGCGAACTGGGCGAGAAGGAAGATGAAAACGAGGATGCCGATGACCTGGTGGGCAGAGTTGAAATCTTTGGACTGGAAGGGGAAAAAAGAGCATCACAATGTCAGCACAGGGCCTGTAAGCCATCACAAGTGAAGTTGGCACTTACTCGGTTATACCTGCCACTAGCGTGGACGCCGAGCCCGAAGCCGGCAATTATGCCGATGACAGCAAGGCCCTGGTTGATGCCGTGCGGGCGCACCCACTCGCCGACGCGCAGCATGAGCACGCCGAGCGGCAGCAGACCGACGAAGCAGAAGATCATGATGACGGCGTGCGCGATGGCGGCCCAGTCGCGCTTGCCCGTCCTCGACACGTCGCCGAGGGCGGCCCCGACGCTGGCCACGGTGGTGGCGGCGTTGAGCACGGGCGCGTCGACGACGGCGCCGCGCGCGGCGGTCGCGGCGCGCATGTCGAGCGTGAAGGAGCCGAAGCTGCGGTGCATCTTGAGCGGCGCGGCGGCGTCGTCGCTGCGGAAGAAGGACGGCCCGGAGCCGTAGATGCAGGGCAGGGCGGACGCGCCGACGTCGAGCGAGCCGCCGCCCGGCCAGCGCCGGCAGCCGCTGCAGCGGGCGCGGTAGACGAGCGTGCCGTTGACGAGGCCGGTGCCCGGCAGGACCGTCAGGCGCGACGACGGCTGCAGCAGGTCCGGGTAGGGCGTCGGCTCGGCGCGGCCGCGGGTGGCCAGGCGCGGCGAGAAGGTCACGTTGGCGCCGTCCGTGGACGCGTACACCATCAGGATCAGCGGGTTGCCCGACATGGTGGAGGAGCCCAGCCCGATGGCCGCCCAGCCGCCCGCCGGCTGGCCCGCCAGCGTGAAGTAGATGTCATCGTCCGAGTCGGCGGGGATCGTGATGCCGAACGCGAGCTCCTGGTTCGGCGCCACGAAGACGGACTGCCGGACCGGGCCTGGCGATGGGGTTGTTGCTGTGGGTGCGGCGGCGGTTGCCGAAGTGCTAGAACTGGTGGAGCTGCTGGACTGCGCAGCAACCTGTGTGATGAGTGAAGAGGCGGCCAGCGCCAGTATCCTCCACTGGAAACGCATCTTGGAGATGGTCTGTCTGCCTGCTTGGTGTAGGCCGTAGGCCCCAAGGTATTCAGAAGAGTTGGACCTCGAAAGAATCACTTGGTAGAGTGAGCGAGGGACACTACCAACACACACACGTTCACCCGAAAATGAGACGCCAGAGCGAGCAAACAGAGGCAGAAAAAATGCCACCGATGGCCACCCATATATTCCGTCAGACGACCGATCATCAGTCAATTGACATTACCTCCATTACCCAAATAGAAACCCGCGTTGTAACCCGGCCCGTCTTGAGCGCAATCCACACACACACCCGGCGCCATCTCACTTGCGTGGCCTCCCCTTTCTGTTCTTTGCAACAGAAAGGCGTGTCGCCGGGGCCAGCCGCGATGGTGGTTGGCTCTGTAGCCGCCGACCCCAAGATTTCTTTTTTGCTTTGAGGGCGCGAATGGAGCGCGTAAGCCGAAAGGAAACGTGGGCGCCAAAGATAAAACGACGCTGATTGGCCCCCAGCCCCCACGTCAGGCCGTCCAATTGGATGATCTTCCCTTGCCCCAGCAGGCCTTTCGGGCACAGCTAAAGCCGGCGGGTAGCGAGCGGCACATCCAGCCCCCTCCCCCAGTTCCGCCCTATCAGGGCTTGGCGTTTTTCATGGTCCCCCGGGTTCGCTGTTGCCGGCTGTGCCGTCGCCTGCCAATTCCAGGCCCAAGGAGCTTGCGCGGCCACCCCATGCCGCGCACTCACAGAAACACGCATGCAGAAAAGAAGCAATGGCCCAAGAAAAGAGAGCGGGGGAGGGGAGTTGGTAATTTTACAGCTTGCCTTTCGGCTGTGCTGCTGCTGTTGCTGTTGCAGCGATTGGAGGAGCCCTTTGTCCGTCATCCGTCTTGACGAGGATGCGCTCCAGACCGTCGCGGAGAACGCGGTTCAGGCCCTCGGCGCACGGTCTCCCCGTAGGACGGTCGACAAAGACCTGCACGAACTCGCCGACCGCCCTCACCTTGTCCACGCCCTTCTCGAAGAGGGCAATCTCGTACGTGACGCTCGTCCTGCCGAGCTTGTTAACTCGCATCGCCAGCTCGGCCACGGCCGGAAAGCTGATGGAATCCTATTCGCGCGAGCATGGGACGGCAGTAGGTGTAAGCGGGTGTACGTGCGTGCGTAAGCGTCAAACGGCGACCTTGGCCGGAATCGGGTCCTAGCTCGGGATGATGGGGGGAAGAAGAAGCGGGCACTGACGAAGTAGTCGTTGTGGGAGTGAACAACCATGCCGTGCTGCGGCGACCGCGTCGGCTCCAGGCCGCAGAATTGCATCAGGTAGGTGTTGATGATGGCATCGTAGCTTTTTGGCGGCTCGCTCGTCAGCAACCGGCACTTGGAGGAGGAGGCGGGGACCGGAAAGATGAGATCGGACGAACAGTTGAATGTACGTCGCGTTGTTCATGTGTGCGTATTGATCGTTGTCGGCCCATCTCGTACGGTACTCCTGGCTGAACGGGTAGTCGTCCCGGGTCCGTCTTTTGAGAGCCTCGTAGTTTGCTGTCATTTTGGTTTACTTTTTTTTCTTCTACTTCTTCGAAGGCGTCGCTGTCGCTGTCTTGTCCAAGTGCGTTCGTTGTATTGTAGCCGGAGTCACGAGCGCGTCTTGCCCGGCTCGCACGTGATGACAGCCTTCTGTCTCCATATTCGTCACGTGGCCCAGATTTGGCATTGCCGCTTTTGACCGCCCAATTTTTTTTTGCCGGCCCGTGGATATCCCGAACTGCACCCCTCGTTTTCGGATTTTTAGCAATATCATTGAAGCCGGGACTCGATTTGGTTATTTCGCGCCCGCTGCTGCACCCTGTAGCCCGTGCTCCCACGCTCCAGCAGTCTCTCGACAATCTTCTGGACTCCCGGGCTGCCGGACTGCCGGGCTGGTTGGAAGGCTCAAAATTTCGGCGGTTTCGGCAACCGTCTCACGGGCGCGAGGGTCGCTGCGCGGGGGGCTCTTCGGGCGCGCCATGGCATCCGGTCCGGTAGGGCCCGCGGAGGCTGCGGCGGTAGTGGCGGCAGAAGGCCTGAATATGACCACAGCCACTCCTGCGGCTTCGTCCGCTGAAGCATCCGCATCGACTCCCATAGCGATGCCTCCTCCGCCCGCATGGCCGCCTCCGTATGTCATCGAGGATGGTCTGCGGCGGGTTGCTCCGTATCACTTTGTCTACAACACCTGGTGCAAAGAGCGGTGGCGTGGAAGAGCCCTGATCGAGATATTCGAGAGCGAGTTTAGGGACAGGCCCCTTGAGTACTACAGGATGTGCATGGAGAAGGGCGCCGTCCTGGTCAACGGTAAAATGGTCGGCCCGGAGCACATCGTCAAGAACGGCGAGCTGATCTCGCACATCTGCCATCGCCATGAGCCGCCCGTCACGGCGGAGCCCGTGCAGATTCTTGACGAGAACGACGACATGATTGTCATTGACAAGCCGTCCGGCATTCCTGTCCACCCGGCCGGGAGGTACAACTTCAACTCGGTCGTCGAGATCCTGAGGTCCCAGCGGGCCCAGGACTTCAAGGCGTACCCTTGCAACCGCCTGGACAGGCTCACGAGTGGCATCATGTTCATCGCCAAGAACCCCAAGGCTGCCGAGAGGCTCGGAGTCCAGATCCGGGCAAGGACCGTGCGGAAGGAGTACGTTGCCCGCGTCATCGGGCGCTTCCCTGACGGCGAGATTGTCTGCAACCAACCCATCCTCCAGATATCCCCCAAGCTGGGGCTGAACCGGGTGCGGGCCAACGGTCGACCGTCGCGGACCGTGTTCAAGAGGCTCGCCTACTACCCTCCACAGCAGCCAGTGTCGAGCCAGGGCGGGACGCCGGACGAGGAGAGCAGGCCGTGGAGGGGCAAGGAGGGATACTCCATCGTGCGCTGCCTGCCCGTCACCGGCAGGACACACCAGCTGAGGGTTCACCTCCAGCACCTGGGCCACCCCATCGAGAACGACCCCATATATGCCAACTACAAGGTCTGGGGCATCGACCTGGGGGCCGACGACGCCGACGCCAGCCTCAACAGCGACGAGGACATCATCTCGCGGCTCTCGCGCATGGGCAAGGAGGACGTCGCCGAGGCGGTGGCGTACTACGACGAGATGGTGGACCAGTATTACAAGAAGAAGGCAGAGAAGATGTCCGGGGAGCTGTGCGAGGTCTGCGATACGCCCTTGTACACCGACCCGGGCCTCCACGAGCTCACGCTATGGCTTCACAGCCTGCGATACGAGGACGCCGCAGACGGCGCCTGGGGCTACTCCAGTCCCCTCCCGAAATGGGCCTTGCCACCGGATGGAATGAGTGGTCCCACCGATGTCGGCGGCATGGAGGACCTTGTTGGCGCGGTGAAGGACACCAATCCTGAGCTGGCATCGTCACCAGAGACCGCCCAGTGAAACCCGACGTCCCTGGCGGCCGCAGATGTTGGTTCCACTCACACGGCGGCATACGGAGAGCCTCCAGGTTGGAAGGCATGGAGACCCCGGCATCAGGGAGGGGGTCTAGGTCGCAACCTCATGATGGAAATGGCCACGTGAAACCCCGGCCAGGCTGGCCGGTCTTATCCATCCCTCCCCCTGCGATGGAGGCGGTCAGGTACATACAGGAGCTCGAGCGTTGTCGTGTTTGTTTTTGCCTCTTCCCGGCCCTCTGGAAAGAGATGGCGGCAAAGATTAGGTGAACACCTCATCTGGCTTTCTCCTGACACGCGAGTCGAACGACCCTTGAGGCTGCTTAATGGGCCAGTCTCGAACAACGCTTGCTCTCAGAGAGCAAGCTGTTGGAGGGGGCAGCCCTGCTTCCGCACGGCTGCACGTTGCCTCTGGTGAAACGAGGCCGACGGAGTGTGCCGTTGGCCGCTAGCGGGCCCGGGGAGGCCCGGGATCCCTTTGATGGGAAGCTAGCTAGGCGACGAAAAAAAAAAAAAAAAGAGACGAAACAAAGCGAAAAAAATGAGAGAGTGAGAGAGTGAGAGAGTGAGAGTGAGAGTGAGAGAGAGAGAGAACACATCGTGTTTGCGTACGTACCTAACCCGCCATGTCTTTGGCAGATCAATGCCGGTTTCCTGTGTCCTCCCATCTCGACCCTGTAAACTGGCGATGAGCAGGCATTCCCGGGTGACCTCTCCAGCGGGCCCCCGCGCTCTCACATTCCACCAAGTGCCTTCTCCGGGGATATTGAGCTGACGCCGACGGTGGCATGGGGTAAGATAACGCGATCCAGGAGGCAAAGCTTCCACCAGGCCTTCGCCGCCGCCTTCCCTTCAATCCCGCCAATTGATCCTCCGACCAGACCAATGGCATGGCAGCCATTTTTTGCCGCTCGCTCCCCACAGCCGACCTCCTGGTCTCTCGCTTTATTCCCTCTTTTGTCCCCTTGCTGATGCGGCATCGTCGTTCCCCCCTCCTCCGCTCTTCCGCTTCCCTATCTGCAGTGTCTTGCCCACCTCCTGACTCAACGCCCTTGCAAAACAAAAAGGAACGAAGAAGAGGGGAGTGATTTGCCTGCCTCTGCATTCCCGCGACCCTGCGACGGCCGGGAAACGAGCTCGAGCCAATGTGGCCCTCTCAGAACCTTATATCGACGATGTCGACGACGAGCCGGCCACCCCCCGGCCGATAGCGGCGGCCTGGGAGGAGGGCGACGGGTGAACCCAGGTGGCCGGAGCCCACTCCCATCTGGGCGCTGGCGAATTAAGTCACGTTGCACAGGATAGGCGAACAGCAGATGCATGCGTTTTGCATGCGGGTATCGCCTTTTCGGTTCCTTCTTTCATTCTTCTCCTCTCTTTTATCTCCATCTTTAATTCCGGCCCGGCGGTCAGTTGTCACTCAAGCGGAATGTATTCCGCCGAAGGCCAAGGGCTCGTCCACGTCTGCTATATTGGCCGGCCGCATTTGTCAGCCGAGAGACAATATCTCATTCCCGCCGGCACGTTGGATGTCTATCATGCCCGCTACACGCGTACCCGGGAATAGCCCGAGCCATGTTGGGGATTGCCCCGGTAGCACCACAGCACCGCCTAGGTACGCGTGTTCGCTTGAAGGATCAGTAGAGATGACGGCTACTGTGGTATGAGGAAGCGGGAAATCGAGGAGTGCCGGGCAGGTCTAGGGCGGCGGACATGGGTGTGCGAGGGAAGCGAGAAAGAGCAGATGCGAAAAATTACAACATGGGTGGCAAACAGGGAGGGCGTGTCCAACGACGTGGTGGTAGGACGATGATGCTACATCCAGCCAGGGGTGGCGACAAGGAAGGCAAAAATGGAAAACGGGCAAAGCGCAGGCAAAGCACAACACCGCTCCCGCCGTCGCCCCCCGCTGCCCTTCTGGAGGCAAAGCCCCGACCGAACGCCGGATTTGATCAGGCAAAAGGTGAAAAAGAGTAAAGGAGAAAAGGTGATGAGCATTGGGTGGCGTTTCGATAGACACGGTGTACATACACGCGGACAGTCCCAGGTTGAGGTGAGCACGTTGGACCAGCAGGGAAACTCGCGGAAAAAAAAACAAAAGAGGTGTGTCAACAACACCGGGCCCCGATGCAGCCGAAATAGAAAAGAGAAGGAAAAATAAAATAAAATGTATATTCTTGGTCTTTGTCCGAAAACAGAAGCACAAGACGATCAGATTAAACGAATGAAAAAAAACGGCCCGGAAAGGGAGAAGGGGGCGAAGTTTGGATACGGGAGTTGTATGTAGCCGGCCGGTCCGTCTGGACCCTCTTGGCCTTGAAACGGCGAAGGCCAAAGCCAAACAGACTTTTGAGCTTCGCCGCTTGCTTGCCCGCCCACTTGCCGCTCGCCCCATTGGATTTCATTCCATAGTTGCAGTACTGTACGGTACTGTAGGTATGCAGGCGGTTCCTTTTTTTGACAGGATGCTTCTACCGTCTTTTCTACACAGCCGTGGCGGCGGCGTGTGGAGTCGCCGTGGGCTTGCTTTTTCTTATTCGGTTTTTTTTCCTGCCTTTTTTTTTTTTTTTTTTTTTTTTTTTGCC